>JANRMT010062837.1:1279452-1293617 GCA_026402145.1 Polypterus bichir lapradei
ATATATATATATATATATATATATATATATATATGACAGCAACACTCATCACTCACAACAGTGACAAAACAATTACATTGACAATCATGTTACGTTATTTTCAAAATGTTTCCTTTTCTTTTTCATTGCTTCTTTAACACACTACTTCTCCGCTGCGAAGCGCGGGTATTTTGCTAGTAATAATAATAATTATTACTATTAAATAATTCCTCCTATATAAGTAACATTTGTCGGACTGCTTTCTTCCATCTCCGAAACATTTCTAGACTTCGTCCTGTTCTTACGCAACACAGTACTAAAGTACTGGTTAATGCCCGAGTCACCTCACGTATAGATTACTGTAATGGTATTCTATCTGTCATCCCACAAAAACGTATCCATCGCTTACAATTTATTCAAAATTCTGCTGCCAGGATAACCTGCTATTCTAAATCCACTGAACATACTACATCTATTCTCTCTCAACTTCACTGGCGCTCTGTTAACTACAGAATACAATACTAAATACCGCTCTTAACATTTAAAGCTCTCCACAACCTCACTGATCTTCTACAGACTGAAACTCATCTCACTCACTCTGATTCTCATCTGCAGCTGTACTTTCTGTACCACACATCAAACTCTGTGCTATGGGAGCTCGAGCGTCTTTCATAGTGCTCCTCAACTCGGGAATTCTCTTCTCTCTCATATACATCAGCTCGATTCAATAACACATTTTAAAACTACCCTCAAAACTTATCTTTTCAAACTGGCATACCAATTGTGAATTTTGCACTGTTACTGGAAGTTATCTTTGTTTGTTTGCTAATTATTGCTGTTTGATCGAGAGCGACGGTGGACACGGAACTAGTATTAGAGATGGTGGGCGGGGCTCTGTCGTGCGTATCCCATGGTCTTAGAATTGGTGGGCGGGGCTCTCTGTCTTGCTTGCCCTTAGTTAGAGTTGGTGGACGGGCTTTGGCGGATGTGGCTCTCTGTCTTGCGTGCGCTCTCTGTCTTGCTTGCCCTTAGTTAGAGTTGGCGGGCGGGGCTCTGTCGAGCGTATCTCATGGTCTTAGAGTTGGCAGACGGGGCTCTGTGAGTTTGCAGGCATGGCTCTCTGTCTTGCTTGCGCTCACTGTCTTGCGTGCCCTTAGTGAATTACATATACAGATGATAGTATAGTTTGTTTAAACTCTTAAAACAATATTCAACGTCTCATGCTTACCTCTCCTGCATTCTTCAAAAATACTGCTTTACAAGTTTTTTTTTTTATTTAAATAAAGTGAAACGTTTGTTCTTGTGCATATTTGTCAGTTTTAAGAACTTTATATCTATTTCATATTCACCAGAGACACATAAGTATATTTAAGTCCACAAAGGAACCTACACTTGTGTTTGGTGCTCTGTCTTGCCTGTCTATTTTGCTATAAAAGAATAGCCACTTACAAAGTCACAGAAGGACAGTGGTGGTCCACAGAGGTATGTGAAGCTCTCAGAACTTGTAAACTTTGATCACTTGACACTTTTAACACAATTGAATGCAGCTAGATCTCCACCTTAACAACAAGATTTTATTTGACAAAATAGTATACTGTGTACCCTCCACCTTTTGAAAAGTTGCTTTGATTAATTTTAGATTAATAGTGCCTTGTCTACTCAAAAGACCCATATAGTGGATGGAGGAAACGGGTGGATGTCCTGACTGGGATTGTGTGATTTATTAATTTAAAATATACGTATTCATATTTAAACCTGGAACTTGTATGTGTGTGGTTGTGTCCAGGGTTTTGGTGCTAAAATACCCCCACAGGTTACACTCCCCTATGTGGTAGTTATAACAATGAGTTTTGTGTTTTGATACATCACTTTAACTTTCAAGACCTAAACTGTTGGCTTGCAAGTTCAAGATGGGAGTCTAATTAAAAGCAAAAATTAGCTGGGACAAAAATCTGCAGCCCCTGGGACTGAATATGAAAACCACTATATGAAAAAATGCCATGTTACAAATCAGGATTATTAATATATACACTATGTGTTTGGGTGTGTGTATGTGTATATATATATACAGTATGAGAGAAAGGGAATATAGGTGTGTTTCATGATTTACATCTTTTGTAATGTTTAAAATGTACTTATCTGTTTATTCATCCTTTTACTGTCCATAACAGTCTGTGTGTTGTATGTGATAACTCATTTTAGAACTAACTACACTCACTCAGACTTCTTTAACTTAGTACATAACTTTGCTCCACTTCACCATCTCCATGATGCATAATAGTACAGCAGTTAAGTCTTATACTCCATCTTGGCATATCTGGGTAATGTGAAAACTGAACTTACAGAGGTATGTTTATAGACAATAGCTTAGCATTCAACACTGTTGTGCCAACAGAACTGGATTTTGGACTTCATACCGAACAGACCTCAGCTTTGCAGATTGCCAGCATCATATCGTCTATGCTCACTCTCAACCCAGGCACATATGGGGTATTTTGCTAATCTCCCAGTGTGACTGTGTGTCCAGACACCACACTGGCTCCATCATTAAAAATGCTATTGAAATCACCGTCATAGAAATGATCACCACCAATGATTAAATGGCTTGCAAACAAGAGGTCTATCTGCTTGAATCAGTGGTCCCAGGACAATCTGACCTTTAATGTCCAAAAATTAACGAGCGGATCATAGACTTCAGAGGATGGATTACGCTGTGGTTTGTTTTTGTGTACTGCTATGGAAAAGGTGAGCTTGTTTAAATTTTGTACAGTAATAATCATTGATTAATTGAAGAGGGAATAGCATGGTTTGTCTATTGCCAAGTTCACCAATGCCTTCCTGAGACGTCTCACAGGTGCTGTCTGGAGTCCATCTTCACTGGCTGCATCACATCCTGGTAGGACACACATGCTTGGGTCACTACAGAGGGTGGTGAAAGCCACAAAATATTACTGGCACCCAGCTGCCTTCTGTCCAGGGTATCTAAAAGACATTCTGCTATGATTATTACACACTCAGCCATTCTGCACAGCTGTTTTTCTTGCTCCTGCCTTCCTCAGTATGGCTTCAGAGAAAGTGTTTTAGTTGTGGAGCTACTGAAGAGCCAATCGTAATAAGAAACATTGTAAGAAAAAGACTATGTATAAATATTTGAAGTATAACTGAGTATATATATCTATACTGTACATTGTATTTTATGTATATTTTTGTGTTTTATTATATTATCACTGTTCTGGAGAGACATGTAAGTAACAATATAATTATACTGTATGCATGAGACAATAAATACTGTATGTTTAGTGATGGGATCACCTATTATTATTATTAGTAGTAGTAATAATAGTATTTGAAATTTATTAAAATAAAAAAGACGACGACTCAAAGACAGTTTGTTTTTATGCAGGTCTTTGCAATCTATTTAAATGTTGCACGAAAAAGTTTTAAGAACAATCACGATTGTCTCAAACTCAAAAGTTATTCAAAAATGAAAAATTTATTGGCTGTCACATACCATTCAATTGATGACATACAGTATTTCACACATACAACTTTTATTAATGAAAATTTTGATGGATCAAATCAATAAATAAATGACTGACTGTTTCCTAAACTGTTTCCCAGTCAACTTTAAAACCAATTTTATATGTAGCGTTTTTTTGCAAACCTTTAAAAAATTAATTAAGCTTAATATTGTTTCACATGATTATCATTTGCTAGCGGGAATATAAAATACATTTATAGATTGAAAATCTCTAGCTATGAGTTTCATAAGGTACATTCTGTTTGAAACACTAAATGGTAATAAAATTTGTTACTTTTACTATAATGTAACGGTTCAGGAGAAAACGTAATGAACAACCATTCAAAATAGTAAAAAAAAAAAAAAACTACTTTATATCGTCAAAGTGCTTAGAATGGCTAGATAACGTAAGTATGAGACTGGAAGTCATTTATGTTTGTCAAAATAGAAACTGTTGTAATTTGTACAAATGCAGCATACTATGCAATAAGCGTGTCAATACTGTCTCGCAGAGGGCATGATGCAAGTGACGCTGGGAAAGGGCGTCATAATAAATCGCGTAATTACATTGAGTGTGGTGTCAAGGGCGTTCTGTAACTGACGCTGGGTGTTCCGTGATATAGAGGGTGTTCCGTGATATAGAGGGCGTTCCGTGTCTAACATCAGAGGTATTACGGTCTGCATCTTCACTCTGTTGAATAGTAGTGCAATGGTGATATGGCAAAACTGTCTTCTAAATAAATCTTCAACGAGAGTTGGTCTCGTCCGATGTGAGAGATGAACGTCTGAAGTGCAGCTCCGCTAGCAGCGGTGTTATTTTTCATATTATTTGCTTATTATCCTGAGATATCCTGTATCTATTCAACACAAGGAGACTGCTACAGTATATATGTGCGCATATATAAACATGGCCAGCAAGAAAAGGGGTCCGAAAGAATCGAAAACTAAAGCTGCACCCAAGCTAAGATCAGCAAGCCCTAGCTCAAGATACGGCCTTTCAGAGAGAGACCTGGATTAGCTGGGCGAAAGTACAGACTCTTCGGGATCAAGGTCCGCTACATCGTCGCCGGCTGAGAGTGAAAAAGGGAGCGAATGTATGATCGTGAGTGCAGATCTCGATAGCTCACCGATTGGAGAAGAACACCTAAGCTGGAAAAGGCCTTACAGTCCGCGATCTCAATTACTCCACGCAAGCCGGGAATAGCGGGGGTACCGACTACAGTAGAGCCTGACGCTACACCAACGGTACAAGAAAGCACAATTGAAATGTCTAAACTGCAGGTGATGTTCGCTGAGCTCACACAAGATATAAAGAAAACCAAGATGGCAAATGAGAAAGCAAGGGCAAAGGCACATGAGAGATTGAAACAGGAATTGAAACAGGAATTGCTGGAATTGAAACAGGAATGGCAGCAAGCAAACGAAACGCAGTGGCAAGAGTTGCAACAAGCAAACGAAACGCAGCGGCTGATGCTGCAACAGGCAAATGAAAGGCTGCGACAAGAAATCCAAGTGGAGATGCAACAAGTGCTGGGTAAAATTGAAACGCTTACTGATCAATTGGAGGATCTCAAGAAGACATTTACAACTAGGATTGAATTAGCCGAAAATTTAGCTACCAGTGCTGAAGAAAAAGCAGAAAATGTCAGCTCCGAATGCAAAAAACTCGGAAAACAGACTGGCTGCTTTGGAAGATGGTAGTAGAAGGTATAATGTCAGAATTGAAGGTCTGCCTGAGAATCGAGAAAGTTCAAACCCGGTGAAATTCGCAGCTGAACTTTTTTCTAAAATAATCGGGGACGACTTTAAAGCAGAATCTGAGATAGCAGCGGCTTACCGCGTACGCGGATCAAACACCGTTAGACCCAGACCAAGGTCTTTTATAGTCCGCTTTGAACAATTATCATTTAAGCTAGAGGTGATGGCACTCCTCAGAAACAAGGAAGATATTACATTTGAAAATAACCACATTCGTATCTTCCCTGACTTCTCTCCAGCAACAGCTACTAAACGCGCAGCCTTCTACAACATCAAACGGCGGTTACGGCAAACCAGCGTCAAATACAGCCTCTTGTATCCAGCAAAACTTAAAGTGGAATGGCAGAGTCAATTCTATGTCTTCGCTAGCAAGGAAGAAGCAGAAAAGGAATTAAGAAAGCTGATCCCGGGACTATTCTGATACATAATAGTGAGTCATGGCGGTTAATGATAAAGCAAGGATTAATAATCTAATGTCTGATCTGTTCGTTTTAAAATACGGGTTTTTATCAGCATATATTCTCCTATATTCTCATTATTACTTAGTATTACTAGGGCACTATCTGTTTATGTTTTATTGTGCTTAATTACCTTTTCTTTCTTTTTTTTTTTTTTTCCTAATTATTTCATCTCTACCGTAAAGGAGACTGTTCAATATCATACCCTTGGTTTATTGTTATTGCTATTACTGCATTAAGACTAGTTATGCTTATTCTGGACACATCTTTAACACCATCACCCGGGTTTATTATCTGGATGTATCATATTAATTCACTAAAATTGCTGAAGACTATATATATATATTTTAAGTGCAAAATTATTTTTTTCTTTTTTTTTCTTTTCTCTATCTTTTAACCCTAAAACGCTGCTGCATTGGGGCTTGTTTTGCTTTGGACGTGCTCTGTCTCTGGGTATGTCAGAGGACTGGGACTGTGTGAAGTGGGTTTCAGCCTCACTTGGGGAGGCAAAAAGGGAGGGTGGGGGGTTAAGGGGGGAGAGAAAGAGAGCAGGCTTGATCTATACCTAATCTATCCTATTAATCTTTATAATTATAACTACCAACGTAATAATAAGCTGCATGGCAACAACTCTAGGGGAAATAGGAAATTAAGGCCGAAGCTGTCTCACTTCCAGTTAAGACTATAAAATGACATCAAAAACTCAGAATCAGTGTCTCCATGATGGGACAGTTAACTTCGTAAGCTGGAATGTTAAAGGCCTGAATCATGAATTAAAGAGAAAGAAAGTACTCTCTCACCTAACAGGTCTAAAAGCTAAAATAGTATTTTTACAGGAGACCCACTTAATAAGCAAGGATCAGTTCCGGCTGCAAAAAGACTGGACTGGCCAAATGTTCCATTCTAGTTTTACGAAGAAAACTAGAGGTGTGGGAATTCGCATACATAGAACAGTACCATTTGTAGCATCAGATGTAGTATTGGATCCTGAAGGGAGATATGTAATGGTCATGGGAGACTTATCTAACTGTAAAATGATTTTGATAAATGTTTATGCACCTAATGTTGATGATAAGGAATTTATACAAAATCTATTTGCATCCATTCCCAATCTGAACACTCATAAAGTTATAATGGCTGGGGACTTTAATTGTGTTCTAAATCCACTTTTAGATAGATGCCGTTCCCCCTGTGGAGGAAGTCCTAACACCGCAAAGCTAATTACAAAGTTTATAACTGATCACAACTTATCAGACCCCTGGAGGTTTTTAAACCCAAATTAAAGAACATATTCTTTCTACTCACCAGTACATCATTGCTACTCAAGGATTGATTACTTCTTTATAGATAATAACTTCTTGCCTATGATTAAATCTTACAAATACGATGCTATTGCAATTTCTGACCATGCACCTATGATCTTGGAGCTAAAATTACTAAGCCCCATACACTCACCCCGCAGATGGCGCCTCCACCCGCTTCTATTAGCTGACGAGAATTGTACGGAATTTATATCCAAACAAATCAAATTCTTTCTAGAAACAAATACATCACCCAAGATCTCTGCAGGAATACTCTGGGAAACTCTTAAGGCCTTCTTAAGAGGACAGATTATCTCATATCTTTCCCACAGAAATAAATCCGAAGCCAAGAAAGTAGCAGAGATAAAAAGCGAAATTACTAAAATAGATGAAGAACACGCCAGACTACCAAGCGAGACTCTACATAGGAGGAGGCAGGCTCTACATTCGGAATTAAACCTCTTGACAACTAAAGAAACTGAACAACTAATCTACAAATCCAGATATCATTATTATGAACATGGAGAGAAAGCTAATATGCTTTTAGCTCAACAAATTCACAAGCAAGAAGTGCGCAACGCAATCTCGGTAATCACCAACACAAACGGAGATAAAATCGTCGAACACAAAAATATAATGCACACTTTCAGAGACTACTATAAATCCCTATATACTACTGAGTTTAAAGAAGACAATACACAATCTAATGCATTTCTGGATACATTACAGATACCACAAATAGACGCTTTTAGTGCGGAAGAACTTGATAAACCTCTGGCTTTATCAGAATTACTAGATGCTATAAAGGCACTCCAAGGCGGGAAAGCAGCAGGCCCTGATGGCTACCCTGCAGAATTTTACAAGAAATTCTCCGCTCAGCTAGTTCCCCTCCTATTAGCAACATTTACAGAAGCCAGAGATAACCAATCTCTTCCTCAAACCTTTCACCAAGTACTAATCACTGTTTTTCCAAAACAAAATAAGGACTTATCACAATGTGCATCATACAGACCAATTTCACTTCTGAATAACGACGTTAAAATAATCTCTAAAATCATAGCTAGAAGGATGGAGAAAGTGCTCCCCTCGGTAATATCACTAGACCAAACTGGATTTATTAGGGACCGACACTTATCTTCAAATCTTCGACGCCTGTTTAATGTAATATACTCACCAACTAAATCAAGCACCCCAGAAATATTATTATCATTGGATGCAGAAAAAGCATTCAACATGATTGAATGGAAATACCTTTTTACTACATTGGAGAAGTTTGGGTTTGGCCCGAACATTTGTGCATGGATTAAATTACTGTATACTAACCCAGAAGCTTCAGTTTGCATCAACAACATTTGCTCAGACTACTTTAAACTAGAACGTGGCACTAGACAAGGATGCCCCTTGTCACTGCTGCTGTTTGCGATTGCCATTGAACCACTGGCAATACATTGTCAAAATACTGATCAGATAAAGGGGATTAGCAGAGAAGGACTGGAACAGAAAATCTCATTATATGCAGATGATATGGTATTGTATATATCGGACCCAGAAAATTCTGTGCCTGCAGTCTTAACAGCACTCACAGAATTTCAAAAGATATCTGGTCTCAGAATTAATCTGAATAAAAGTGTACTCTTTCCAGTGAATTCTCAAGCATATAATATTAGATTAGATACCCTACCTTTTATCATTGCAGAACAGTTTAAATACCTAAGGGTAAACATCACAAGTAAACATAAAGCTCTATATCAACAAAACTTTGCTGTCTGCATGGAAAAAATTAAACAAGACTTGCATAGATGGTCAACCCTTCATCTCACTTTAGCTGGAAGAATTAACACTGTTAAGATGAATATTCTTCCTTAGCTCCTTTTTTATTTCAAAACATTCCAATATACATTAATAAATAATTTTTTAGGCAGTCAGATTCAACAATAACCTAATTTATTTGGAATTCAAAACATCCACGCATCAAAAGAGCGACCCTACAAAGACAAAAGGCAGAAGGCGGCATGGCGCTACCTAACTTCCAGTTTTATTACTGGGCAGCAAATATACAGGCGATAAGAACCTGGACACAAATAGAAGAACATACACAGGCATGGACCGCAATAGAAGTAAAATCCTGCAGTACTTCTTTGTATTCCTTGCTCTGTGCTCCAATAAACACAAGTTATCGGTAATACACAAATAACCCAATTGTGCTCCACTCACTTAGAATCTGGAACCAATGTAGAAAGCATTTAAAAAAAAAAGAAGCTTCTATCTGTGGCACCTCTGCAAGAGAACCACCTCTTTCAACCTTCACAAACATATGCAGTTTTTAATATCTGGAAAAAATTTGGAATTAACTTGCTTAGAGATCTTTATATAGACAACGTCTTTGCATCCTATGAACAATTACATTCCAAATTTAACATTCCAGCTACACATTTCTTTCACTATCTTCAATTTAGGAACTTTGTTAAACAGAACCTTCCAGATTTTCCTCATCTTGCACCCTCATCCATGCTGGAAAAAATATTGCTCAATCTCAAGGACTTAGACTTCATCTCTACAATATATAAAATCATTTTAGAATCCCTCCCTTTCAAAGATCCAATAGGACACTGGGAAAACGATCTCTCAATTAATATATCAGAAAAGGAGTGGAAAGTAGCAATGCAGAGAATTCACTCGAGCTCCATATGCGCAAAGCATACAATTATACAACTTAAAATTATTTATCGAGCACATCTGTCTCGACTAAAACTCTCCAAAATGTTTCCAGGGCATGATCCAACCTGCGAACGCTGCAACCAAGTCCCAGCCTCACTGGGTCACATTTTCTGGGCCTGCACCAAATTAACATTATTCTGGACAAAAATTTTTAATTACCTCTCAGACAGCCTTAAACTCACAATCCCTCCTAACCCATTAACAGCTGTGTTTGGGATTCTTCCAGAGGTGCTTAAAGTGGAGAAAGACAAACAAATTGTGATTGCATTCACTACACTTTTGGCACGCAGACTTATTTTGATAAACTGGAAGAACCCAAACTCTCCTCTTTTAAGTCAGTGGGAAACCGATGTGTTATATTATTTGAAATTGGAAAAAATCAAATACTCAGTTAGAGGTTCCGTACAGACTTTTTTCAAAACATCGCAGGATCTAATCAGTAATATTTTAAAATAAGTTCATGAAACACAGAGAATTTATTAATTTAGGTATGTTTAAAAGCCGTATAATTTTTACGCCGTTTGGCTTGCTCTGTCCCTCAAGGGTGGGGATCGATCTGTTCTTAACTCAATTTTTCTTTTTGTAAAAACTTGATTGCTTTGTATGGATTGCAATAAAATTAATAAATAAATAAATAAATCTTCAACACAGTTGCCTACCTCTTATATACAGTACCATCTTATCAAATAACTATTTTCTATTTTTATTAGGAACAAAAATTTCATCCTAATGCAATATTTCTCATTTTTAAAATAGAAACACTAAATCTACCTCATTTCTTTGTGTATGTTTCCAGAAACTTGATTGTCTTTTATGCACTATCGTATGCACGTGTAAATGTCATGCAAATCAGTCAAAGGTCTTCCTTCACGTATAAAATACACTAATTAGGCTTTCTAATTTTTGAACAACTTTTAATCTCAGTGTCCTAGTTCCTTTTTTACCACCACAGATGTTACTTCACTGAACACTGTCGTTACTTATTTAAAGGACTCATACTTTTCAAACGTTTCTGGATTCTTTCAGTTATTAGAAAGGTATAATTGGTTCACATCCATACTATTTTCTTCTTTCATAGCAGTTTTTACTGCAAAATTATCGGTGTTGACGTAGGGTAATAGGATTTACATGAAATATTCTGACATCTAGGAGAAAGTGTATTTTTTTCTTCCACCAAGGCATTGTACTTGACGTGTACAAATGATAAATCAATGATTGTGTTTGTGCCTCCTCCTGCTCCAGAATTCTGCTTCAGAAACTTATCAACCACTTCACAAGTGTCAATCCATCTCTAAGGTTTACACTCAATGTATTTTTAACCACTGTACCATTTCACAACATAAACATTTCCCTTGACTTACTAGGAGTGACAGTATATTGTTTATTACAAACCCAAAGACTCACACAACTTTCTTCATTTTTACTCTTTTTTTAGCCTAGACACATTAAAATCTCTCATCTGTTATCATATTTTCTCAGCGTCCATTACTTCTGTGTTATAAGGAAGCATTTAGAATAAAAACCTTCTTTAAACAACAGAGGCTAACTCCATACACTGTGGATGGAGTACTCATTTAAGAGAGTAGAAGACCCCACGATATTCACTCAAAGAAGATTATCCTCAAACTCTTTCTCTTCCACCAATCAGTTTCCAAGTTTTACAGACTACTTCTTGCATAGGAGGAAATATTTGCAAATTCTTCTAGTGGACAGTTTTAACATCATGCAATTGGAATAATGCCTGTCAAAAAATTACATGTCTTGAATATAGTGTTTCACAATTTACAGTCTACAGATTTATGGAACAGTTCAACTACTTTATTCATTTTTATAGTGATGTTCCCATTTTTGTCCTTTCATTATTTCACAAAACACCTTTTGAAAAAGCAGAAGCAGATAAGTTAATTCTTACATTTTTATCAAACATTTACCCAGGACTGAATGTCTTTCAAGTCTTTTTGTTTCAACTTTCATCAATCCTAATGTTTTCTTTTCACCCCCACACTGGCCTTTCTCAATTATCTCGCTCCTGGTTTGTTGCTTCCTCCTTTCCCCTTTTCCTCTTATGTATCTTATCTTGCTCCTTTTCAGTCACATACTTGATAAAGACTCAATAAAGAAGTAGGAAAAGAAAAATGAATTTCAAATTGCCCACTCGGGGGCAGTCATAATAATGTAGGAAAGGAGGAGAGATTTAACTCAGTTAATCAACTGTTAGTCTTGCCTTTGGTAATGCTAGTAATTGATTAAATTAGTCGTTAAGTCTCCTACTTTATTTAAGTTACCTTTCTCTTTTGTGCGAGATGGGTCTCTGGCCATTAGATTTATATCAAAGTAACTCAAACTCAGTCATTGTAAGAGACAGAATAACATAATTTTTTGATAAACACAAGGATTATAGAAATATAATAACTGCATATATATGTTGACATATATAACATGACACAGACTAGACAGACAAACGTATAATATAGAGAGGCTGGCTGTTTACTTGCTATTTAAAAATCACATTTATTTTGGCAGAGATAAATAGTTTTTCAATACCAAGTCTTTAAAGGTGATGTCCATGTAGGGTTGTTGCTTTGTTGTTGGTTCATTTGGAGGATTCTTCTTGCATTGCAGTGTACTCCTTCTCTTTGCTGCATGATCCCTTTGTCTGTGGTGTGCTGATGATTTTTTCAGTTAAGATCTTTGGAGTGTCATCTGCAGCTTTATAGGGAATAGCATTACTCCTTCTGGCACAAGAGTTTAAATGCTGAAGTTTCCTTCATGAAGTAACACCTGCTTCTAAGACCTTTTCAGACTGGTCTTAGTGCTTGGCTTGGCAGATTGGATGTCAGCTTTAAGCTCCTCAAAGATGCAGCGGTTCATCAACTTTCTGGTTGCGGAGATTTTCAGTCATTTTTGGGGAGTGTACTCAGAAGTGACCCTTGGGTAAAGTGCCCCAGGGCACTTCCAGTTACAAAATCAGCATCTCATAGGCAAGTCCTTATGTCCATCCCTGTTCATGCCTTGAATTATAGGTCTTTGCCCTTCCTTCAGCCCAGCCCATTTTGCAACTTCTGGCTCAAGAAGTCTTCAATGTATCTGCAAAAATGTCAGTTCAGCTGTGATTTACAAATTTGTTATCAGACGAAGTACACTGTGGAATCTGGTACAAGTTGGTGTTCAGTCGCTTAGTTTGTAATGTAAGTGGTTGCGCAGCTGAATGTTTTCTTAACCTGTTACCTTAAGCTTATATAGGCCTGGTGTTTCCGGCGCCGCGCAAATGGCAGCCATTCCAGCAGCTCCGTGTATGACTTTATCTTTTTACCTCTGTTTTCTATTTTTCTCTGTTTCACTGATCACTTCTACCACTTTCTTTTATGTGGAATCGCTCCCTGGACACTTTTTACTATTTTTACTACTTGACATGGATTTTTACACTCTGAGACTCGCCTATTCAAGTAGTCAACTTAAAGCACTGAGAAGAAATGCCCACGTCGGTGTGGTTCCCTATTTACCTGACGAGGTAAGAAGACGATATCGGGGCAGCTGAGCCGGCGCAAAGATAAAAGATAAGATAAAAGCCAGGCAACTTGAGAGAAAATGGCGTTATAAACCGTTGGTGCCTTCTGTGATCCTAGGAAATGTGAATTCAGTACCAAATAAGATCGATGAACTGGCTGTGCTGGTGAAAAATGTCAGAACCTACAGAGAATGCAACTTGCTGTGTTTTAGTGAAATAAGGCTAACAATTACCATCCCAGATGCTAACGTGGAGCTACCCGGGTTTAGCACAGTTAGAGCGGACAGAGACGCAAGTACCTGCGGGAAGAAGAAAGGAGGAGGACTCGCTCTCTATGTCAATACAAAGTGGTGCAACTCAGGACATGTAAACGTTAAAATCTCCAATTGCTGTAGAGACATTGAACTGTTGGCCATAAGTCTGCATCCCTATTACTTGCCCAGAGAGTTTGGACACGTGATTGTTGTTATTGTTTACATCCCCCCTCAAGCGAACGCAGAGATAGCGAGTGACATCATCTATTCCGCAGTTGCTAAGTTACAAACGCAGCACCCTGAGGCACTTGTGCTAATCTCTGGAGACTTTAACCATGTAACGCTGGATAAAACATTACTTGTCTTCTTCCAGTATGTGGACTGTAACACCCGGGGAAATAGGACTATCGACCTACTGTATGCAAACGTTAAAAACGCATACAGCGCCACCCCACTGCCTGCGCTTGGGAAAGCAGATCATTACCTGCTTCGGCCTCACTACAAACCAAGAGTGAGGGCGCTACCTACAACCACACGCTCATTCAGGAAGTGGTCCCCTGAGGCAGAGCAGGCTCTGAGAGACTGCTTTGGAACTACAGACTGGGATATACTGCTGGGGTCGCATAGTGAGAACATTGAAGAGGCTGTTGACTGCACAACTGATTACAT
>JANRMT010062837.1:1293627-1310679 GCA_026402145.1 Polypterus bichir lapradei
GAAGATCATCACTGGCTGCAGCTCGAAGCGGGGTGCCACCATCGAGAGACAAGTGGAGAGAGCAAACCAATTGAACAACTTCTTTAACAGGTTTGACCACCCTAACCCACTCTCACCTCGGAGTACTTCATCCTGCAACCATCCTTCTGCTGATACCAGCATAGCTGAGACATCCCCACCCACAATTACAGCAGCACAGGTGAGCAGAGAGCTGAGGAGACTTCGTGCCAGCAAAGCAGCGGGTCCAGATAGTGTATCGCCACGACTGCTGAAGGCCTGTGCGTTGGAACTGGGGAGTCCTCTACAGTGCATCTTCAACCTGAGCCTGGAACAGGGGAGAGTCCTGAGGCTTTGGAAAACATCTTGTATCACCCCAGTCCCAAAGGTATCATGTCCTAGTGAGCTGAATGACTTCCGACCTGTTGCTCTGACGTCACATGTAATGAAGACCATGGAGCGGCTGCTGCTTCACCACCTGAGGCCACAGGTCCGCCACGCCCTCGACCCTCTGCAGTTCGCATACCAGGAGAAGGCGGGAGCGGAGGATGCCATCATCTATATGCTACACCGATCCCTCTCCCACCTGGGCAGAGGCAGTGGTGCTGTAAGAATTATGTTTTTGGACTTCTCTAGTGCCTTCAACACCATCCAACCTCTGCTCCTTAGGGACAAGCTGACTGAGATGGGAGTAGATTCACACCTGGTGGCAGGGATCGTGGACTATCTTATAGACAGACCTCAGTATGTGCATCTTGGGAACTGCAGGTCTGACATTGTGGTCAGCAACATAGGAGCGCCGCAGGGGACTGTACTTTCTCCGGTCCTGTTCTGCCTATATACATCAGACTTCCAATACGATTCGGAGTCCTGCCATGTGCAAAGGTTCGCTGATGACACTGCTATTGTGGGCTGCATCAGGAGTGGGCAGGAGGAGGAGTACAGGAAGCTAATCAAAGACTTTGTTAAATGGTGTGACTCAAACCACTTACACCTGAACACCAGCAAGACCAAGGAACTGGTGGTGGATTTTAGGAGGCCCAGGCCCCTCATGGACCCCGTGATCATCAGAGGAGACTGTGTGCAGAGGGCACAGACCTATAAATACCTGGGAGTGCAGCTGGATGACAAATTGGACTGGACTGCCAATACTGATGCTCTGTGTAAGAAAGGTCAGAGCCGACTATACTTTCTTAGAAGGTTGGCATCCTTCAACATCTGCAATAAGATGCTGCAGATGTTCTACCAGATGGTTGTGGTGAGTACCCTCTTCTACGCGGTGGTGTGCTGGGGAGGCAGCATAAAGAAGAAGGACATCTCATGCCTGGACAAACTTGTTAAGAAGGCAGGCTCTATTGTAGGAATAAAGCTGGACAGTTTAACATCTGTAGCTGAGCGACAGGCACTAAGCAAACTCCTGAGTAGTAGTACATACAGAAAGCAACTGTCAAACGGATGATTGATGAATTTAAGCCCTGCCCCAAATATGATTGATGACATTAAGCCCCGCCCCAAATATGAAAATATAAGAATATGCAAACATGTAAAATATGAAAATATAAAAATATTAACTACACCCCGCCCCCGGGGGGGTTGGACCACCGTCATAATTGATCATCTCTAAACCCCACCTTTTAGGGTGGGTCTTTCGTAAACTGGCCACTTATCACTCCCCATTAACAATACTCACGCTCCCGAGGTACCCCTTTATCTCTTTATCCGCCTATAGGGTTAGGGTTGAGGCGTATCGCTCCACCCCTTCTCAACCCCCGACTGTGGGAGGAGACGAAAGAGTTCTTGTATAAAATTCTAGTCACTTAGTGAAAACGCCACAACACACAAAAGCAAACAGAATGGACGGTCTTGTGAACGCTCCTAAGAAACTGAAAGCAAACAGGGCGTCCAGTAGAACGTTACGGGAGTTACGGGAACCACGCTTCAGCTCTGTCTGGTACGATTCTAACTGTGCTTTGTGCCGGGTAGAGGTAAAAAGAAATGCCGAGGGACAGCTCACGATCGCCGTTTCCAAGAAGGAGCCTATCCTTCCCGAATATAACGAGGCCGGTCACGAAGAGGAGGAGGAAGATAAAGAAAATGTGATAAAGGAGCGAGTGAGTGAAATTAATTTTTCTATAAAAGACTGGAGTTTTTTTAAAGCTCTTATGCCAAATATTGATGAAGCTATTTATCAAGGAAAACTGTCCGACCAGATTAAAAGAATTAAAAGAAAATTGGTGGAGTTTAGCATGTTGAATAATTCATGCTCGGAGGAGGAGGAAGAAAACTGGGAGTCAATCGCCCCCTAAGTAAGCGGAGATAAATACAGAGGTCTTTTCAATAGTCTACATTAACCTAAAACCCTATCGAGATGTCTTCAACTAACTACCCTTCCGAAGCTGGTGCTACTGTAGCTGGGCCGGTCGTCTCCCTGTTCTCTCGGCCTCTGAGGTGGCAGAAGTCCTAGACATTTTGATGCGCTCCGAAGAACCAAGCTCCGGGGGTATGGAACATACGTCCGCCGCTGACTACCTGTTTTGGCCGGCTAACCTTCAAGCCAACACCGCCTACTCTACTCCCGGCGAGATGATCGACCCTAACCTACAGCCCGGCTACTCTGCGGCAGACCAGATGCTAAAAGACAATGATGTGTTTTGGGCGGGTAACAACCAGCACCCCGCCGGCTACGTTCCTGATCAGGCCTGTTGGTCTATGGAACAGACAGCGGCAATCAACGGCCTGTTTTGGCCTGACGACATCGTACCTAACTCCGGGTACTCTGCTCCTAACAACTCTCCTCCAGACCCACCGTCTTGGCCGGATCTTCTGATGCCCTCAAATGACCAGATCTATTGGCCCGAACCTCAGTTACCTGCCCCTGATGATATGTATTGGCTGGACAGTCTCTTGGAGAACCGTACAGTACCTGACTTTTTTGTCCCTGCTGAGGATGCTCCGGGGAGCCTAACGGTCACTGAGGAGATAGCCGTGCAGGCCATGCAGCAAGAAGAGGCCATGGACGACTTGGTAGAGGCTCTGGCCGCTTGGAAGCCATCGTCCCGGGATTCTGATTATGAGGGCATGGACATTGAACAAACTGACAGGCCCCTGGGTGAAACACTTTGAAAGACTCTGAAACTGATCAAGAGTTTGATTGCGGCTTTGCTGGACATAATAGTCGATCGAGACCTAAAAAGCACCTGTCAAGGTTGTTTCATAGACCACCCCAGCCAGACGCAGCATACGTGTCTGTTTGAGCCTGACTCTGTTTATCGGGTTGACCGCTTTCAAGAGGTTCTGACTGTTTTCCGCAAACCGTGGCTCAGGAGCCTGGCCATAAATACTCTGGCATGCTTCAACATCTTTCAGCCTTTTCACAAGGTTCATTCATTTGTTCAAAATGCTGTAGATGAACTGGAAAATGAACATTCTATTAGCGAGGCTATTGTACAAGCCTTTCACAACATGGACGATCCCTCTTACTCAAAAATATGTGAAACAGCCGATGCTTTCTCTAAAAGGCATTTTTCTGTACCTGACATGACCGATGTACCTTTGGGGTTTTACAGGGCGTACGACATAGAAAAATCAGACGAAGTGTTTGAACTCAATGTGCCGGTGCTATGAAATGTTTTAATAATGTTTTTAATACTGCTGTTTTGAAAATTACCAATAAAGCCTCATTTGATTTTTAAACCATTGACATTTTTCTTTCACCGTCGGCGATGGAGGGTTACTTGAAAAAAGTTTATTATAACCCGGCAAATCCTGGTAGCTTTGGGGGAAAAGTCTCTTTGAAAAGAGCTCTTGAGGTTTCGGGTCAGAAAAGTAATGACCAACAGGTGTCGGATTCGTTAGCCGGTCAATATGCTTATACAATTCACAAACCCGCTAGAAGGCATTTTAGGAGAAATAAGGTTTATGTATCCGATATAGACTCGCAATGACAGATGGATTTAGCGGACATGACAAATGTGTCCGAGCATAATTTGGGTTATAAATATTTTTTAACATGTATCGACGTACTTTCTAAGTACGCGTGGGTACGACCCATGAAGAACAAAATGGGTAAGGAAGTGACAAGAGCCTTCCAAGACATTATGAGTGCCGGGCGTACTCCAAAGAAGCTCCAGACCGATAAGGGGAAAGAGTTTTTCAACCGAGATTTTCAAAAGCTGTTAAAGAAGATCGGAATTAAACATTTCACCACACAAATTAAAGGCCTCCGTGGTGGAGAGATTTAACCGCACACTAAAATCTAAAATGTGGAAATATTTCAGCGCTTATAACACGAGAACCTACATCGATAAATTGCCGGATCTAGTTATCATCCAAGCATAAAAATGGCTCCTTCCGATGTAAACACGTTAAATTCCTGGAAAGTTTTAAAAAATTTATACAGCGTAGCCAACCCCCCGGGTCCGCCATTGTTAAAGTTCAAAGTAGGAGACACAGGGTGTCTAAAACCAGACACCTTTTGAGAAAGGTTATGAACAAACATTTTCAGATGAAATCTTTACCATATCTGAATTTGTATCTAGGGCACCGGCGGTGTACAAACTGAAAGACTACGATGGTGAAGAGATTGTAGGATGCTTTTACGACTCTGAATTACAGAAAATTAAAGTCAGATCCACAGAAGTTTACAGGATCGAAGAAATACTGGCTAGGAAAGTTAAGAATAAAAAACGACTCATTTTAGTCAAATGGCTCGGCTGGTCTGAAAAAGTTAACAGCTGGATACCGGAGAGCCAAGCCCAAGATGTTCAATAAAATCCACAGTGCTCCTAATCGACTCTTCATTCTCTAGCGGTATACGATGGAGCGCAAAAGTTTTTTTGTGACTCTACCAAGCAACGCTTCTTCAGACATTTTCCCTAACAGCACAATTTCCAATTTCACGACGAAGCTTGCTAAACCCATAGAATTAGAAGGTTCTTGGGAAGTCGGTCTAGCTGAAATTCAGTACCCACATACGTGGAATACCAAAGACAAACCGGATAACGAATACTACGTTTCAGCTCCATTACTACATTCCATGCGGATATTACGAAGGTATTTTTACGACCTACTGTCTTTTATGAATTCGACAACCTTAAGCCTGCCCACTTTGACAGATGTTGCAGCTGGATTTGTCCCTTCTGAGAGCCCTGCGAAATTCAGTTATAATGCTGTGGAATGAAGAGTCTACGTGGTACTGGGTGAAAAGGATGAAACTATACACTTAAAAGGACAGCTGGGTCGAATATTAGGAGTGCATCCTGATCAGACTTGGGTTTAACTTATAAGGATCCTTTCCCCGCCAACATCAAGGCCGGCTTTTACACTTTGTATGTGTACGGGGATATGGTATCTCATCAGAGAGTCGGTGACAGCTACGTACCCCTTTTGAGGTGTGTTCATATAGAGGATCAGGCGAATAAAATTACAACCATCACCTACAGTGGTGTGAAAAACTATTTGCCCCCTTCCTGATTTCTTATTCTTTTGCATGTTTGTCACACAAAATGTTTCTGATCATCAAACACATTTAACCATTAGTCAAATATAACACAAGTAAACACAAAATGCAGTTTTTAAATGATGGTTTTTACTATTTAGGGAGAAAAAAAATCCAAACCTACATGGCCCTGTGTGAAAAAGTAATTGCCCCCTGAACCTAATAACTGGTTGGGCCACCCTTAGCAGCAATAACTGCAATCAAGCGTTTGCGATAACTTGCAATGAGTCTTTTACAGCGCTCTGGAGGAATTTTGGCCCACTCATCTTTGCAGAATTGTTGTAATTCAGCTTTATTTGAGGGTTTTCTAGCATGAACCGCCTTTTTAAGGTCATGCCATAGCATCTCAATTGGATTCAGGTCAGGACTTTGACTAGGCCACTCCAAAGTCTTCATTTTGTTTTTCTTCAGCCATTCAGAGGTGGATTTGCTGGTGTGTTTTGGGTCATTGTCCTGTTGCAGCACCCAAGATCGCTTCAGCTTGAGTTGACGAACAGATGGCCGGACATTCTCCTTCAGGATTTTTTGGTAGACAGTAGAATTCATGGTTCCATCTATCACAGCAAGCCTTCCAGGTCCTGAAGCAGCAAAACAACCCCAGACCATCACACTACCACCACCATATTTTACTGTTGGTATGATGTTCTTTTTCTGAAATGCTGTGTTCCTTTTACGCCAGATGTAACGGGACATTTGCCTTCCAAAAAGTTCAACTTTTGTCTCATCAGTCCACAAGGTATTTTCCCAAAAGTCTTGGCAATCATTGAGATGTTTCTTAGCAAAATTGAGACGAGCCCTAATGTTCTTTTTGCTTAACAGTGGTTTGCGTCTTGGAAATCTGCCATGCAGGCCGTTTTTGCCCAGTCTCTTTCTTATGGTGGAGTCGTGAACACTGACCTTAATTGAGGCAAGTGAGGCCTGCAGTTCTTTAGACGTTGTCCTGGGGTCTTTTGTGACCTCTCGGATGAGTCGTCTCTGCGCTCTTGGGGTAATTGTTCCATGTTTTTGCCATTTGTTGATAATGGCTCTCACTGTGGTTCACTGGAGTCCCAAAGCTTTAGAAATGGCTTTATAACCTTTACCAGACTGATAGATCTCAATTACTTCTGTTCTCATTTGTTCCTGAATTTCTTTAGATCTTGGCATGATGTCTAGCTTTTGAGGTGCTTTTGGTCTACTTCTCTGTGTCAGGCAGCTCCTATTTAAGTGATTTCTTGATTGAAACAGGTGTGGCAGTAATCAGGCCTGGGGGTGGCTACGGAAATTGAACTCAGGTGTGATACACCACAGTTAGGTTATTTTTTAACAAGGGGGCAATTACTTTTTCACACAGGGCCATGTAGGTTTGGATTTTTTTTCTCCCTAAATAATAAAAACCATCATTTAAAAACTGCATTTTGTGTTTACTTGTGTTATATTTGACTAATGGTTAAATGTGTTTGATGATCAGAAACATTTTGTGTGACAAACATGCAAAAGAATAAGAAATCAGGAAGGGGGCAAATAGTTTTTCACACCACTGTATGACAAACCGCATTATGCCCCAGCCAGCAAGAATCATTTTGACACAGTGACTATTGAAATAAAGACGGACCAGAACAAAAACGTACCATTTCAGTTTGGTAAGGTGATAGTGAAGTTGCATTTTAGACCCATCAGACATTGTATTCACGACTGAAACAATGAGGTCTTACCAGGACCTGACACCTTACAACCAATATTATCAGACCCAAGCAGGTAACAGCTTACCGGGATTCTCTGGATCCCCTGTAATGTATGGTGGGGGGATTGGAGGTATATTTCTTGGATTGTTTAGAAGAGCTTTACCTCTCCTGAAAAAAGGCTTGGACATCGCAAAACCACATATCAAATCCGCCGCTAAAAATATTGTAAAAGATGTGATCACAGGGGCTATATCCAGTGCTGCAGGTGGAGTCCTAGAAAAGCAGGAGGGAGTGGGCTTGATGGTCATGAGAAAGACAAAACGCCAAGAGACCACCGGGGTCGCGTCAGGCCCCACCGGCTAAAAAGGCCAGGCGGACTATTTTTACAGCATTATCTAAACGTCGTCAGAAGAGGAACAAGAGTAAAGCAAGCAAAAAGAAGAGAGACATTTTTTAAGAGAAGATAGCTTTCGTACACAGAATGTCCGAAGAATGTGTCAAATCTGAACTGGATCTGTTTACGGTGCCTTTCACTCAAACGAGTGTAGATAAAAGTATATACGTTGAAGTCCCACCACTCTCAGCCCTCTCTGAAGTAGCTCCGCTAGAATTTCTCATAGCCGGAAATGGGAAAGATTACCTGGAATTGAATAACACTCTTCTACACCTAAGGGGAAAGATAGTGAATGCTGACGGGACTAACATACCTGTCGGATTTGTCAACTACCCTATAGCCAGTTTATTTTCCCAAGTTGATGTCACCCTGGGGGACCGTCTAATATCGCAGAGTTCAAATTGTTATCCTTACCGAGCGGTCTTAGAAGGCCTGCTAAATTACAGCCAAGAGACTCTTCATTCTCTACAGGACTATTGCTACAGGACTTTTTTACAAAGTCACACTTAACAAATTGGAAGAGACAGACCCCGACAGAGAAAACATCGGTTTTAATAACAGAAGCGCCTATACAGCCGGGGCAACATACATACAGATATCTTTTTCCACGAAAAACTACTATTGAACGGCCTAGACGTGAAGATTAAAATGGTTCGGAACAAAGATGAATTCCGGCGATGCCGAATGTTACGGAGTAATCATAACATCAGCCTCCCTGTTTGTAAAAAAAGTAAAAGTTTCACTGGCCGTGAAATTAAGACATGCTCATGCCCTTACATCAGCCAATGCTAAATACCCTGTGGAAAGGGTGAATATGAAAGTATTCAGTATGCCTGCGGGAATCCAAGTATGCAATCAAGAAAACCTGTTTCTGGGTCAACTACCAAAGTATGTGGTGATTGGCATGGTGAATAATGAGGCCTTTTCGGGGTCTTATACACGGAACCCGTTCAATTTCAAACACAACGATCTAGAGTTCCTGGCTCTGTACATGGACGGTGAACAGATTCCTGCCAAACCTTTTCAACCAGACTTTGTAAGCGGCAATAGTGCTAGAGAATATTATAACCTGGTATTGGCCACTGGTAAGCATTTGAAGGATCAAGCTCTGGCTATCGGCCGTTCAGAGTTCTCGCAAGGATATACTCTTTTCGCTTTTGATCTAACCCCCGATCAAGAATGCGCCGATCATTTTTCATTAGTTAAAACTGGAAACATGAGATTTGAATTACGCTTCTGCGTCCCTCTCCCTCGGACCGTCAATCTAATAGTATATGCGGTCTTTGACAACATCATTGAAATCAACCAGAGACGTAATGTTCTGTATGACTACTAATAAACACCATGAATACAAAACAATTAACAGAACTACTGTCCCAAGACCCCTACACCGAAAGATATTTCCGCGGTGTGCTGGCGTGTGATCAACTACCAGAAAAAAATAACGGCTTCCCGGCCATGTTTGTAGTGAATACTCACCGTCAATCCCAACCCGGAGAACACTGGCTGGGGATTTACCTCACAGAAGACGGAAATGAGGAGTTTTTTGATTCCTATGGAAATCCTCCGGACTTTATCTACTTCCCGAAAGACATTTACCATTTCTTAAGCAAAAACTGTAAACAAATCATTTACAATAACCAACAGCTTCAAAGTTGGTTCTTGGACAAATGCGGTCAACACTGCCTCTTCTATCTGCATCAGAGAGGAAAAGGTCTCCCGTACACCTCTGTAATAAAAAAGTATTCTGAGGACGTGAACAGTAATGACTCTATGGTCTCTAAATTTGTTCGTTCCTGGCTTCCTTCACCGGGACTCTGTTTTTATCAGTACCCTTGCGTGCAAAGATCAAAGACCTATAAATATTTCAATAGATGGTTAAAGGATGACGACACTCTGTAATGAGATAAAATTGTATTTAATAAACAAATAATTTTACAAATTAATAAGCGATCCATTCCAGTCTTTTTTTTTGTCAGTTTCAGTCGGTAGGGGCTAACTTCTGTTTAATGAGCAGGGAGGGGGCGGCGGGTGGCTTAAAACTTTCAAGGAGTTCTCTTGTTTCATCATTAGGTACGACAGAAAATGGAATGCTCAAACCGACCATGGTGTTTACAAATTCCTTCCACCCCCGCGGTCTCCTTTGTTCAGGTATTGTAGCAGTCAGATTACAGACCAAATCCGCCATGTTGGATCCGACCAAAGGTTTATCTTCTAACAACAGCTCTCCACGATTATTCCAAAACGCGTGATGGGGATTAACGGACATTTTATGTAAAACAAATTCAACATTTTTCTTTGCTTTTACAGGCGTGCTTCACAAAACCTCTTGCCAAACCTTGCCCTCAGACACCTTAACTGTTCCAGTGCCCCCCTCGCCATTTTCTTCTTTTGGTAATACGAGCGTCAGACTGCTAGTTTCTTTATTTCGGCCTTTTTAACTAGCGTCAGATATCTCTGCAAGATAGAAGTGTAAAGCTTCACCTTCTCGTCAGCCCCTATATCACAGCATTGCAGGACGTTTCTCATTTCTTTGTCCAGTTCAGTTTCCGTGGCCCTCAAGAGATCGTTCGGGTTAGCACTCTTTTGCTGAAAAAGAGACATTTGTTGCTGCGGGACCAAATACATTTTTTGAGCGTATTCCATGTTTATGCTCTAGAAGCTAGTAAACTGGATATGAATGGCACGGCGACGCTTAAAAGAGCTCCCAAAAAGCCTCCTTTCTGGTTCAGAATAGCTTTCTTCTTTTTTAAGGTTAGTTTTCTGTCACTTATTTTTCTGACAGATGTTTTATGCTTCTTGAGTTGCTTAAACTGTTTGGGCGAAAGAGGTATATTACCTTTTAAAGTATTACAGGCTATTTCGGACAAAGCATTAATTAAATCGTCAGAAGAGGTGTTTATAAGAATTTTACAGCGGCGACAAGAGCAACAGAGTAAGGCCTTGAGAGGCTTTAGGTTTCTGATTATTCTGGCCGACATGCTGACAGAATATGTAACTTTGACTCAGAACAGCTTCTTTTATCTTTTCACGGTGTACACGACCGGCCAATCAGGCGGAAACACACCTGTTCTTAAACACAGTTCGTCGGGGGTCTGTGCCTTTAAATCCACTAAGAGATAGCCGTACGGTAGTTTTGTAGCATCTTCGAAAGCCTCCAAAAAGAACTTAACACGCCTCGGATACATTTGGCGGGCCAAGGTAGTAATCTGCAATTTGTCCGTGGGGTTTTTAAAAAACAGTAATATAATTGGCGTTAAGATTAATCGTTCGGCTTTTCTTTCCTTGAAAGAATAAATTTTGAACCAAGTAAATGATAGACAGATTCCGATGATGAGTATATTTTGTGAAAGCTTTTTCTATTTCCTGGCTTTCGCTAGCCGATTCCATCAGATCATCTATAATGACCAAATTTATTTTCTCAGGAGGGAGAAGTTCGTCGTCGCATAAAGTCTTTGGGAGCCCCTCAATAAATTTTAATTGCTGAAATTTAGCCGATAGCTCGTCGTACATTTTCTGGCAGCAACTATAAAACCAAATTATATTTTGAAAAGGCTGAGGCACAACGTGGTTCGAATGTTACAATAATTTTTTCACATAATAGGATTTACCGGAACAAGAGGGCCCCGAGATGATTTTAGCGAAGGGGTGTTGAAGGCGGGCGTCAAAATCTCTTTTAGTAGCCATAAGGTCTTGTGTTGTAATCTTTTAGGAGAACCCTCTTGTTATACACCACTCTGAATTTCTTCCTGAGTGGTCTGTTTTCTAAAGTGAAACGTTTTTTATTTCGATGGATCTGCTTACCGTGAACCAGTAACTCTTGAGGAGGGGCTTTATTAGACGTGACAAAATTCTGAACTAGATTGGTTAGTGACTCAAGGTTTATAATTTTACCAGTTTCGTGATTGATGGTGATACCTTTTACCTTCATACATGTTTTGCCTTGTGCCGTTTTATACCCGTACGTCTTTGGACCGCCTGAAGCAAATTCAGTAATATAATCACCAGGATTTAACTCACTGGTGAGCTCTCCTAAATACTCACCCAGAGCAGGATTGTACTGACCAGGCTGAGAAGTAAAAATGACCGAGTCGGTGTCGTGGTACAACACCCTTTCTCCCAGACTGTCCAGTAAATCGTACAACTCTAACCGGGCATAGGCCGTGGTGAAAGCAGCAATGACAACATTAACGCTACCAGGTAGGGTATACTTTTCATCGGTGTACTTCCATTGTATTTGAGCAATCTCATCGCCGATAAATTCAAATACACCTCCTCGTAAGACTCTAGTTCATAGGTGTCGGCGAAATTTAAGGGGTGTCTTATTTCAGTGTGATTAAAAGCAGGTCTGTTGATCTGCTGAAAAGCGCCCTGACCGTCATTACTAGAGACAGCAGACGAGGGTGAAGGTTTAGATACCACAGAACCACCGGACATGACTGGCGCGATTGAAGAGGTTGAAGGGGTAGCTGCAAATGGCTGTGCAACAGGGACGGAGGAAGCCGTGACTGAAACGGGGAGACAGGGCCTGAAGATACAGTGACTGGAACAGAGGTTGCCGATACAGAAACAGAAGGGGCAGAGGGGCATACTGAAGTAAAGGGAGCAGAAGTGGGAGCTACAGGGACAGAAACAGAGGAGACAGTGACTGGGACAGAGGTTGCCGAGACAGAAGTGGGAGCTACAGAGACTGGAACAGAGGGGGCACAGGGGCCTACTAAAGTAGAGGGAGCAGATGTGGGAGCTACAGGGACTGGAACAAAGGGGGCACAGGGGCATACTAAAGTAGAGGGAGCTACAGGGACAGTGACTGGAGCAGAGATTGCCGAGACAGAAGTGGTAGCTACAGGGACTGGAACTGAGGAGACAGTGACTGGGACAGAGGGGGCACAGAAGCCTACTGAAGTAGAGGGAGCTACAGGGACTGAAGCAGGCGGCTTGGCAGCAGAAGGGATAGTTGAAATAAAAGAGACAGAGGGGATAGAAACAGAGGGCAAGACTGAAGAAGAGGTGTTAGCAACTAATGCTGAAGTAACAGAGACCGAGGAGACTTAAGCAGAAGGTACAGATGTAGCCAAGGGGGTAACTGAGACTGATGTGGCCATACTGTGAGAGGGGGCAGCATTTACAGAACCCAACGTGTTTGTTAAACCATGACTCGTTTGAGCATTCACATTTTCGTTCAAAGACCGCTGAACCCTTTCTAACAAGTTATTTAATGTTTGCATTTCATCGGGGGTGACTACTGGACGTAGGGCTTCTAAAAGGCTGTCAAGCTGGTCAAAGTCGATGGGAGTGGTAACAGGTGAAGGAACTCTCATGGTTGCTATTATATTATTCATTTGGATCATGTTTTGATTTTGCCAATTAATATATTCCAATTCATTAAAATATCGGGGTGATGGAGTAGGCATTTTTGGGGGCCGAATAGAATAACGAAGTTCATTCGCCATGTCATGCAATAAACCAGCATTTTGAGAACCGCTCCCCGCGTCCAAGTCCTCACTTGCATGCCTTTTGCCAGACATTATTTGGGGAACAAGTTTTCTAAAATTGCATACAATAAAATAACTTTTTCACGTATATCTGGAGACAGTGGTAATGCACTTTGAAAAATCAACAGCACTCATTCGATTTCAGCCTTCAGGTCAGCAGCCTTAGCAGCGGGATCAAATCTTTCAGGTTCACCGATTATTTGGGTGAGAAGTCCGGGTGATGATGCAAACGGCGGTGAACCCCCGAGTATCTGAGTCAGTAAGCCTGGAGAGGTGGGTTCTGAAAAAAACAAGCAATACTAAGTTTTCTTTAAAAATAAACATTTGCTGCGCACTAGCACAAATAGTTCAACTTACCGGGCTGCGTGAATGAGATGTTCAATAATAGACTGTCCAAGGGCCTTTGCGCCGATTCTAGATGCTGACTGGAAACTTCGGAAGAATAACCGCTATTTGGGGTCGTCGAGTAGTCTGCTAAAAAATACATATTTAACCCCAACGCCCTATTTTCTCCCCCACACACACACGAACCCTCAGTTGAAAGTGATACTTACGGGTTTCTGGGGACTCTTTGTCTGAGGCAGTATTTTTATTCTCAAAAAGACAATATGTGGCAGCTATTAAATCCTCCAATTGGGAACTAGTTAGATTTAAAGAATCAAACAGTTCACCCTCCGATTCTAAAATATAAAAGACTAGGTTTGTACGTACTTAAAGACAATTACATTAACACTAGAATTACCAGAGCCTACGAAAAAACTCGTAAATCCGTCCCACCTTAAATCGCTTCTTAAAACCATTCTCACCTCTCTGCCAGCGTCTTTTGTTAATCTAAATGTGCTGATAAAAGAAAAGCTGCAAGTAGCCGGCTATTCCATCCCCCCACCGACTTAGAACGTGCACAAACTTCTCCCAGCTCATGCCTTGATTGATTTTCTGGGAGTGAAGTGGAGTTTTAGAGTAGAAATAATAGATCGTTGTTTGGAACACACGCATTTCATGTCTGCTCCGTTTCTACAGTAATCTGTGTAAACACATTGTTAAAACAGAAATGTTTTTTATATTCTAGTAGTAGATGACAAAATGTAGGCCTAAACTATATAATGTATGAAGCCTGAAGTCCAAATATCAAAGAAATATTTTCACAGAAGGTACAAATCTAACACAACAATTGCACTTTTATTCACAAATATAACTGCAAAAACAAAAAGCCGCCTTAACATGCAACATTGACACTTGTTTATTATGATTGCCTCCATGGCGCAATAGAATCAGCTGCCGACTGGGAATCAAAAGGTCGCGAGTTCGATCCTGCACCACTCTGTTTTGAGAAGTAAACTGCTCTTAGGCTTACTATTTTAGAATAAAAACATACATTTGATTTCAGTCTGTAACGGCCGGTGTAATTTATGATACCTGTAAAGGTTAGCTTTTTTATTTTTATTAGTCAGTTTTATTATCTCGGCCATGTTCACGAGCCCAAACACACCCCACCCCTGCATCTGATACTGCTGTTTTCACATAGACGCGCTATAACAGAGGTAAACTCAGCTCCCTTCTACATCGGAGCAAGAATGCACATACCATTGCTTGCATACTAAAGTGTCAGCAGGCACTTTTCGTGGCATTACACACATTTTTGAGCATGCCCTCTGCACACTACTTGTGACTTTAGGAAGTAAATAAATAAATAAAGGTAAATCGTGTCATAAAATGGTTTCTTCAAAACGTCACATATATTTGTCGCTTTCTTTTTTTAAAATGTGCGTTGATCACCGCCAACATGTTGTAGCATACAGCATCTGGCCACCTGCATGTTCTTGCGTGCATTGAATAAGAGACAAATATACAGTCTGACTGAGAGAATCAGACTGAAAAAAAGCAAACATTTAGAAATGCCATACTTTTACAGCTGATCAGACGCTGTTCATTTTCAAATAATTTTGCATTTCTGTCTATGCTGTGGTTTCTATTACACACCTGAAAGAAAGAGACAATATATGTGAAAACATCATCGCACAAATGCAAAATTTTTTGAAAATAAACATTTCCATTTAAAAGTACGGCTGAAAGAAGAACTAACTCACTTTTTGAGCAACCAACCAGTCAGAAATCGGATTTATAAAAGAACATCATTTCATTATTTTGAAGAGACGGTCGTTAACGGCATATATTTCGATAATCTACACATACCCTCAACCACAAAAGTATTTTTTGCCATGCCAGCCATTGCGGAAGAAAAAGCGAAAACGCCTACCTTATGGAAAGCTCTTGGAGACACTCGGAATGCTTGAATAGTTATTGTGGTAATACTTGCGAAGCAGAACACTTTATGCAGCACCTAGGGCTCCGTAACGCCTTGGAAGGGCGGAGCGAAACATGCAGGACGTTTGTGAGAAAGCTCATAGGTGCCGAGTTGTTGATGTTCTGCCTCTTAGAGGCGGTGACCCTTTCTAGCGGCAAAGAAGCCTCATTCAAACGCACACCTCTGTAAGGTTCACATCTAAGCAAATACTTTATGTTTTACCGAGAGATCGTCGTGGTAAGCGCAGACATTTTATATGTGGAGCCGTTTCTTAGATCGCCACGTGTATTTTAAAGTTGATATACTGTAAATGTGAAACGAGATCAATTTTGACATTTATGCGGCTAAAATACAGTATCGGAAAGAGCCGTTTATTAGATCGCCACGTGTATTTTAAAGTTGATATACTGTAAATGTGAAGTAAAGTCTATTTTGCCATTTACCTGATTAAGGAGGCTAAAATACTGTATTGGAAAGAGCCGTTTCTTAGATCGCCACGTGTATTTTAAAGTTGATATACTGTAAATGTGAAGTAAAGTCTATTTTGCCATTTACCCAATTAACGAGGCTAAAATACCGGTATATAAACAACTTTTTATCAAGTTCCATAGACAGCGAGAACCGTTTTAATAACTTTTCTTGCGAGCTTGTAAAGATCATTGTGAATATAAGAGAGAGTCATTAGTGGAAAATATTTAATTTAATAACTTTGTTCTTAGACCATAGGAATGTAAAAAGTCTTTTTAAAAACAGTCTTGTGATTAAGAATTTTAGTAAAAATCAGAAGGAGTGTATATTTTCTTAATTGCTTTGATTCGAGGTGAGAATAAGTATTTTACTTTATGATATAAAAAATAGAACACGGTTAAATTAGATTAAGACTTTTGTTAATTGCTAAGGCTGATAACATGAAAACAGAAAGTCGCCGACTCCCTGTGGGGACATAATTGTTACAACGTCTGGGTGTCTTATCGCTGCGGCATAAAACAGCAGGTACGCATTTTAGATTATTATCATGTAATCAGAAAGGCACCGCCTTGTCACGGCATGGTAATTAAATTAAAGTGTAAAGAGACAGGCTGTGATCGATCATATTTGGCGCATTCCGATGGGGAAAGTAATTGAAAAACAAGTCTTTTAGCTTAATTGTTTTGAACTGGTGAAATTTACAAAGAGGCGCGCAGGCATTAGGAGTGGCTATGTATTTTCTTCCTTTTGATTCTAGTGCAACTTATATCATTTTTTGAAAATTGTATATTTATTTTCTTACTATTAGTTTATAACTTAGAGCGGGGAGTGAAAATCGTTTTAGTTACGGCTGTGCAGGAAAGATAAGTGCTTATAAAATAAAGACGCGTGTCGTGATCTTATAACTTAGAGCAGGGAGTCAATATCATATCGTTTTTAGAAAATTGTATATTTATTTTCTTACTATTAGTTTATAACTTAGAGCGGGGGGGTGAAAATCGTTTTATTTATGGCTGTGCAGGAAAGATAAGTGCTTATAAAATAAACACGCGTGTCGTGATCTTATAACTTAGAGGGGGGGTGAATATCGTTTTAGTTATGGTTGTGCAGGAAAGATAAGTGTTTATAAAATAAAGACGCGTGTCGTGATCTTCTAACTTAGAGCGGGGGGTGAAAATCGTTTTAGTTATGGCTGTGCAGGAAAGATAAGTGCTTATAAAATAAAGACGCGT
>JANRMT010062837.1:1311477-1367758 GCA_026402145.1 Polypterus bichir lapradei
TATCTATCTATCTATCTATCTATCTATCTATCTATCTATCTATCTATCTATCTATCAGAATAGGCAATGCCCACTTTGTCTTACAGCATATACAACTTTGTATTTCTAACCCTTTTATTTTTAGGCATGAAAGTGATCTTTTGCAAAAACAGTTTTGGTCTTTATTGCCAGCCACTATATATTTTCACTGTTCTCTCTGTCTGTGATAAACCAACATTTCTATGATTAAATCAACATTCATTTGATTAAGACATTGATTATTCTCTGATGAGATTAGTTGAAGGCATTTTGAACACCTTTTATAGGCATTTCATATCATGTATGCAAATAAAGCAGAATCTGCAGCTTTAAATAAATGTCAAGATTTCCCTAATTTGGTGCAGTTTTTATGTGCAGCTGTGCATTTGGCAGTTTTAGAGTTTTTGTCTCCAACAGAGATATAAAAATCCAGTACACTGCTATTGTTTATCTTCAGTTACAATAAACGATGTTCTAATGGACTATTTTTAAAATAAAAGCAGTAAAAAATTTTACAATCAATGTCTTATGCCAACATAAATATACTTAGAATGTTTTGTTATAAAATGCTATTTTATTTTATATATAGTGATTAGAAAAAGAGTGTATGTTATTCACATTCATTATATATCTTGTTTTTTTTAGTAATGAGCAACATATATATGGGTAGGTCGAAGAAGACGAACTATAGTCAGGAAGGTGTGGCAATGGAGGGACAATTCATGTCATACCGCTGCAGAAAGAAGAATTCACACTGGGGTGGTAAACCTTGTTACTGTATTGGATTCACAAGAAGGTCAATAGATGGGGGCACCTGAGAAACAGAGAATGAGAAACATCTTAGACAAAAATAACAATCTTCTATCACTAGACAACTGGACATTCAGAAGGTTTGAAGAGGGCCTGATTTTCTTTATAGAAAAGGAATGAGGCTGCAAAGATGAAAGGACCTTCTAGGAAATGGAGTGTAGCACATGGTGGTCCCACCCTAGGATGGCAAAAATCTGGTCTGACTCTTTTAAAGGTCAGGCTAAGAGAGAACTCTCCTCTTAAAAGGAATGGGGTGGTGGGACACTATATGCTCCTAAAGAGGGCTGCCCATGCTACAGAATTAGTGCTGCCCTGCCTCTGTAAGAAGTTCCAAAGCATAGCCAGATCTGACTGTTGGACAGTTATAAAAAAGAGAAGCCACCATGTCCCACTAGGAAAAGCTTTGCCTAATAAATAAACTGGAGCCACACAAGGCTTAAAATAAAGGGAACTTTGATAGTTCAACTGCTTTGGAAAACGAGTAAGAAAGCTAAGTTGGGGTGAAAAAAATGTGAAAAACCACTAACAAACACTTTGAGCAAAGTCTCCAAAACCACAGGTTTGATTTCCAGTTTTTTAGGCTGTACTTTAAGTGATGGTTTAAGTGAGGGTTTCAACTGATGTGGCCTAACCAAGATTTCCAGTCTGAAATATTTAATCAATTAATACAAAAGGTTTACTTTTCATAGTCGTTATATAGTAAACTTTGGATAGTTAATTAATCCTGTATTAAATTAAAAAGGATAAATAAATAATTACAGTGGTTAACCATATAAGGAGATGTATTTTTATGTATTTCATGTTAGTTTAAATATATATAGGGATGTAAGGAAGTTAGATAGAAAACACAAAGACTCTAGTCAAACAAGATCTGGATCAGCTACCCTCATACACAAGTCTCATTTCTCACAGTGATAAAATTTTTTGTAAGTGACTGATTGTCTGTTGCAATTGGCTTTACCCATCTGAGGTGCTTGCATCTTCAAATGTCACCGTGCAGCTTGTGGTCCTGCCCCTCTACAGGGGGACAACTCTTTAGAGTTTGCCTTTAAATTGTTTAAATTTCCAGTTGTAACAAAATGACTGAAATTCCTTTGAAAATTAGTTAGGTTTGGCTTTTGTTTTGAAACAGAGTTCAAGTTTTATTTGTTCAACATGACCCATTACGTAACGATATATATATTATAATTAGGGGTATGGATAAAAGAAAGGACTAAAATTATTACAAAATCACCCCAGAAGAGAATGCCCATTTAAGGCTAAAGGTAGTTGGAACCAAAAAAAAAAAACTCTGGCCATGATTTAGGATTAAAAAAGGGTATGGGATTGGTTAAGTCATGCATTCTATTTTTGAAAATGTATGAGAATTGCAGATACTCTGCCAGTAACATGCTAGTAAATAAAAAGGTAGCCCCAGCACAGATTCTGAAAAAGTACCTTTCACATAACTCATGTTTAAGCCAATTTTGCACCCTTCTACACACTGTGCCTTGAACTCCCACTTGTTTTAGTTTGAGCACAAACCTCTCGTGTGGGTCTTATGAAAAGATTTCTCAAAATTCAGATAAATAATATCATTTGCACCTCTCAGCTGGTATTTGTTTGCTGCTTCTCCTAGAATTCCAGCATATTGGTGATCTCCTCCGTCTGAACCCATGCTGACTGTTTACCAACATGTCTGTTTTTGATATGCAATACTCAATCTTGTTTTTAATAATTGCTTTCATTTTAAAAATTATTTAATTATTATTTAATAATTGCTTCCAATTTACCTGTAATACTAGTTACTTGCATCAACACAGCCACCTGTTTAAATAATGGAATAAAATTTGCTAGCTTTCAATCAATAGGAATTTCCCCTGTGTGCAGTGATTTTTAAGGTGTCAATGGTTTATATATCCTCTCACTAATGTCTTTAAATACTCTAAAATAAATGTTACCTCATCCTGGTGATTTACTGCATTTAAGGCTATTTAATCTTTGCAGCCCTTCTCCATCTCTAATTTCCAAATCATTAAGTACCTCCTTGATAGTCCTCTTTACTATGAGGAGATGATCAAATTCTTCATGTATAATATACACTTTGCTGTTTCTGTTACACATTACATCCTCATTGATTGTTCTTTTTCAATTCAAATAATTAAAGAATTTCTTTGAATCATCATTTGTCTTTTTCAATAAATTTAAACTGCCTTTAAGCTTTCCAGACATTCCTTTTAATCATTGCTCTTGTAAGTCCTGTGGTTGGCGGTGGAATTATTTGCCTTGTACACTTTATACAGCTGTAAATTCCCTTTTGGCTTCTTTTTTATCAACCATGACATTTTTCTTTACTATTACTTCTTTTAAATATCATGGTTAACTTGTCCCATGTTGTATGTAAAAATCCACCCCCGCACTGACTCCATGCTAAAATGTTTATCTTAATATATCCTTTTTTAGACTTTACCACATCCAATTAAAAATTACCCAATTAAAATTAAACTTGAACAGTTTATATTTTTGAATGTGCACTTGGCCAAAACACTATTGAATGTATTATAAAATGTTGACTAAATCATAATGGGTTAATTACATCTGTCTTCTGAATTCTGTCCTGATTATTACAAAATAATAAAGCTAGACTGGTTTACTATGCTTTAGTTGTAAAACAGTCACTGATTACCTCTAAAATGTGTTCTTTTATTTGTGAGGTTTGCTCAGTTAATATTGTGTTTTTAAACTATCCCAGGACTATAATATCCATTTTCAAACTTTCCTTTTAGAGTTAAAAACATGCATAATGACCCTATCATCTGCACTGGGGTTCAATAACACACTCGCAATATCAACCCTCTGTCCCTATTCATTTCTAACTGAATCTAACTATCCTCACCAAGAAATGGCTCATCCAGTTGAAGAAGACATGCATTCAAATTCTGCTATTAATGAAAGGCAACCACCTCCTTTTCATTTTTCCCTATCTTTTCTACAATATGCACAACCATTGATAGTATAGTCATCTTAATTTTATATTATTTATCCAGGTTCCTGTTATTGCAATATCTTAATCTAAAACTCAGTTGTTTTATTCCTGATACTCTTAGCATCAAGCAGTTTTTAAATGTATTTGTTATGCCAGTTACAAAACCACAAAATGACCTAAAAACTTCTGCAGCTTGGACATCTGCCACCTGTCTTTTTCCCAAGCTGTCTATCCTAGGTTGACTGCTGGTACTGTGTTTTATAACACTGACCAGATGTTAAAAGCTGTTAATGAGAAGATTAGTGTTTTCATCAGAAATAACAACAAACACTTATTTTTTGCAAACTAAGAATAAAATCTAAAACAAAAAGTAGACTTTTCTGAACACTTAAATTTGTTTATCTAGAGCTAAACCGTAATTGTTATGAGGAAAGGACTGCAAGGAGTCATTCATCAGAAATCTATAATTCAGCCTGAATCGAAACACAGAAAATTGAGTTGAAACATAACAGTCAAAAGCAGAATATGGAAAACTTAACTTTCTAAGTTGACTTGTTTACTAAGAGAATTGGTATCTCAGACAAAGGAATAGTTTTATCAGCTTTCAACAGGAAGGTGGACTTTAGCAACAGGAAGGATCTCACAGCATCCATTATCTGCACCTAGCTGCTTTCAAAATGGTGATCTGACACAGCTAAAAGTTAAATGAAAACAATTATAAGTTTTCTTGAGCAAATAAATAAAATTCAAACTCTGTATTTTAAAATGAAGCTCCAAAATTAAACTTCAAAATGTACCAATGTAAAATTCTCATAAACTAATAAAAAAATATACATGGAACAAAACAGTCAAAACAAGTTTCCCAGTTCTCAACAATATTGTTAATTTTACATAGACTTTTTAACTGTGGGATAGACTCTTCAAAGTTATCTTGTATGTTTGTATTTTTTTACCTTTTTGTCCTTTTATTATCCATTAGTATAATTAATCCTTGACTAACCTCCTCATGCACCCTCCCCATACACTGGTGCTTCTCTGGTTCAGATGTAACCTGTCACAGTGCAGCAGGTCTCATCTGTTCCTGAAGAAATCCAAATGTCCCGTGGAGCTGTGCCTCTCTATCCTACACCAACAATTGAGCCACAAGTTAAAACTTCCATCCTCCCCAGCTTTACATTGACTAGTGTGTGGCACAAACAGAACTTTAAAGAAGATAATGAACTTATTTTTTTAAGTTTTGATTGCATAACTGCCATCCTGCCCTTACATATGTCATCACTCCAACGTGGTCAATAACAACTGGATCCAGGTTTTTTGTTCCAACCCAATTTCTTAAGGAGAAGTCAGTTATTGCTGATGAAGCACATACTGCTCATGCAGTATTTTTATGCTTTATTTTAGTTGTCTAGCTTGTTAACTTTTCCAACTCTTAACTGATTATTTTAGCCTTAAAAAGATGCATTCACTGTTTTCAATTGCTCCCTACTAGCAATGAGATATAAGTAATAATAATGATAATAATACATTTTATTTATATAGCACCCAAATGACAAAGGAACTCGCAGTTCTCCTTCTAAATTGCCTCTATTAACACCTGTGTGTATTCATCATGAACTAGCTGGTTTAATAAAGTATTTGGAGGGAAGAAGCGAAAAAAGTGAAGGAGTGAGAATTACTTGTGCGTTTTAGGCTTCATATCATCTGGATGATATCATCAGAAAGGAAAACATCTACAATGTAAGAATGACCTGACATTGCAGAGTTGAAACACTAACAAGCCATGAAATTAAATATGTTATTGGCAAGGATTGGTTTCTAATTAAGCGACTGGATTAGAACAAAAACCTGCAGCCACTGTGGCTCTCCAGGACTGATGTTGCTCACCACTGCTATCTATATACTGTACAGTGGTATATGTACTTGTTTTTTTTTTTGCGTGTGTTCCCTGTCACCTTCATGCAGAGCTTTGGAGGTGTGAGGCCACCTGATGATGCAAGTGGGGGATTGCCCCCAGCAATTTATATAACAATGCATTTTTTTTTTATTCCTGTCTTTTGGTTGGTTATTCTTTTTGATTTTTGTATTTCCTAGCTTATTTTAAGGTACTATTTCTGGCTTGTGATTAATTTAATTTGTTTGCTTTTAGGTATTTGCATTTTAAGCAAAACTTATTTTGCACCTTTTTGTTCCTGCCTTAATTTTCTTGTTTAAATTTTGCATTTTCTTTTAATAAATCTTAAAATATAAAGGATCATTGTTTTGTTTGTTCTTAGACCAGAAATTTCACTTTTTACCTCTCCAACTTTTTTAGACTTTTGTCCCATTTCTGGGCCTGTGCAGATCACAAGCCTCCCGTTAAGTTTACAGGTAGGCTGTCTGGGTGAGTCACACTAGTTCATGCATGTGGTGAGGGGGATCTAAAGTTTTTTATGTACTTCACCTTCCTCCAAGCACCAACACTTGGTTGGTTTGCACACTATGTACCAGACTTAACTGGAAATTTAACTGTTCTTAACTAGAAATCATTTTCTTCCTTCCTTACAATGAAATTATATTTTTATTCAATATTAACAGATACACAGTCAGTTAATTATGTTCTTAATGTCTCTGCTGCATTGCTCTATGCCTGCTGCTGCCAACCCCAATGCTTCACCCACATTCTTCACCTGCTGCACACGCCTTTTACTCACTACGTAATAGTTTATTACTTTTTCGAGTTCGTTGGTTTGTGTGTTCAGTGCACTAAAATTGTTGACTATGTCTTTCACCAGTAATAAACAACAACATTCATATAGCACATTTTCATTCAAACAATGTAGCTCAAAATGCTTTACAAGATATCAAAGAGAAAGTTGCAAGAAAAGAAAAACAAATAAGATTAGTCAAGAATATTAAGGAATAAGTAACAAAGAAAAAACAAATACATCTATATGATCTATATAAAGCACATATATGACTAGTAGAAGAGTAGCATGCTTATATACAGTATCATGATGTAAGTATCTAAAGATGAGTCCAATGATAAGGTCAGATGGCTGGGAGGGCAGAAAACACAAACTCCTGTTAAGCTGGAGAAAAAATAAAAAATCTGCTGGGGCTCCAAGGCCAAAAGATCACCCAGCCCCCACTGGGCATTCTACCTAACATAAATGTTCTTAACTCATTCTTCTTTGATTCCAGGCTTAATCTGCATCATCCAGGAAAAAATATTATCTTTCTGTTGATTGGCATTTGAGCTTGAGTTTTTAACTCATTGACAGCAACATGTAAATTGAATGATTTTTTTTTCTTTGGTTATATTCGTGAATAAAAACGCATATGTTTATTTATTATTTGGACTAAAGTCTTCGCACATTATACATTTCAAATCATTATTACTGTAACATGGAAAAAGTTTCAGTTTTAGTTATGTGTTCAGCATTTCTTGCCTCGCATTTGTTACCATCCTGCATTTACCCAAATCGTTGTAGACACGGAACACACATGAAATGTATGTGTTCCAAACAACGATATATTATTTACCCTATACAATTCAAGGCACCTTACACCCAGATAAACAGATAAACAGACTAGAGCTGGGAGAACTTTAGATGCATCGGTAGGTGGGATGGGCTGATTGACAAATTTACAAAGCAAAGACGCTGATGGAGAGGTGCGAATGAATTTAAGGTGGCCAGGGATATGAATTTTTTGTAGGCTTCAGGGATTCTAGTGTTAATAACAACCACCACAGTGTAGGGAAGCTACAACTCATTTGCTTGCCAAAGTGAGGGCAGGATGGCATGGTGTGGCCCACTTCCCCGCACTTGTAGCAGTGGAGAAGGTGTGTGGGGTTCTCCTTGGGTCCAACTGAAGGTTCTGTCTTGTGGCAAATAGGCTTAGATATAGCAACACATCCCATCTGGAGCTTAGGGCAATGAGCAGACCGTTCCAACTGCTCAACTTTTAACGTCGCTCTTTGTTGCTCGAGGGCTGTGATGAGACTTTCCGTGGCTATGATTTCAAGTTGTCAGAACCGGACATGGAGGGCGTTCAGGAGGAAGTTTCAAGCCAAGCCCATGACAACCTTCTTGGTATCATTCACACTGGCCAAGGCCCAAGTGTGCCGTATAGACTGAATGCCTAGGAGCGGGGTGGATGCTGTTGGTCAAATTTTCACTCCCTTCAAGCCCTTGCCTGCTGCTCTGAACTTACCCCATACCTCTGCAGCACCTCTGCTTTAAGTTGGTCATAGTCCATCAGCGACCTGCTCCTCAAGGATGTAATAAGCCTGCTGATCCAGCCCCCCTTGGAACTACGCCAGTATGCGTGCCTAATTTGCTTGCTCCCAGTGATGATGGGTAGAGGTATACTCAGATATAAGGAAATAAGTCTCAACTTCGTCATCACACTGTAAAGACAACAATACCTGGGAAAGTCCCATCAACCATTCCTGCTGAATGGCCCTGCGTGCTTGGCAAGCTGAGTCTGTTGCATTCCCACCTGGATTCTGAGTATCTATTAGGCCGCTGCCATGGACTCCATAATAATTGTGGCATCTTGGGACTTTCTCATCTTGTGAATCTTCGTAAATCCTGCTGAGTATGCCACTCTAACCAGCGAGGGCACCACTGGGTCCCAAATCTCAGACACAGTAATGCCCAACATGATTCTGGATTTAAATAAAATATATTTATTTTTAACACCTTTTAACAATTACCTTTGCGAAGATCTATAAGCAATACACAGTCCAAATCTATTTCTTCCTCCTTCTGTCCTCCGAAAATGTTGCTTGCTGCCTCCCATTTCTGACTTCCCGATGTAAGACAGCGGACTACTTTTTGAGCCAGACCCAGGAATGCTTCTGGTGCCACAATGTGTCCTCTTGGAAGTACTTCCAGATCATATGGAAAGCAGGAAGGTCGTTGTGCTTCCAGACTCCAACTCCCAAGCACCCCTGCAGATGTCCAAACTAGGATGCCACCAATTTTCAGGCACAAAACCACTTCCTTGTCCAGCCAGCAAGCTTGTCTGTCTTCCATTCTGGCCTCCCATCATATATACATCATATATAGTATGTGTCAGCATAAGTAGCTGTTGAATAACCATAGGACCTGAGGATACCATTTGCAGAGTACAGAAGGGAAAGAAAAGTGAATTGGCAAGATGGCTGCAGTCTTTATTGATATTGTTCGCCTTTCTGAGGCAGTGTGAGTTATGTATATACTGAACAGAAGGCAGCTCTGTGCCAGTAATATTATATGCAAATGTTGTCACTCTTTGCAGTATGTTGTGGTCCTGAATTGAGCTGTAAATAATGATTAAGTTTAAAAAGTGAAACAAAAATAAAAAGGTATTAAAATGTCAAAAGACCCAGAAATGTAAAGAATATATGCATGCAAATAACATTTTTGAAACCTTAAGAGTAGAATGAAGCTGTGGTGGTGTGGCGGGTGGTGTATTTTGTTACTTTATTGTAAATTAGGCATGTACAAAAATTTGGCAGTATAAAAAACTGAATAAATGATACCAGCGGGGCCACAAAAACAGCATATAAATGATTCTTATAAATTCACAAAAATAAAAGGAAGCCAATAAAGCCAAGTTTTATTACCTCAAATGCTTACTCCATACATTTCACAAAGCATCAAAAGCAGACCACCAGTTCATTCAGAACTCCACAGAATTCCTTTAATCCTTAATGATGTTTTCTAGAGAAATGCCTGTCTACATCTGTAAATGATTTAAATATACTGAAGAACTCTTCATGTTGTTCACATTTGAAAAGATTTGACAAAGCCATATATCAGCTCAGCTGCACATAATAATAGACTTAAACTCTCTCATGAGTAGCAATGCAAAATGCTGTTAAACAAGTGCTTTTGGAAATGCTTCTTTCTTCTATGTAAAAGTTCTTTAATTTGGTGGGAATCAAGGGTAATATATTTAGGATTTGCAGTTATCTAGAGGGACCCAAGCAAAAAGTAATGAGATATTTTATTACAGAATGTGATTTTCTTTTAAAGAAATCATTGTAAAATCAGTAGTCCTGTGTCAAAAAAGAATGAATTGCTTGAATATGTGTGTACTCTGCATACACCAGTGATATTTATAGTTCCATACAACAAGAAGGTTTAAAACATATTGTACTGGAGCATATTTGCATTTTTACTAATTTCCCCCATTTATGTGTTACTTATATAAACGCCAGATCGATTGTTATTTACCTTGATTTATTTACTTCCTACAGCGTAAAGTCACAAGTAGACTGCAGAGCTTCCTGTGTTTGATTGACAAGGGCATGCTCACAAATTATACGTGTAATGCCACGAAGAATGCCTGCTGACACTTCAGTACGCGAGCAATGGTACAAGAATGCAGTTAAACTTCTTTTTTGGGCACATACGCCCTCCAGATCTAAACACTAGCGTGGAGAGTTGCTCGCATACTGAGGAGTCTATAAGTAACACATAAATATATCTTATGTTAAGGACATCACAAAACATAATCACAAGCAGGACTTTTCACGATACGTTGGTGAGCTCTGTAAACCATGCTGTTTCATTGAAGAATTTGCACGTGGGGCAGACTGACTGGCAGGTTGACACCCGACCTCTTGCTGCATCCAAACGGTGCCATCTTTCGCCTTTATGCCTGGTGCAGCTGCGTTGTTTTTATATGTGAGTGGACGTTTCTTGTGGGGAGGGCTTCTGTTCTCTCTCTCTGATGTACAGTAGAACCCTTGTCCTCATCAGAGTTCACCTCTATTATAGCACGTCTTTATTTGAAAACAGCAGTTTCAGATCGGGGCGAGCATGAACGTGACTGAGAGAATAAAACTGAATAAAAAAAATGTTAACCTTTACAAGTGCCATACATTTACACCGACTGTTACAGACTCAAATCAAATGTATGTTTTTATTGTATAATAGTAACAATAAGAGCAGCTCACTACTCAAAATGTTTATTTTGGGAGGCAGGAAGGCTTGAACCCACGACCTTTTGAATAGGAGTCAGCAGTTCTTACCGCTGTAGTACCAAAGCAGTTGTGAAAACAAACTACACTAACCCGATTTCTTTTTCTTCTGTTATAGTCTTGAATAAAAGCATACTTGTTTTGTTATATTTATACCTTTTGTGAAAGTGCTTATTTGATATTTGGACTTCAGTTTGGACTTTAGTTGTTAATACTAAAACATAAAAAAAGTTTGCCTTTTAGGTATGTGTTCAATGTTTCTTGCATTTCCTGTCATCTTACACTTACATATATCTTTGTAGACACGGAACACACATGAAATGCAAGTGTTCCAAATAACGATATATTTTTTAACCTATAACCTATACAGCTCTAGGTACTACCTCACTCCCTGATAAACAATGCTTGACCTGGGTGAGGTTTTTGCCGTTTCGGCGGCAGTGGCAGGATGGGATAGCAGGCTGCTTGCTGTTTGTGCTTATCGACACATTTACAATACAAAAGATGCTGAATGGAGAGGTGCAAACGGATTTTTAAGGTGGGCCGGGTTTAAGAGTTTTTTTATAGGCTTTGGTAATTCTAATGTTAATGTACATAATATAAAAATATAATCATTGTCTTATGGTTTACTCCTCAAATATCCATCCTCATATCTGAGAATATGAGAAAGTCTACAGGAGACCACTCCCGATTTTTCAACCACTGTCACTCTGGGGTAACAATTTCATTGTCTCGCTGGATTACAGCATTTCTGTCATAGCAGTGTTTCTCAGCCTTTATGGCCTTGGGACTCAGTTTTACTTTTAAGTTCCTTGACAGCCCACAGACAGCATTTAAAGATTTTTTTCCCCTTCCTGAACTGAGCACAATTAGGAAAGTTGGGGAATGAACACAGTTTGAAACAGGGAAAACTATTGTACAGTGCTGTCCATCACTTCTGCAGACCGGGAGTTTTGTCACATATGACAATAAATTGGAGACAAACTGATTATAGTATTTTTTTATCAGTGCATAGCCTTGCATTTTTGAAAAAGCCAACACTGTTGTCCATCTGCATATCATCATTAATATCTCAGTACCAATCAATGATCACGGTTGTGCACATTTTGAAGTAAAAAAAACCAAAGAGGAAATAAAAAAAGAGAAAAAAAATCTCAAATTAACTGAGGCAGCTAAGCCATAATTGAACAGAATGAAACATGATTTTTTTCTATAATTGATAAAGGTGCTGTTTTTCAGAATGTGATGAGAAGAGAGCAGGATTGTACTCTTGAGTTAGTTAAAGTAATTAGTAACTTTTTTTTGTTGATAGACATTTATTGAAATCCATCGTATACTGAAGTATGCTGAGTCTAACGTTATGCTTTGATGCTAATGGAGAGTTGAGATTTTTAGCATGTTTTTAGCTCTGAATGAATCAACTTTAAATCACCTTTGTAACTTTACCGAAACGCACTTCAATACAGACTTCTACTGCAATCTCATTTACACCAACACCAGCAAGGACTATATGTAACATGTTCAACAGTAAGCACATCAAGTGAACTAATAATATTAGTACCTGGTAAAAAAAAAAATACAAATATTTTACCAGAAAAGTACTTAGTTACATAGAACTTCTTATAAATCCGATTAACCAGTGCCATTATAACTGAGGGCCATTGACTCAGAAAGTTTCCCAGGTGAAGCCTGGAAACACAACTGATTTGTTAAAAAGGAGCACAGGTTACATAGTAAAATGTCTCTATATCAGTTAATCTTCATTCTCTTTTTCTTTACTTCTCATTTATTTTCTTTATGTAAGGTGCGTATTTAACAACCAGTACTCTATTTGTTTTACAGTGACTAAATTTACACTTGCTTTACTACGCAAGAGCAGTAAAGTTAGGTTCATAAGTAGTGGCAATAATCTGCAGACATTGGTGGTTACTTTTAACAAGGGAATGAATCTTTGTTTTTATTGTATTCATATACTAAAAGCTCGACTCACATGTAAACATTTTTTCAAATGCTGTAAGATGAAAAACTGACATTTTTAGCATTTGGGAACTGGAACTGGTTCATTTCTGTTGAGGACCACCATGGGGCATACCAGCCACCCTACCTGACACAGACAGAAGTGAGACACAAGTTCTTTCCAGTACACACGTTTATTCCAGTGGTGGAGCCTTTTTTCTTTGTTTCCCTCAGCTAGATTGAGTGTCTAAGCTCCAAACCCATGGCCCAGTTGTAAGCCAAAGGGGTTGCCCTCTCGTGTTCTGGGGGAGGTATTGTCACTGAATATGCCCTCTCCTCTGGTTCTTCCATCACAGGGCCGTCCTGCAACACTGTACAAATGTGCACATATCACAAGATCAATGTCCCTACTTCAATTCTGATGGTGTCCGCATGTCTGAAGGTTCTAAGTGCAGAGAGCAATTATCAAGTGACATGAACTCCTGCTGAGTTTTGTATCCCACATCATAAACAGGCCCTTCAAAAAATGCATCACCTAAGAGGGGGTGTTAAAGTTGTCAAACCGCGCAGTGAGTTCATCCTTAATTTGCCTAAACATTTTGCTATCATTGTAGTAATTTATGCAGGTGATGAGTTATTTGTTAAACTGCATATTGTTGGAAAATGCATCATTTTCTCAGTAGTCAAATCGTTAAAAAAATGTCCATTGTCTTTTTCAATTCATTTAGTTATTCCACAAGATTGTTTTGTCTTTTCCTTGCAAACCAAGGTTAGATTCAATTAAATGATGGAAGATGTCACTTAAGAAGAATACTTCTTCCATGAGCTTCTCCCCTAGCATTTCTGATATAAATGTTTTCACTTTTTTAGGACAATAGCCAGAGAGAAAAGCAACAATGTCTTACTTAAGTTCACAAACCATTTCAAATGTATTGCTTTTATTTAGCCATCTAACATTAAAATGCAGAAATAAACTGTTGTCCTAAACTGACATATCTGATAGGAGGTTGTGAAACATTTTGATAGACTTCAAGTTGCATTGATGAAATTGATCAACATAACACTTGTCATTGTTTTTTTTAACTCATCACTCATTACAGATGCTTTCATGCAGAATGCTTTGATGTACCAGGCAATGCAAAGATTGTATCTGCAAATGAAAGTGTAGCCAGGTGTGCTGACAGACTGTGTATCCTTCCCACTATAGAAGGGGCACCATCTGTTACTAGCAGGCTTACAAGTTGCAAATTTAGACCATTCTTATTGAAAAATGAACCGATTCTATGAAAATGATTTTCTCTGTTGTTTGTCTCTAAAATGAAATTAGATTGAAAAAGTCCTTTGAGAAAGCAGTGCTCACCAAAAAAATCTCAGTTATGTTATTGTTGTGTAATATTACCACCATCAGTGGACTGATCAACAGCTAGAAAGAATTTTTAAACATCACTTTCTAGTATACTAATCTAGCCTCTGAAAATACTAAGAATTAATGATACACAACATTTCAATATTAAGTTGTTTAATCAGTTTATGCTATGCCTGAGATAACTCATACCACTAGTTACACGCATGTGTGCCATTATCTCCGAGTTTACATGTCTCCAGTGAACTTTAAGTATTAATAAAGGGCGATGGTGGAAAGTATTTGCAGCAGCAAAGCTGAATACGAGCTCTAGGAATGGAAAGTGCATGCAGAAGAAAAAGATTTGACGTGTTACTATGACAGTTTTGACAGTTCTTCAGCAATGACTAGGGACAACATTATAGGTTATAGTTCTAGTCATAGTGAAGCATATGAAGATGATGATTTGCATAAATGATAAACTCTGATGCTACTTCTGAATATGTGTGGTGTAACAACTTTTGGGAAACTTTCAAAGATCTCCAGGGTGCCAGGCAGATGTGTCATGTATAGATGATCTCTTACAAAATTTCAATCTGTTTGTAAATGACAGCTTGTTAAATGCAGTTGTGACTGAGTTGAATAGACAAGCACAGAAGCTTGTCTGTACTGTACGCTGAAACAAAATTGAAGGGTGTGCGTGTGGTCTGAGGTCAGTTATAATGACCTGCTGCCTTTCACTACTCTTATTGTCTATAGTAGTTCAAAAGACTTATGTTAAAATATAATAATCAACTAAACCTTTCCTTCAGATAAACTATAGACAACAGATCATAAGTAAAAAACATTTCAGCTTACCTGTCAGGTCTTTGAATTTTGTTGACAACAACTTGTCAGTTTGCAAAAATTCTTTTTGAAAATAAAATCCTACTCTGCTCTTTACAAACCTGAGCAGAATGTTTTTGTTGACAAACCACAAACTATATACTCAGTTGGGCCTATCCTTGTATACGTAACAACAGGTGAAGTTTATTGGTATCTGGACAGAAGTGCCCTGTTGGATAGGACTTCTTTGCTGTTTTGCCTTTTTTAAAAGGGACTTGTATTTTGGCAATAAAAAGGTTGTTCCTTCCAGTTTTATACCAGACCTTGGTGAAGTGTATTTCCATATAAAGGTAATACATCTATTCAATGTTAATTAGATTGCATCAGAGTGTTCTTTAATTGCATCAAGCTGTTCTTACATATATTGAAGATCATGCTTGAAATAAAGCTGCTGTCAATTAGACTTGTTTCTGGACTCCTATTATCATTTGTTGTGAGTGCAGCCCTGCATAGAGTTACTTACCTGAGACAGAGTCTGAATTTTTACTTCTGTTTTAATATTTTCTTTGTTTAATCTTAACAGCTAAAAATACCTAATATTGTGAAAATAACTAGCTGCCACAGTAATGCTTTAAAATATTATATCCTCCCTGTCTCTTTCACTCTTTATTTCTCTCTTGAAGAAGAGAGTTGACAGATGAGGCTATCTTTGTTTCTGAAATTTGATATGGCTTACTGTGCTCTGATGGCTATCAAGTATAATTCTAAGCTTTGACATTGGATACTGTACTTTGTCCCCTTCTCTCTGTTATACATTTTTCATAACTTCAGATGAAAGTTCTGTGTTCTTCCCTGCTATCTATATATCTATTGCATAATCAAATATATAAGGTGTTCACGTGCAGTGCCTATTCAAGTGTAGATGACTTCTAAGTTCTGACAATACAAACTATTTTCTCATGGTTCCTTTAGAACACTTATGAGGGACCCGAACAATGGGTCAAACCAAGGGCCTTCTCACTCCTAAGTTCATCCCTGCTAACCCTTTTTTTCATAGTCATGGTTCTCCTCCTTTTTATTATAGATTAGCTGTCCCCCGCGGCTCTGCCCACGTAGTAGTGAAACAGGACAAACTTTAAAAATCAATTAAAAAAATTTAAAAATGTAATAATGTATATTATAGGTATGCTTCAACATCAAATGTTGCCACTGTATTTGATCGTGTTCAGCTCTGACATTAAAGCGTCCCCCTTGTGGGGAGAAGAGCATGTGGCTGTGATATCTCTGGCAATCAGCAGCAACCCTCTAAAGCACACATGGCTGTGATCTCTCTCTCAAAAACTTCAAACGTTACTCTTTAACAATCTCTAGATGAAAATGTCTGCTGAACAAACTGGTATCGCCAGCTAAGTGGAGGCAAGGTACGCTCCAACATGTGGGAGAGGTACAGCAACTCAAATGGAGGCTGGCAAGTGAGTGAGGATGGCCTCGCCCAGCTCACTACTCCTGAGGACCCGCCTCTGGCTCCCCTTGGCCCATAGCCTGTCTCTCAGATTTGTGCGAATAAATCAGTGCCGCAACAGAACTGTAATACTTAGCATGATGAAAGAGGTCGTAAAATCAACCAGAATGTACAAGCAAATTAAAGAATATAACCTCAATCCGTTAAATAGTTCTCTTGTGAAAAGAGAACAGACATACAGACAGACAGACATTTAATTTTATATATATAGAGATAATGATCTGCAGTGTGAGATGCAGAAAATTCTACACTCCCAACATAATGGTGCTTGAGTCTAGTATTTAGTGCATTGGAAGGACTATGATCCTGAGGACTGGCTATGGATCCTGCAAAGAATGTACAGTATATACTCAATATTTGCTAAAAAGGGTACCTAGGAGGACCTGTCCTTATGAGGGAGTTCTGTTAGAAATTCATAAGAGCTATCTTTCTTTAGTTTTATTTAAGTTAGTATGGTTCCACTTCATCTTCCCACTACACTAATATACTGTCTTGCTATTTACATTTTTCTAAAATTAAACAAAATTGTTTGGTTTATGATTCAGCATCTAATCTCATTGTGCAGTCTTATTTTTCACACATCACATTTTCCTGTTGCACATTATACTTTTTAGTTAAATTTGTACCTTCTTGTATTTTACTATCTGCGGTGGGCTGGAACCCTGCCCCAGAGTTTATTTCCTGCCTTGCGCCCTGGATTGGCTGGGATTGGCTCCAGCAGACCCCCGTGACCCTGTAGTTAGGATATAGTGGGTTGGATAATGGAGGGATGAATGTATTTTACTATTGAAGCCATTAATTGCAACCCACTAGCCTTTAAAATATCCAAATAATTAAGTTAAAAAGGAAGAACAGCTCCTCCACTTCCCATTCCATCCTGCCCCTTCTTGCCAATAAATTAGGCTAAGTTCCCACACATTATTATTATTATTATTATTATTATTATTATTATTATTATTATTATAGACTGTTTGCAAAGTCACAGTCAAAATTGTATCTTTTTGGGCAACAGCAAGGAGTTCTTTTAAGGATAACGAGCTACCTAAAAGTGCCATGTAAAGAGCAAAAGGATCCATTCTGGCCTTTGGCACCAGCATTACATTGGTGTTAGACGCAGGATGAAAATAAGACCTTCCATCTGTTTTTAGCAAGTGATGAGTGCTGTGGAAACTGCAATGAACAGGTTTGATTCTTCTAAGGAGTTGCTGGAGAGTCTAGAAGCTGAGATCTGGGATCTGGAATACCGTTTGCAGCATCAGCATAGAGAGGAAGACAGCTCAAGGACTTCTACCTCTGCAGCTCCACCAACATTTCTCCATCTGCTAATGTGCATTGGTCTGGTGTACAGATGCCAGCTCATGAAGCCATGAAAAAGTGTGGCAGATGAAATTGTCACTGACCTCAAGTTAGCCTTGTGAAGCAGAGCTGGTGGTAAAACTGTGCAGGCAAAGGATAAGGCAGAGATGTTGCTAATTAGTCATGGAGGGCACAGCATTCAACTTGCATTCTGTGTCACCTAATTGAGAAGCACTCAGAACCCCTGCTGATGTGATTTTTGTAACTGGCCACATGACAAGACTGTCCCGTTATTTTGAAGAGTTATGCACCATCTCAAGAAGCTAGACGTGGTTGCCATGGACAGCGACTTAGATAGGAAAGGCTATGTAGTGGTGCAGACAAATTGTCACCCATAGTATAAGCTGACATTGCATCACCAGGGGTGGGCCAGAATTCAGTCTAGAGCAACAACAGTGAGCAGTTTGTTTAAGGATAGCGAGCCACCTAAAAGAGCCAAGTAAAGACGAAAAGGATCCATTCCAGCACTGGTGCTACAGTATTAATAATATCAATGGTCCTAGATGAACTAGTGATATTATTTAGCAGACTGTGACTATGGTGTTATTTCCAAAAGTAAACAGCTAAACTATAATATTGTTAGTAATTTCAACCAGACTCCTTATTATTATTATTATTATTATTATTATTATTATTATTATTATTATTATTATTATTATGGTATTAATAAATTCTACAGTATTAACTGAAATAAAATTTGTCATCACAGGAAAAAAAGTCCTGTTCTTTTTCTTTCTGCCAGTAAAAGTATGGCTACATTTTATCTGTATATATCCAATCAAACTTAATGTATAATCAGTCCATGAGAGGAGTTTTCAAGGTATTGTCAGCAAATTCTGGCATGTAAAAGGTATGGATTTGATCTCAATCTAGCTGGATACAAAGGGCCATAGCATATTCATGACTTATCTAGGCACTGCTTAATGTCAGTATTTTTGTTCCCTGCAATCTCAGCTGGAATCAGAAAACATGCTGACCTGTATGAGTTAATACAAGAGTATGTGTTTTTTTTTCTGCTGATGCAGTGAATTGAATTCTCTTTATTGTCAATTGTCAGGAATTTAACAATGAAAGTTTTCAGAAGATGTTAGCTAGGTAGATAATGTGCTATTTTCATTTCGGGATTCCTGTTAATAGCATTGTCTAGGATTTTGGTGAAGAAACTCAACTCAGATGATGTTAATAGGATTTCCACCTTACATTCCCTCAGAAACTGTTATTATTCTTTTGACAGAAGAGATATATTTGAAACTGTTTTATAATTTAAAAATATATTTGGACCTAAGTATATTTATTTTCTTTTTATTAGAGTAAAATTCTGAAAAAGGCTAAAGTGAGTAATCTTTTCCTTTTATTTTTTTGTTCATTTTCTTGTTCACTTATTAATTTAACATTGCATAGATGAGCCATGTAATGTCAGAGGAGGACTGCATTAAGTTTCTCTACTGGATTTATCCATTTTTAACAGACTAACCAGATCTAACTGCCACTTCTTTTGGTCACTACAGCTCCCAAAGCTCCATTCCCTTACCTGGTTGACAATGTGTCGAAACTCCACCAGCTCCACCAGCTCTTCCTCTCAACAGCTCTTTGTTTCTGCTGATACTAGTGCATCCATCTTGTAGCATTCTCAACCAGCCCCCATCCTGCTCTTCTCTGACTAATCACCCTGACGGATGCTGCCCAACCTATCCTCCTCCGATAACTCTCCAAAGCCAGCAATTGCTTTCTTTAAACAAAATTATCTCCTCAACAGAGATTTCTTTTTTCTTTCTCCCCTGCACAAACTCACTCCTTTTTTACAAAGTGACCTGCAGCCAATGACTACTGATTAGCAGGTTGTGCAACAACCACTGCATTAAGTGGAGGATGTGCACCAGCACAAGCTAAACATCAACCAATTAAAACACCTCCAGCCTTCTTCTCACAACAAACAGATTGTGGATATTAACATGATCAGAACCACAATACAGATTGTGAGGCATAGAGCGAGTTTTGTGAATTCTGCAAAGAAACAGGCAGTTAGGAGACACGTGCTCAAAAAACCAAGCAGAAAATAAGAAAAAAAAGTAAAAAATAACATGTACAGAAGTAGAAGTTGCTATATATGTTGGTATCCTTTTCTAAAATAATAGAAACTGTTATAATGTGCTTGGTAATCTCTCTTTGTGTTCCCATTTCTTATGGATTATTATCATATCAAACAGAAGATGCTGCTTTCTAAAAGCAAAAATAAATTTTCATAAAGACTTTAACAGGAAGGATTCAGAAGCAATACTGACATCAAAGTAGCATTTCATTGTACCTCAGGGTTAGAGAAAGCAGAAAATAAAAGATGTTATTCCTTCTCTCTGTTTCATAGAACACTTTTGTAAACATTTTACAAACTAAACTTTAAGGGAGCTAGGGGTAAGATGTTACCTGGGAGGATCTAAAAAACTTACTATTAACAGGACGATTGGGGCTAATAAAGGTTCACAAAAACAATACTCAAAAGAGAGTGGCTATCTGTCTGTGCACTACCTTCTCTAAGAAATGTTGGTTGTTTATGTTAATGTGGCTGATAGCCAATTTAAAAATGGCTTATATGGCAATCTTATCTCACAAAGCTCAGGCAGGAAGAGCAATGTTCTGGCACAGAAGAACAAATAAAACACCAGAAAAGGCAAAGGAGCAATGCTTTCAAAATACTAAAAGACTGAGGGAGCTTTGACTGTCACAGCAAATCGGACAAGTGACTGAAGAAGGTACTGCAACACATACGAGTAAAATGCTTCTCCCCAAAGTTCTGTCAGTTACAGTTATGCCATTCACAAACCCAAAACTACTGCAACACAACCACAATACACTGCTCATCAAATGCAACTTCATTACATTAAAACTCAAGAAACAACATTTTATTTTACTGTGATCATTTCTGATTGATATTTTGTTAGCACTTAATAATAAAAATGCAAGAGTCCCTTCAATGTTTATATTTAGAAGATTTTTTTGGGGGGTGATGGATTTGAATTTAGTTTTGTCAAGTTTGACTTGCTTGTATAGAATGTTAATAAATTAAATAAAATGTAAAAAATAATAGATTTGGCTGTTTCTGATCTTCTAGGATGGGGCATCAAAACAATAATGAATTACTTTAGAACATTTATGTTTTCTAGAATGCCCAGTGCGGACTGGACAGTCTTTTGCCATTGGAATATTTGGAGGTTTATTTTTTCCAGTATTTTGCCGGCTGGAGTTTTTGTTTTCCTATCTTCCCTGGCCATTTGATTGAACTCTATTATTTTACCACGATAATCACCAGAGACTTACAAACTGAGTTTAGTTAATCGTAATTTAAGTCATGCTTAGGGACTCGTCCATTTTTAAAACTTTTTTGTTTACTTGTGCTGCGTATTTTTTTTATTTCTTCAACTTTATTTTTGTTCTTTGTAACAAATATTTTTTCTTTTGCTCCTTGTGAAATACATTAAGCTTCACTTTATGTATGAAACTGTGCCATATAAATAAATATTTTTCCCACTTTGACAGCCATAATATTATGTATCCCGTACATAATAATACTGTGCTAAACTTGGTGTGTCTGATTATATTATTTAGGGCGGAGTGGTGGCTCTGAGGCTAAGGATCCGTGCTGGTATCCCGAAGGTTGCCGGTTTAAATCCCTGTTGCTGCCAAAAGAGATCCTACTCTGCTGGGCCCTTGAGCAAGGCCCTTAACCTTCAATTGCTCCAGGGGAGCTGTACAATGGCTGACCCTGCGCTCTGACCCCAAGGGGTATGCAAAAGCTAACAAATTCCTAATGCGAGAAATTGTTTAAGGCGAAATAAAGAACAAAAAAAAAAAAAAAAAGATTATTGTGCAGTGGTGTCAGTTTCAGAAAATAAAAATTAAGAATGAAATAGTTATGGACATTACAAAAATGTCATTTAATCACATTGAAATGTCTCCTGTTCCCAAGAGTTAGTACTTGTTTCTACTTCAAAATTTCCTGTTTGATTAAAAAAATGCCTACATACAGTATATTATATATTGAGTCATGCACGTGTTCATGGGTGGCAGCTTAAGGGCTCTGGATGGTAATCACCTGCTGAACCAGGGGTTGGCACTGTGTTCTAATGCCTTCTCTCTTCCTTCCTCTGTATTATGAAAGGTTGATGTTTGAAGATTTCTGTTGTCCACCCTCCTGGACCTGTCCCTTCCTGCTTGGAATCCATATCACTGGAAGTTGAACCATTTTGAAATTAGCTCTTTGTTTTTGAGCTCTTGTCTAAAGAGATGAATCTGCAACTTATTGCATGTATTTAGCACTTGTAACTTTTGTAATAATAGTCATTAGGGTGGTGCCCCACCTCTTTTACACTGTTTTATCACTTTTTTAATACATATATATATATATATATACACATATATATATATATACAGGTATGTATATATATATATATATATATATATATATACACATACATAGTAAGAATGGACGCTGTGTAGCGCCCAACCAGACACAGATTGGACACGGGAGGCACATGTAAAATAAAACAAATACTTTTTATTTTCTTCCTCTGTGGGCACACGTCTTCCCTGTGACCCAATACACAGTCCCAAGCACAAGCACACCACTAATACACCGCACTTTCTCTTCCTCCTTGGCACCACCACTCCTTCCAAGCAACCTTGTCCTCCTCCACCCGACTCTGGCCCTGAGTGGTGGTCGCTGGCTCCTTTTATAGTTCACCCAGAAGTGCTCCAGGTGCTTGATTACTGAGTTCCAGCTGCACTTCCAAGTGTGATGTATATGCTGCCTACACGGGCTCAGGAGTCCCAAACACAGCACCACCTGGCGATGCCTGCGGGACCCAACAGGGCTGCACCCAACTCTAATTCCCAGGGGGCCCTGTGGGAAACCGAGGCACTACTCCACCCTAGGGGGGCTGCAATCTAGCGTCCAAGGGGAGGTATTGCAGAGACCGGGGCTGCTCCCCCTGAATATAGTGTGCAGGGGCGTCCCCACTGGTCATGTACCCCAGCCGCCTGCCACAATATATATATATATATATATATATATATATATATATATATATATATATATATATATTATAATATACAATATAGTGTATTGTCATATTGTCATTGAGCAGGGGAATGACACAGCTCAGAGATGCAAAAAGTTGGGACCCCAGCTGGGTCATCCCATTTAATTCTACCAAAATGAATTCAGTGATGGCACAATTTTATCAGCAATGGGTAAATAAGAAGAAAATAGCCATCCCAACAGTTGACACCCTCTTCCAGTCAGTTGCCTTTACAGTGCATCTCCTCTGACCTGTAGAGGGGAAGGGAGAAAACATTTTTGTCACGGAGTGGTATTAAATACCTCCAATGAAGACAGAAGGTGCTCTACCAATCACACACACACAAACAGACAGACATATATAAATATATTTATTTGTCCCCAGGGAGAAATTTGGCTTTTTATGGAAGATTTTTAAATAAATAAATGCATAAATAGGTATATACGTAAGTAAATAAATAAATATACATAACACTTTGGTCTGAATACACGCCACAATGACTATAAAACAAGAAAATTAAAAAGAAACCAAAGTTCAGACTTTGCAGTCACAGTCACAGTAAGGCATTATGCAGACGTATTGCTGTTGGTATCAAGGAGCTCCAGTAGCATTTCTTGACACACTTCTGCTGAATAATTCGTGAAGAGAAAAAGAGACAGGACTGTTACTTGTGGTGCTCCGGTGTTGCTCACAACTCTATCAGAAGCACCGTTTTTAATCTCACAAACTGTGGTCTGACTGACAGATAGTTTTATTCAGGACACCAGAGGCTCATCCACCTGCATTTCTGAGTTTACCCCTTAACAGGGATGGCTGGATGGTATAGAAGGCACTGCAGAATTCACAAAACATATTCCTCACAGTGTTGTCAGCTTTGTCCAAGTGAGAATAAGCCTTGTAGAGCAGAAAGAAAATTACATCCTCCACCCCAATCTTTGTTCGATAGGCAAACTGCAGTGGTTCCAGGTGGTTTACCATTCATATAATCCAGGACCAGTCTCTCAAAGGTCTTCATGATATGAGATTTAAGTGGCACTCTTCTAAAGTCATTAAGTGAACAAGCACCTATCTTCTTTGGAACAGCAGCAATGCAAGATGTTTTCCACAGTAGTGGCACTTTCTGAAGCCTTAGGGACAGACTGAACAGGTGACAGAGGATACCACAAAGGTGGTCAGCACAGACCATAAGAACTCAAGGAGTGACTCCATCTGGTCCTGCAGCCTTTCCTGTGTGTAACTTCCTCAGTTGTCTCCTTACTTGGTCTTCAGTTATGGACAGTCCACACTGATAGCCAGAGGTGGACTTGTCACTGACCATTCCAGTTCACGTGGTAGAAGTTGTTGATGTAGTAGGGATGGTGGGGGAGACTGGTCATTGGAAGAAGGTGGCAGTGGCAGGGAAAATCTATTAAAAAGTGGTTCAAAGTGTTAGCTTTGTCCACCTCCCATTGTAGCACCTGAGTTCTGGGTTGCTTGAGTTTTGTAATTATACCCAGTCCATTCCAGACATCCTTCATGTTATTCTGAGTGTTTGTTTTCTATTTTAGCTTTGTATGCATCCTTTCCTTCATTCACCTTTTTATATATATACAGTGTATACAGTATTTGATTACATGAAGTTATTTTTTGACTTGTGCATGTTAATTGCATACAACTGTTTAATGTGGTATGCTGATTTTAATTATACAGTATACTATTAGCACCGCTATCTCCTGGATGAATTCCCAATGAAATTAATTATTGCGTCCACATACAAAGTGTTTTGTAACGGTTAAATGTCCTTCGGCTATACTGTCAAGTGCTTTGTGCAGATATTCATCATAAGATGCATTGCTAAAAATAATAATTGAGTAATCATATATTTATACAAGGAATTCAAACAAAATATATCCTTTTCCTTGTGGGTTTCTCTGTCTAACTCTTTAGATTTCTAAAAAAAAGAGATTACCTATTGAAACAAGAATTTGGTTCTGCTGGCAGCCTTTATAAGATGTTTCAGTTGTCAGTTGTATTCTAGACAGTTAATCTCCTCTGCCTACACACATCCATTTCAGACCTAATAATAGCAGAAAACCTAATAAGATAAAGGTACACTCTCCAGCTTATCTTGTTAATAGTGATTGTGTCTGGTCAGCACAGGGTTTATTATGTTACTTTCCTTCACGGTTATTTTCTATGTGACATTTGGCAATCAACAATCACAAGTTAATACATACATGTCCAACTAAAAGAAAATATTATATGAAAGTGATACCTATTCCGTTCTGTAAATCATCTAAAATCTGCATTTTTTTCTGTAACATTGCATTTAAACTGTATATTTATATCATGACATTTATGGAACAGATTCCAATTAATTTTATTTTTAATTAATAATAATTAATTTATATTGCAAACTCAGTGGAATACAATATTATTTGACAAAATATTTCAAACGTATTATTGCCCCTTCAGTATATACTGATTTGTTCAGGAATGCAGAGTAAGCCAGCAGCCAGACTTGAATCTGTGACCTTGTGATTTTAAGTCCATTGCCTTAGCTTTTAAGCTCCATAGTTTGCATAACCAGTACAATAATATGATGTTTAGCAATTATTAGTGCCAGCAGTGAAGGATATGCTTTGAATATAAATTTAATTGAGTTGTAATGAGGTTTAATACTGATAAGCAGACACAACTAAATGCAGGTAACAAGAATGTAGATAACGCTCCTTGAATAAGTTTAAATGAATAGGAGAAACTATTCACTTCATGCTATTTTGTTTATTTAATTTGGGGCCATTAATATTATCTCCTCAAAAGAGCAGGCACACAATATAATTAGAAATACCAAGATATGCAGTACAAGTCTATTAATAACTTTAGAATTAATTAAGTTTGAACGTGAAGCTTACATTGTAAAGAAACTGATTAGTCATTAGTGTTTTTCCTTTCAGGTGGCATTTTTATTCTATCTTATGATGCATAACATGTTCTATATTGGAAAATAATTTATGATATATACACCAGCAAGTATGTGACCAGAAATTAGGCAAAAAATATTGGTGTCACTGTAGTATAATGACTGTAAAATATATTTTTCTGGGAGAATTGCAAAATTATGATTACCCAAACTTGGGCGATAAAACAGATAGACACTTGAGATTAGGAGATTCATGGAATGCAGTCCCACTTCTTTAGATCAGTAACCTCAAACATGAAGAGTAGAAGACCTTCAAAGGCACATGCATTTCAATGTCACAGTGCTAAACATTTTTTCTGCTCATTCAGCAGCAGGTGAACTCTGGCTGAGATGCTTTTTGTGGAAACTTTATAATTTCTGATTTGTTAGAGCTGGTAGGAAACATCTTCCATGTGAGTGTTCCATCTCGATCATCATTCACATAATTTACTCATTCAGCATCATTGAAGTTTCACATTGTTTTTTTTACATTTTTTTTTTGCTTTGATTATTTGTTTATGTGTTGTCCATGTTTGTTTATTTGACCATATATGTGTATCTGCATACCTCTTCTGTGACCATTTTTGAGTCAAGCACAATAGAGGCAGATGGTTCCACAGCAGTAGAGCCTGTAAGAAAAAAAATGTTGGCTTAGAAAATCTCTCAATTTATCAAGAATATCACAACCAGAAACCTGAATATTTACTACAAAAATGTTCATGTTATTTTTAGAACAGACCATTTTAGCACAATTATCTTGGAGATTCTGTGAGAGGAGCAGCTGAATCATCTGCAGCACCACTTGTATTCTGAAAATCAGGCTGGCTTATGCTAACTGAAGATGGGGATTGAAGTGCGCTGGTCACAACAATGGGTTTGCACTGGCTTGGGGCATCTTGGATTCATCTGCCAGCTTTTGAAGTACCAAGAGCTAAGATTTAATATTTCAGAACTTGTAATCACCTATTCAAGAACATGTTGTAATGGATGAAGTGTGCTTCACCAGTAGGAGGAGAGCTGAGGATGGCAGCTTAGTAATTGCCATCCCAGTGCATTAACTGGCTTTTTTTCTCAGAGGTAAGCAAGAATTATTTGTGGTTGTAACTATGATCCACTTTTAATGGTAAAATGACCTTGGCACAAGAGAGAGTTAAGTCTAAACTAATTGTAGGCCAAGCCCAACATATGGTAACATGGGAATGTGCTCAGCATAATACAGACACTCCATTGACTTTGCACCTCCCTGATCATAATACCAACAGTGACCGTCATGGGTCCTGTAGTACTTAAAAGCATTGACACTGGACTTATTTTGAATTTTTACAGTCTCGCTGTATTTTAAAATTTAGAGAGGGGTGGAGAAGGCAGTGAAAGGTCAATGTTCAGAAAGACAGAAATGTCACCACAATACAGAAGAATTCAGTTCAGGTTTTTCTGAGGAAAATAGCCTTCCTATAATCAGATTAGAGTAAAACTCAAACACATTGAATTAAGGACTTATTGTGACTTGGTCCAAACATGAACCAATAAATTGATGTAGTGTAAAAGCTGCAAAGACAATCCTCTTCTTGAACATGACAAGGCAAATTTCTGATTGAGGGGACCCCTTTTCATTGAAAAGAATTTCTAGTTACTTCTGACCCACATGAGGATGAGGACTGCAGAGCCACATGTTGGCAGCTGTTGTATCAGATTTATTGTTAGGGCTGAGGTGCTTGGTCCAGGAGAACAAGATGTTGTGATTGTTGGTCTTCTCTCTCTATCCTTATACAAGTATATCTATATATACATATATTTATGTATGTATATATATATATATATATATATAAAGACAACACTTTCATAAATGAGGGGTTTTGAGCCCCGTATACTGAATTCCAACACAAAATAAGGTCAGTGGTTTCAAAAAACAAGACATTGAAGGACAGGCAGACGAACAGTTTATAGGGGTGGACCAGAAATTATAACGTGGAATGCTGGGTAAATCGTGGTGGTGAATGAGAGTCTGACGTCGTCTTTGGAGAAGCAGAGGGAATAAGGGAACCCGGAACTGGTGCAGCTCTGTGAAACATCCGTGTGAAGTTATGGCGGCGGCGTCTTGGTCTTTCTGAGGAAACAAAGAGAGAGAGGTCAGTACACTGCTGTTGTCCCCTGGCATGGCTTTCCGTGGTGCAAATCAGGTCTTTAACACTAGAATTACCAGAGTCTACGAAAAAACTCGTAGATCCAGCCCACCTTAAAACCGTTCACACTTCTCTGTCAGCTTCTTTTGTCCTGTAAATGTGCCAATTAAGACGAGCAGCAAGCAGCCGGCTATTCCATCCCCCACCGTCGCAGAACGTTCACTAAGTTCTCCCAGCTCATGCCTTGATTGATTACCTGGAAGTGAAGTGGAGTTTTAGAGTGGAAATAATAGATCGTTATTTGGAACACACGCATTTCATGTTGCTTCCGTTTCTACAGTAATCTGTGTAAACACATTGTTAAAACAGAAACTTTTTCATATTTTAGTAATAAACGTTACAAAATGTAGGCATAAACTATAGAATGTGTAAAAGCATGAAGTCCAAACGTCAACTAAACACTTTCACAAAAGGCTGAAGGACATTAAAACAGCTTCTGTAGTGTAGTGGTAAGAGTCACTGACTCTGTGCAGCTGTCTGTGCTTTAGAGACCCGAGTTCAATTCCCCTCCTGGGGAGAGACTGTTATTTTTTTTTTTCTTTTTAACATCAAAACGGACATAAAATTTATAAACTGGTATGCACTGTCAGTTAATGAGATCGTTGTATTTTCATGTGGGATGCTCCTTTTAAAATATTGTTTAACAATTGAGACTGCAATTAACATGAACAAGTGTCCTTATAACTGTTACTTTTAAGATCCATAACACACAGACAGACAGAGCACTGCGTAATAGAGAGACAGACAGGCAGAGAAGTCACTAGATACTGTATATAAATAAACAGGGAAGGCACATGTACTGAAAGAAAAAAAAAGATCAACATGTGCCTTGGTCCTGCTTGCACTGAATAAGTTCATGCGCTCTAACCCCTCCCCTCACCTCCCCCCCCAATCTGAGTCTAAGTAACAGCACAAGTACAGACATGAAAATATAACAATCTCATTAACTGACAGTACATACCAGTTTATAAATTTTATGTTCGTTTGAGGTTAAAAAGAAAATACATTAAATCATTTATCAATTGACACACGCTGCACGCAGGCAAGCGGGCAGTGACAGTGGAGATAAAGACGCTAGATAGATTGTATACAACAGGCAAAAATTGCGACCACTTGATAACAGTATTAGCTATAGTGAATGAAAGCATGAATTAATCAACAGAAATAACCGCGATCAACATTTTAAACTTACTTAGGAAAAAAAAAGAAAACGCCCCAGCACGCAGAAAGCAGACGCTTGCAGGCAGGCAGGCAGGCAGCGCGGCCATGGTTAAAAAGAAAAAAAAAAAAGTAATACTTTCTCCCTAGCGAGGAATCGAACTCGAGTCTCTGAGACATGGTAAGAATGCTGCACTACTCCTCCCCTCTCCTGGGACATCTGGCAATGCTACAACATCTTCGCCTACCCTCCCCCTGCCACTTTTTTTTTCATCTGTCTGGTCGCTCCCGGTGGCTGCCTGGTGGGATCTGGGTCCCTGGGCTCTGTTGGGTCCTCGGCGGGGTGGGTTGCCCTTGTGTCCCGGCTGCTGGGTTCCGGGCCCGGCTGGCTCCGGGGTGGGCAGCTACGGGCGGGTGGGCCTGGGGGCTAGCCGTTGATATCTCCCGGGACTCTGCCGGCTGCTGGCCCCCCGGGGTGATCCTCTGCGCCTCTCGGGAGGGGGTTGGGGCTTCTCTGGTGACGGTCTCCCTGGGGTCTCCGCGCTCTGGGGTGACCACTGGATTTCTGGGCTTGGAACTCCCTCCATCTTCCGCACATTTCTGGGGGCAGGTCTGTGGCCCTTCACACTCACTATTGGACGCTCCTATAGAGAAACCTTACACATACAAGCGTGCGTACGCACACAGGTGCTCACATGGTGCTCTCATAGGTATGACTTGGACATCTTCAGCACATGACCTAAGGCTGTGGTTGGCCCTAAATACCTTAGTAATAATTACTGTGTGATTGTTAGCAAACATTTTTACTTTGATATATCTTCATGTAGCTAATGCAGCAATGTTTTTGTCTTGTGGTATTTTTTTTTTTTTTTTTTTTTTTTTCCCCTCTCTTTCTGCAGGTCTAGAAGCGGATTCTGGTTCATTTATTGTTTATTCTATACGAAAATCCCCCCTTCCCCCTTTACCTCCATCTCCTCCTTTTCTCTCTTCTTTTTCTTTCATTTTTGTCTCCGTGTCCGGTTCGAATCTTAAAAACATCTGAAAATATTTCTAATAAAGTTTTGGTATCAGGCGTGGCGTCAGCAGAAGCTGTAACGCTTCACCTGAGAGAAAAACTGTAAGGCTAGTCGCCAGCATTCAGACATCAATTCTGATTGCTTCACAGCCAAACAGGACACGGTAAAAAAAAAAAAAAAAAAAAAAAGAATGCTGCACTTTGCAAGGCAAAACTTAGCGCATCGCCATGGAAGTTGTTGTGTTGTTCTTAAACCTTTTGTGAGGGTATTTATTTGATTTTTGAAAATCAGGCTTCACACATTCTATAGTTTATGCCTACATTTTGTAACATTTATTACTCAAATATGACAAAGTTTCAGTTTTAGCAATGTGTTTACACAGATTACTGTAGAAATGGAACACACATGAAATGCATGTGTTCCAAATAACGATCTATTATTTCCACTCTAAAACTCCAGCAGTTGAGTCACTCCCAGATAATCAAACAAGGCATGAGCTGGGAAAGCTTAGTGAACGTTATGCGACGGTGGGGGGTGGAATAGCCGGCTGCTTGCTGCTCCTGTTAATCGGCACATTTAGAAGACAAAGGACGTTGGCGGAGAAGTGAGAACGGTTTTAAGGTGGGCTGGATCTACGAGTTTTTTCGTAGACTCTGGCAATTCTAGTCTTAAGCTGCTTCCCAAGCGCTCATGCGTGACATGACACCCCTTCAGACCAGACCCGTCGGGCTGCCTGAACCGAGAGGTTTTTAACCCGTGAGAGAGCATCAGCGTTGGCCTGCAGGTTGCCTTGACGGTAAGTGACAGTGAACTTATACGGCTGCAGGTCCAAAAACCACCTGGTGACCCAGGCATTCGAGTCCCTATGAAGGGCCATTACTAGGGTGAACTCCCGGCCCAGAAGGTAATACCACAGGTGGATCACTGCCCACTTGATGGCCAAGGCTTCCCGCTCCACTGCAGCATACCTCGTCTCCCGGTCCAGCAGTTTCCGGCTCAGGTACATCACGGGGTGCTTGACACCATCGGTGCTCTGGCCCAACACGGCACCAAGACCTGTGTCCGAAGCATAGGTCTGGAGAAAAGAAAGGAAGTGAGAAGTTAGGGGTTCTTAAGACAGGTGCCGTTGTGAGGACCGTTTTCAAGTCACTGAATGCCCGTTCCACCCTCTCGTTCCTCACCACATGTAAAGGGGCCCGTTTCTTTATCAAGTAAGTCAAGGGCGTGGCCCTCTCAGAAAACGGAGGTACAAACCGGCGGTAGTAGCTCGCTAATCCAAGAAAGGCTTGCACTGTTTCTTGACCATCGGACGGAGCCATTCCTAGATGTCTTTTATTTTAAAACACTCTGGTTTCACTAGACCTCCCCCCACCAGGTAGCCTAAATATTTGGCCTTGTTCATCCCAAAGTAACACTTCCGAGGATTGATACGCAGGGCAGCTTTCGCTAATGTTAGGAGGACTGTGTAAACCTGCACTACATGTTCCTCCCAGGTGCCAGAAAAGATGACTACGTCATTGAGGTAGGTGACACAATAGGACTGGTGGGGCCATAGCACTCTGTCTGCCAGATGTTGGAAGGTCCACTAGGGGTGCTAAAGGTGTTTTTTTCCTTGGCAGATGCCGTTAAGGGAATTTGCAAGTAGCCCTTCGTCATATCTAATGTAGTTAAGTAGCGGGCCATCCCCAGTCTCTCGAGGAGTTCATCCACTCGGGGCATGGAATAGGCATCAAATTTGGAGACCTGATTGAGCCTAAAGTCATTACAGAATCTCCATGACCCATCTGGCTTGGACATGAGGACGATAGGACTACACCAGGGGCTATGGCTCTCCTCAATGATATCCATGTTCAACATTCTCTGAACCTCTAACTCCACCTCAGCACGTTTTGCCTCAGGGAGGCGATAAGGTCATTCCCCGACAACCACCCCCGGGTCTGTTATTATGTCATGATGAATAAGCGAGGTCCGGCCTGGGGTTTTGCTGACCACTTCCGGGACAGACAGGATTGCTCTTTCGAGCTCCTGTCGCTGGTGGGACATCAAATTATGACCAAGGTTAAGTGTAGTTTTATTCAAAAAAAAGGGAGAGGGCGGCCCCAGAAGGAGAGCTCTCCTCCCTGTTCTTCCACGGCTTTAATAAGTTAATATGATAAACCCTGTCGCTCGGTCAAAGGTTTGGTTAACTCACCAAATAATCAATGAGTCCTTTCCTCTCCTTAATCTCGTATGGACCTTGCCAGTGGGCCAATAATTTGGAGTGAGAAGTGGACACCAAAACCATCACGCAATCCTCTGGGTGGAATTTACGCAGAGAAGAGTTCCGATTGCAGTGCTGCAATGCCTTGGACATGTGTTCTTTTAGCAGCGGCCGGATCTTAGCCAATCTATCGCATAACTGCGCAATATGCTGTAGGAGATTGGTGGAGGGAAGAGCCTCCCCTTCTCATCCTTCTTTCAGTACATCTAATATGCCTCGGGGTTGGCGCCCATACAAAAGCTCCAAAGGGGAAAACCCCATGGAGGCTTCTGGCACCTCCCGGTAGGCAATAGTTGGTCCCAGTTCCTACTGTCCACGCAGACTACTTTACGGAGCATCTATTTAAGTGTTTGATTAAATATTTCAACCAATCCGTCCGTCTGTGGATGATAGATGGACATCTTAAGATGCTTAACTCGGAGCAACTTGGCAACCTCCCTGAACGTATCCGATGTAAAGGGCGTACCTCGGTCCATAAGGACTTCTTTAGGTATGCCCACTCTGGAGAAAAGCCCTATCAATTCTCGTGCGATGTTTTTTGCATTAGCAGCTCGCAGTGGGACTGCCTCCGGGTGTCGAGTCGCATAATCAACCATGACTAAGATGTACTTATGTCCACGTAGCGAAGGCTCCAGGGGTCCTACTAGATCAATACCGATCTTCTCAAAGGGAATATCAATAAGCGGGATTGGGATCAAAGGAGCGCAGTCCCTCCGGGGTATCTGGCGAAGCTGACAGACGGGGCACGACTGACAAAAACGCCGGACCTCCTCGTTAATCCTGGGCCAATAGAACCAGAGCTTTATCCTCCCCAGAGTTTTCTCGGCCCCGAGATGGGCACCTAGGAGGTGGGCGTGAGCTAGCTCGCAAACCTCCCACCGGAAGGTCCACGGCACTAGCAACAACCTCTGCACCTCGCCTTCATGCTCAGCAACTCGATACAACAAATCGTTTTCCAACACAAAGTAGGGTCCGTGTGGTGTGGAACCTGTAGACGATATGTCATCAGCTGACACGATGGCATTCCTGGCGAACTTCAGGGAATCATCGTTCTACTGTTCTCTCTTAAATAACTCCAGCGTAGATCGAAACTGGGAATCTAAGCCGGCGAGTGGATCAGGGAGTCCCTCCGTGGGTGCACCCGACTGCCCCGGACTCTCGCCTGGCTGCACTTCCAGGTCGAGGTCCGTTGCCGTAGAAAGCTCCCCCGGCTCGTCTACGTCATCATTAGTTGCCGAAATGCACGGCGTGGGAGCAGCTGGGAGGGCCCCTTCACCCTCCATAATCAGACCTAAGCTTGGAGTAGGAGTGGTAACACCCCTACCGTGTTTATTTTGTGACCAGTCTTGTCAAGATAACTGGAAAGGGGGGCTCTGGCAGCACCACGACCAACAATTGTTTAAGAGTCCCTTGCCAGTTTATAAAACACCTCGCGGACATATATGACCTGGTCTCCCCATGTATACAATTCACATTTGTTCATTGAGTGACCCACTGTCACGGTAGGACAAAACGGCGAGCAACAATAGTAATGTTACTCCCGAAATCGAAAAGCGCCATCACTGGGAGTGGTGTTAGTCATTCACTAACACCACTCCCACATTAGTGACCACCAGGGGATTCGACAGAGCACAATACCTCTCTCCTCTGGCCCAGCTGCAGTCCATGGGTTCAGCTCCAGCGTTGAGTGGACAGGTTGGAAGCAGATGTCCCACCTCACCACACTTGAAACAGTGTGGTGGAGTGGGCACCCGGTCTTTCGGTTTGGCCGGAGCCTCCGCGATGTGACGGATGGGCTCCGGGATAGCAGCCCGTCCCTGTCGAGTCCTGCAAGCTGGCTTCTCAGCCCCCCAATTTGGGTTACTGCCAGTTTTCATTCACATCTTTGTAGGGGTGTCTCCAGACCTGCTGGGTGAGATACTCAGGCATCACGTACACCAACCACTCACAGGCGACCTGTTCTACAACTTGACTTGGTTAATATCTGGCCGCAGCCAGCGCCCGAGCTTGCCCCAGTACTCGAACGCCTGGGCCCTAGCCGGGAGTTCGATGTCAAATTTCCAGTGCCACCAAGCCCTCGCCTGTTGGCCAGAGGTCACACAGTAGCGTTTATAAATCTCGGCCCTCAGTAGGTCACATTGGGCGGCTTCCTCCTCGGAGAGGTTGTGATAGGCCCGCTGCGCAGGCCCCTTCAGGTAGGGAGCCAAGATGGATGCCCACTCCGTCCGTGGCCACTGGTTACGGGTTGCCGTCCTCTCGAATATGGAGAGTTACAACTCGATATCGTCCACCTCAGTAAGAGGGACGATTGGAGGTGGAGGTGGCCTTGCGGGCTCCTGCCTTACCATTTCTGCTGCTGCGAGCTGCCTCTTCGTCTCTTTGAGCTCCGCCGGGGTGTTGAGGTCCTGTCCTTCACTCATTCTTCGGACTCTCTATCCTGCCGACCACGCCACTGTGAAGAAAAGACAACACTCTCATAAAGATTTGGGCTTTTGAGCCCCGTATATTGAATTCCAACACAAAATAAGGTCAGTAGTTTAAAAAAAATCAGACATTGAAGGGTAGGCAGATGGACAGTTTATAGGGGTTGACCGTAAATTATAACGTGGAATGCTGGGTAAATCGTGGTGGTGGATGAGAGTCTGACATCATCTTTGGGGAAGCAGAGGGAATAAGGGAAACCGGAACTGGTGCAGCTCTGTGAAACGTCCTGGTGAAGATATGGCGGCAGCGTCTCGGTCTTTCTGAGGAAACAAAGAGAGAGAGGTCAGTACGCTGCCATTGTCCAGTGGCATGGCTTTCCGTGGTGCAAATCAGGTCTTTAAGCTGCTTCCCAAACACTATATATATACAGTATGTATGCATGTGTGTGTGTGTGTTTGTGTGTATTACAGTATGTATAAATTGCATGTCTACTCTAAACTAAAATATAATGAAAAGCAAATAAAATATGTGAATGTGCAACATGACATGTGCCAGATGTTGAATTTGTTCCTGTCATTTCTGGAACAAATATTCAGATGTTTGACAGCCTTCAAAGTAAAAACCAAGTATAATATACCCTGCTGTTTAAAAGAAAATCAAAGAAATTGAAAGTAAGACAAATGTTTTCCGTACACAAATATGACTTGTGAATTATCCTGATGCAGCTTAAAATTTTACAGATACTAAAAAGATTTAGTTTTAATTCATCACTATAACTGCAGTATAAATGCTGAATAATTTCTTCATGCTAGATCCCTCTGTGAGCTGACAGCTGGGAGTACTTCAGATTTCAAAGTAGACAGATATTTCAGTTCATTCCTTTTAGATGTTTGAAATACCTTTGAAGGGAAATAAAAGCAGGTCAAACTGTCACAGTTCTGGCCGAGGTTATTTTGAGAATAAGGGAAGAAAGAGTGGATAGGCTTCTCATTTTACAAAGGTCTTGTTGACAGATATTTAAGTGTTAAGACAATGTAATCTAAGATATACCCCTGCATGCTGGGGGTTTTAAAAACAGAATCTTGGTAAGTACAAATGTAAACCTCAGATTTATCAAGCAAGTGAGCTAAAAAATATACAACATAAAAGAGAAGTTATGATTTTGTAACCATAAATCACTCAGGCATTAAAAACAACTGGAAACCATGAAAGTTATTCTCAGTGGAACATCCAGGGAAGCAGGATACAACTGTGTCTGGTGAGTGTTAAGAAATATGCTAACTTAACACCTGATCACATATCCAAATGCCTTAGAGGAGAATTAAGGTGTGAAATAATGTAGTATTATGGGGGAATTAGAGGAGTGTGAGAAATTCTATCTTTTATAGAATTTGTTTGTTTATGTATATTGCAAACATAAATAGTTATTCTCTGTCAATATATGGTAACCTTCTTGACAACAATAAACAGTAGTTATTTTAAATTATTAAACATGGTAAATAGAATTAACCTACCTGTACAGAGAGTGAACTACAGGTGCCCTTAGAAACACTGGAACTAAACGAATACACTCAATCAAAAAGACAAATATTTGGCATAATGCATGTCACTTCTTCAGATGATAATCTTCCTGCAGCAATCAAGCAACCACAAGACAAAATTTCTACAACAGTGTATGTTTTCTATGTGATCCTTCTACTTATAATTAATGTATTTTTTATTTATGTGGGGTGATGAAGTAATAACTACAAAACCTGTAATTTTCCTGCCATAATCTACAACATTCAGCCTTTATTGTGGTGTTTTTTTCATATACAGTAATTATTAAAAGTTGCCTCTCTGGGTTTGTAACTGGGAATGTCTCCTGCAGCCATTCAAATCTGGAAATATTATTTGTTTCCATGTGTATTTAATTTTCTCACATTTCTTTTTATAGTTGCTGGGTAAGTGTCTGCAATTCACATGTTTTTTGTGCTTTCCATTACGAGCAGCACTATAATTCTGCTTGAGTTGACTCATGAACACTCAGGATGCGAAGTTTAACTTTACATAGCTGTTGAAGAGATACTAAACTAGGAGATATACTTTGACTAGATAACATGTTTATTCTTCAAAATTCATTTAAGCTCTGGCACTAGTTTTTGAGTTAACCTTCATTCCTCCCACTTGTGGAGAAAAAGCCCAAAAGACCACAAGAAGAATGTGCACCTCAGCTAGGAGAGAGTGCTTCTCTCACCTTAGCTCCTTGGAGAAGATAAACTGATTTATTTATAAAACTAAACAAGGAAAAACAACTGCCTGTTATTTTTCATTTTGGTCTTTTCTGTTAAAAAAAGACACTTGTTTATGCTGTTAAAACTAATGGGTAAATCAAATGCTGTGTCATCATCCTGTCAGGATTAAAATAATTCTGTAATTTAAAAGTTGTTGGCATTGATTACCAAAACACAGCAGAGCTGCAGGCAGCAAAGCTAACTACAATAACATTTCAAATTGGTACTGTACTGCCTGAACAAGACAGACAGATTTATTTAAAAAGGACCAGAAGAGAAAAACACAGTCAAAGATGAGCAGAGTTTGTTAACCACAAGGCAATCCTATCTTACATCAAAACAAAAAGTGCAAAACCGAAAACTTCATCAAAGATCAGAAGGAAAGAGTTCTTTTCAAACCAGAACACTCAAAGAAATGGCAAAGATTTCAAAGGTTTTTATCCAATATTGGATAAATCAGAAGTAAAGGAAATTATCTTTTAAAAAGTTACATTGATGACATCATTGCTGTGCCGTCCTGTTGAAATTTAGGAAACATTGCCTGGGTAACAAGCGAAAGAACATCCACAGAGTAGTAGCAACCATTGCCCATAGAATGATACAATTAAAAATAATGAACTTTATGATAAAGCCTTTGGGTAAAAAATAAAATCCAGAAATGTATTCCTTGGGTCCAAAAACCCCTAAAAAGATACTCAGAACACCATGATCACATTAGAAAAAACTATACAAAAATTACAGAAGAATCCAGTCTTAGGTATTAGGTATGTTAGTAGACACTGAGTTTTTTGCTTAATTTTATAGTGTTCACTTCTGGGTACTTTTCAGGCAGCAGCCTTTCACAAATGCTTGTGTTGTCTTTTATAGAGGCTTGTTCTGCAGATATAAAGATCTGAAGGATACTTTACATCTGCAACACTTGGAGACACTAAAAAACTAAAAGTGGGGATATGTTAAATAGTCCCATAATCAGCTGTTGAACATATGGCATTTGTGCATCATTTCCTTATGTGTATGATCTGTGTGTTCATGTAAGGTTATTCAAGGTACACAATGTATTTCCACTGCAACAGTCATATCTTAATTTAAAGGTAGAATATGAATTTATTTTACACACCCCATAAATATTTTAAATAAGTTTAAAAGTTCCAAAACTTGATCTCGTGGTGGACGGGGCTCACAAAACAGAGAAAGGGCTCTTTACAAGACAGAGTTTCTTGCTTTTTAATCCTGGACACTAATTACTGCTCACTTTTACTTCTGTGATTTTAGTTTCATGGGACTTTTAGACATCATTTGTGGGATATAATAATATTCACAAAATTCCAAAAAATGTTTGTTGATGGTTATATTAGCATAAAAGACACTATACATTGTCTACTGTACATATTCTTTATTTTCCATGACACATCTTAAGGCAACAGAGCAAATAAAGGAATGGCCATCTAGTCTCATGAAATACTAAATGGACCATAAAAGCAAGAGTCACATCAGAGCACATCAGTATAATTTAAATAATATGTATAAACACTTAAATTTTTATGCTGGATCATTTTTAACTTAAATGCAAAGTGAATGTTATGTTATGGAACACCGTCATTGTGTGATTCTATAGACAAAACACTATTTTCTGTTACCAAATTACTTTACAGAATTTTAGAAATGCATTATTTCAGGGCATTATGCTATTATACCAAGACAATTCTATAGTTACTATGAACTTTAGCAAGCGTGTTTACTGCTTTGTTCACCTGTGTGTGGCCCTCATTGGTAGAAAGAAAATACTTAACAACAAGTGCCATCTTCATCCATGCCTTCATTTTTAAAATGAACCTTTAATAGTCTTTTAATAAGTCCTTTAATAATCTTGTCAGTTTACCAGAGTTTTTCATGAAGAGTTTTTCAGTCTGACATTCCTGATCATCAAAGAAACCAATAAAGTACTGAATTAAGCCAGCAATATCCACATATCTCATTATAACGGACATCACTGCATATTTAGTCACATCTACTTGCCAAGCCCCAAAAAAAAAAAAAATATATATATATATATATATATTCATGGCATTCATAGTCTGAATCACAATCTGATTGTATGGGTGGTTACCTGCCAGGTAACGCTTGTGGTTGGTCTGTAAGTCGGCAAACATCCGCCACAGTGCCCTCTTCAGTTGCGAGAAGCAGATCATAGAATGTTGCATCGTTTTACTGTCAAATAATGCAAAGAGTACGCGACACATGTTTCGCCCTAATTCTGGGCACCATGGCGGATGTTTGCCAACTTGCAGACCAACCACAAGCGTTACCTGGTAGGTAACCACCCATACAATCAGATTGTGATTCAGACTATGAATGCCATGAATGTAAATACCCCGATCTACATGCTGTCAAATAAACGAACCACACACCATGGTGCAACGTAAACAGGCTTCACCGCTGACGCCCAAAGTTCGAGCCCCGAGACGGGGTGCAATGAGTGTGTACACCTGATGAGCCCAGAATTAGGGCGAAACACGTGTCGCGTACTCTTTGCATTATTTGACAGTAAAACTATGCTATATATATATATCTATATATATATATAGTGTTGGCCAAATTATTATAATATTTGATCTTTTTGAGAAGTTTGTTGTAATTGTCTGTCTGAATCAAATGATGTCGCTAGTATTTTCACTATTATTACTCAGATTGCATTGCAAATGGATATTAATATGATTAAGAATTGTTTTTGTATGGTTTTTGCATGGCTTTGTCTGAAAATATTTTTTTTTTGTGGGGTGACACAAAGGCATTAAAATTTGGCCTATTTCTGTGTTTTGAAGACAGTTTTACAACGACATTTTCGCTATTTCTGTACACCTTTTAAAACGGTTTGAGCTTATATATAAATAAGCCTGCACACGCAAACAAATTCTAACACACAAATTTAGTTTTTGCGGAAGTTTGACGCGAATCTTCTCTGGAACTTGTACGAAAGCGAGAATGGGTAAGAAAAGCAACATCAGCCCACGAAAAAAAGGCCAGGCTAGAGTTTTGCTGGAAGAAACAACTATGACCCAGGTGGAAATTGCTAAGAAACTTGGTGTTTCTCAAACATTTGTCAGTATTTGTTGAAGGAAGTTGAAAGGCAACCAAGGATTCTCTCCAAAACGTGAAGGTTTGTGCGGCAGGAAACGCCTATCAACATCCAGAGATGACCAGAGGCTGGTCAACATCTGTCTCCATCACATGAAAGCCTCCTCAAAGCAACTGGAACAGATGTGGCAGGAGCATGGAGTTGCAGCCAGTTCAAGGACAGTGCGTTGGCGGCATTTTACAGCCGGTTTGAAGGCATGTCGGCCCTTGAAAAAAACTCTTCTTACGAAGACAATGAAGAGGAAGAGGTTGGACTGGGCGAAAAAGTATTCCGACTGGACTTCACAAGACTGGTCAAAGGTAAGAATTGCTTCAGAACACATCTGGAATATTTTCTATAATTTTGTGACAATTATCCAAAATCTAATTAACTAAATAAATAAATGAACACACATTGAATTTTTTTTAAACAGGCTGTTTTTTTGGATGAGAGTTCGATGCATGTCCTTGAGGACCGTGCAAATTTGTGCGCCGACATCCTGGTGAGGAATTCCGCCCAGATTGTGTTAAACAGACAGTTAAGCACCCACTTTCTGTGATGGTTTGGGGTGCCATCAGTGTTCACGGCGTGAGTCGTCTGCACATCGTGGAAGGAACGATGCGCTAGGATCAATACATCCAAGTCCTGGAAACACGGCTCCTTCCTCAGTTAAGGGACTGGACTCAGGGATCTCATCAGGATGTCATTTTCCAGCAAGATAATGCCCTTTGCCACACATCCAAAAAGGTTAAGAAGTACCTGGCAGAAAAACAACTCCAATTGCTCGACTGGCCTGGAAACAGTGCGGACATGAATCCCATAGAGAATTTGTGGAAGATGCTGAAAGATAAGATGCATGAATGCAGGATCACAACCAAGCAACATCTTATTGAACGCCTTCTACATGTATGGTTTCACGACAAGGACATTAAAAAGTGTGCAGGGGACATGATTGCAGGAATGCCTAACAGAATACAGGCAGTGATTAAAGCACGTGGAGGCTGGACAAAATACTGATATTTTGGATGACATTTAGGGTGTCAAGGAAACAAATCCTTAATTTCCCATAAAACTTTCTAAATATATGTTGAAAACCTATTTGGGTTGTGTTTTACATAAGTAACTACAAATAAGAAGTATTGCATGTCATTTATATTGCACCATATTGGTAATTTTTAGCTTTGAATCAACAAAAACTGTAGAAAACCAAAATATTATAATAATTTGGCCAACACTGTGTATATATATATATATATATACAGTGCATCCGGAAAGTATTCACAGCGCATTACTTTTTCCACATTTTGTTATGTTACAGCCTTATTCCAAAATGGATTAAATTCATTTTTTCCTCAGAATTCTACACACAACACCCCATACTTACAACATGAAAAAAGTTTACTTGAGATTTTTGCAAATTTATTAAAAATAAAAAAATTGAGAAAGCACATGTACATAAGTATTCACAGCTTTTGCCATGAAGCTCAAAATTGAGCTCAGGTGCATCCTGTTTCCCCTGATCATCCTTGAGATGTTTCTGCAGCTTAATTGGAGTCCACCTGTGGTAAATTCAGTTGATTGGGCATGATTTGGAAAGGCACACACCTGTCTATATAAGGTCCCACAGTTGACAGTTCATGTCAGAGCACAAACCAAGCCTGAAGTCAAAGGAATTGTCTGTAGACCTCCGAGACAGGATTGTCTCGAGGCACAAATCTGGGGAAGGTTACAGAAAAATTTCTGTTGGTTTGAAGGTCCCAATGAGTACAGTGGCCTCCATCATCCGTAAGTGGAAGAAGTTTGAAACCACCAAAACTCTTCCTAGAGCTGGCCGGCCATCTATACTGAGCGATCGGGGGAGAAGGGCCTTAGTCAGGGAGGTGACCAAGAACCCAATGGTCACTCTGTCAGAGCTCCAGAGGTCCTCTGTGGAGAGAGGAGAACCTTCCAGAAGGACAACCATCTCTGCAGCAATCCACCAATCAGGCCTGTATGGTAGAGTGGCCAGACGGAAGCCACTCCTTAGTAAAAGGTACATGGCAGCCCACCTGGAGTTTGCCAAAAGGCACCTGAAGGACTCTCAGACCATGAGAAACAAAATTTTCTGGTCTGATGAGACAAAGATTGAATTCTTTGGTGTGAATTCCAGGCGTCACGTTTGGAGGAAACCAGGCATCGCTCATCACCAGGCCAATACTATCCCTACAGTGAAGCATGGTGGTGGCAGCGTCATGCTATTGGGATGTTTTTCAGCGGCAGGAACTGGGAGACTAGTCAGGATAAAGGGAAAGATGATTGCAGCAATGTACAGAGACATCCTGGATGAAAACCTGCTCCAGAGCGCTCTTGACCTCAGACTGGGGCGACAGTTCATCTTTCAGCAGGACAACAACCCTAAGCACACAGCCAAGATATCAAAGGAGTGTCTTTAGGACAACTCTGTGAATGTCCTTGAGTGGCCCAGCCAGAGCCCAGACTGGAATCCGATTGAACATCTCTGGAGAGATCTTAAAATGGCTGTGCACCGACGCTTCCCATCCAACCTGATGGAGCTTGAGAGGTGCTGCAAAGAGGAATGGGCGAAACTGGCCAAGGATAGATGTGCCAAGCTTGTGGCATCATATTCAAAAAGTCTTGAGGCTGTAATTACTGCCAAAGGTGCATCGACAAAGTATTGAGCAAAGGCTGTAAATACTTATGTACATGTGATTTCTCAGTTTTTTTATTTTTAATAAATTTGAAAAAAACCTCAAGTAAACTTTTTTCACGTTTTCATTATGGGGTGTTGTGTGTTTGCCTTTGTTACATTTTTCCAAACTTTTTCATAAACATTTTGGGTTTTAAAGTATGTAGATGTTAGTTTTGATAATACTTTTCAATTTTAAAATGCTTTTAAAGTAGTTAAAATATTTTTGTGTTTTCTGGTGTCCTTTTGTTTAGTGTGTATTCCACCATATGGTTGCTATACTGTTGCTAGAGAGGTTCGGCTCAATGCATTACCTGATATGTGAGAATGCAGATAACTTTTGGGAATTTGCATGCGAATTGCTTCTGTCTACCTTTTCCTGTGTCACACATGTGTGAATAGGAGGCAGCCAATTGGCTCAGAAGGTAGTAATTCCATGGTGGACCAGGGGGCCCTGCAGCACATCGAAGGGAAATCCCTCCTGGGCCTGTCAACATCACTTCTGGTCCCAGTGACATCACTTCCTCTATAAAAATATCATCTTGTTGCGATTAGGGCAGTTCTGTTTTGAACTCATTCTGTGAGGATTTTGAGCATTGCTTTTTCTTGCATTTATTCCAAGTGCATGGGGTGGCTATTCAAAACCTTTTTCTGTCTCTTCTGTTATCTTTCACACCTGGTAAAAGAACTTTAGCTATGACTTATGACTTTAATTTAGAGTTTGATTTTGTTTTGATCTTCCGGTAACAATTTTTGCAGGATTATTTTGAATATGTCTAACCTCCTGGCCCTTTTCAGTTTAAATCTTCCTGCTTAAAGTTTATGGCAAAACAGTTCAGTACTTATTCAGTATTTGGTTTTGGCTTACTTGTTATCAGTAATAATGGCTCTCAGAAAAATGGTATTGGAGCTTCCGTAGCAGGGACCCATATAAACTATGTTGGGTCTCTATGATACGACTTACCTGTCTGCTTTGTAATGTCACCTCCAAGTCTCCATTTACCATAAAATTCTCCCTATTGGTGGTGGCAGCTTGTTGTCACCAGCATCAGCATACCACCACTGTATCTCCCAACTCCTGTTTTTCTCCTGCAGTTACTGCCCCTACCAGTCTCTCGTCCATAGCTGGTAGACAATACTTTTATTGAATCTCTTTGTCAGTGATTATTATTCCAGACCTTTTTTATTTCTTTTTTACTTGCCAACTGCTCATGCCATTACTACAGGCAGATGTTAATTTTCTTTAACTGCCTATCTTCTCTAATTGCACTTTTTATTAAAATAAATTCCACACTTGAGAATTCTGCTATAACTCTTTGGGAATCTCTCAAAGTATATTTGAGGAGTCAACTGCTATTCTACTTTGTACATAACAGTAATAAGGAAAAACAGAATTAATGACTATCGTCTCTAAACTGGACAAAGAAAAAGCAAGGTCACCTATTCCAGATCTTTATAAAAAAAACATTAAACTAATATTCAAATACAGATCAATCTCAGTCTCAGTCTCAATGGAGAAATTGTTATTTAAATCATTCTACTTGTACTATAAACATGCAGATAAAAAGAAAAAAAAAGGCTTGGCACATTAAGTACACAAAAAAAAAGAACTTTTCACAGAAATTAGTATTAACATGGGTTCAAAAACCTCTTAAAAAAGATAAATAACATATGCTGAAGAAAAAAAATATATTGTGTACATTATTTTTGCATTCAGAAAAAGTAATACAGCTTGTGCAGTGTCACATTGCAACCTGACAAACATCCAAAAGCTTGTCAGGTGCACTTTTAGTCAACAATGTCCAGGTGTAACAAAGCCCAGTCAGGTGACCTTAATTCACAGGAAGTCACAGGGCACACTGTAATTTTTCTGTGTTATTTATACTGCCTTGAATGTCATTAGAAGCAAATTAATGCCTTACTGCAGACAAACAGGTCTAGTGCCTGGCTACTAAACATCATGGACTAAAATGCTCCACCATGTCCTAATTACAGCCAATATTTTGCAGACTAGTAGGACCATTGAAAATCTGTACTAATATTGATATTTACATCAATGCTTTATAGAAATAGATAGATAGATAGATAGATAGATAGATAGATAGATAGATAGATAGATAGATAGATAGATAGATAGATAGATAGATAGAGGCATTATGCAGGTGTATTGCTGTTGGTATAAATGAGCCCCTGTAGTGTTTCTTGACACACTACTGCTGAATAATTTGTTGGCTGAAAGTACTCAGTGATAATGTGTCAGAGAGTAAATGTGCAGCTTTGTTCATAATGGTACTCAGCTTTGTTTTAACTTTCTCCTTTGCTACTACCTCCGGGTTTCTGCACAGTTTAACAAGATGGAGTTCACCGGTTTAGAATAAGAAACTCATCTGCAGCTGCTCCCTAAACCAAAAACCCTGGTTAAATACCAATTGTGGCGCAGATAGTATTTAAAAATTAAGGCAGCTCTAGCCTTTGTGTGTATTTTATTTTTCTTTACTGCAAAACAGTGCAATTTATGATCTTGATGTTGGTTTATTGATGCAGCCCTGAAATATGGACAAGTGATGTCAAAGCCATAGTCTGCTGTTGACCTAATTTGTGAGTATCTATTAGGCAAAGGCTGAAACTCTATAGAATGGACACAACGTCAGGTGAAACACCGATAACACCAATATTTGTACGCTGCATGGAATAATAGAATTAATGACAATGAAGTGTTCAGTGTGTTGTCGCATGAGGCTGGGGGTGGAGCCTAGCCGGGACGCCCAGGAGGACCGGAGGAGGGCTTGTGCCTCCTCTAGACCACGAGGGGGCGACCACTCTGGTTGTGTTGGTGGCCTCAGGTAGGGGGCTAGGAAGCCCAACCCTGTAGGGGCCCGTGGCCACCGCCAAGCGGCGCCCCGGTGCCTGAAGAACCCTGGAGTCCAGCACTTCCACCACACCCGGAAGTGCTAGGGGGAAGAAGACTGAGGACACCCGGAGGGCTTTCGGGTGCGCAGCCGGCACTTCCGCCACACTTGTCCACGGAGGAATGCCGGGAAGAAGCTGGAGCCCATCTGGGGTGTGATAAAAGGGGCCGCCTCCCAACAGTCGAGCGCGGAAGTCGGGTGGAAGAGGGCGGAGCTGGAGAGAGGACTGGAGGCGGCCAGAAGAAAGGCACAAAAGACTGTGAAAGGCCCGGACTTTTGGGGGATCGGTGCTGGAGGCACTGGGACGTGCACTAAAGTTTGTAAATATTGTATATAGTGGTGGTCTTAATAAACGTGTGTTGGGTGAACGAACGATGTCCGTCTGTCTGAGTCCGGGTCCCATTCCACAGTGTTTTTTTCTCTTTCATTTGAAAGTCTACTGTTAAACAAATTATACAATTCTTTATGCTTCAATAGTTACCTACACCTTACCTTATTTTTAATACATTTTACTAAACTCCTTTTTAGTTTAGCTGAATTTGTCCTGTTTTTGCTTTTGTTAAGTTTAATATAAGTTCATAATTATCCAGAAGCCATCCTATAATGCACTTACCACACAAGAAAAACAAACATTGGATGGAATATCAGCTCATGAGAGGGCACACTCACACACATACACACACTCAGTAACACTTTGACTGTATAATTTACAGTCACCAATTTACCTAACATACATGTTTTAAGGATGTGAGAGTAAACCAGAGCATTGAGAGAAGCTACACACTAACACAAGGATAACATGTACAGACAGTGATTGATCCACTATTTGTATCCAGGTACCCTAAAGATGTGAGGCAAGAGTAATGACCACTGAGCAAAAGCAGAGAAAATAATAGACTGCATGACTGGGTACAGATGTTACTGTGAAAGCTTATTTTGGATTCTAATACAGTGTGCCAAATACCAATCAATCAAGACAGAAAGAAAGCAGGGCTTTTCCAAGGTTTTTAAAAAGTTTTATTAGTTACTTCATTTGATTAATAATTTTTCATTTGGCTATTGCATCAAATGTAGCATTTTCTCATAAAGGGCATACAGCAGAAGTGTCCAAGGTGGCCTAGGTGAAGAACATAAAATAAGAACATTCTGGACAAGAACAAGATGTTCATTCCAACAAAACATTCATTTCTTTTTCAATTCACCCAGTGCCTTTAGAGTATCATCAAACTGAGATTAGAAAGCCTTCAAGATGCTATTTTGAACCACATGATTTGGTGACCTCTTCCATGCATACATAGTTGTCTGTTTGAAGAAATACTTCAGATGATTTTTCAGATCAAGACTGTGAATGCCTCCCTATTCTTGGTAAAGAATGCATTTCATACTATTAGCTTTCATACAGTAGGTCTACTCTCTTCACACATTTCGTTTCTATTTACTTTTATTCTATTTCCACCAATGTCTCCTTACAACTCTTATTCCACTCAGCTGGAATAAGTCTAGTGGCTCTTTTCTGCTTAAGCCTCCTGAATTCATGTCTCCTGACCTATTATGTAATAGAATAACACGACTATTACATTTATGTACAGAATGATACTGTTATATATATATATATTAGTATACAATTAAGTCTCATGAATTTCTGTCTCCTGACAGTTTGTGTAATAGAACAAATTGACTATTACATTTATATATAGATTAATATGAATTTCAGGATTCATTTTTGTTGCAATTAAAACATTTTCAGACAAACATTAATTAAAAGTGTTATTGATAAAATATCACTCATTGTTATACAACAGTAGTCACAAGTGTCACGAGTGTCTAAAATAAGCATGAAACCTTTGTACTAAAATGGAGAAATTTAAGTCTAATTTCTGTGGTAAATACAGTTTTCCTGGAGTATACTATGATGGAAAATCTTATAAAATATAGTCTTTGTTGCTACAAGCCACATTTGGAAGGTTAAAAAAAATCCCATTACTCTTTCATCGCTTATAAATAACCAAAACAGCCCTTGGTAACTACCAAAGGGCTTTTCATTCTCAGAATGACCCTCAATTTTAGTCAACATCCAGCAGTGCAGAAAGTGTTCAACATTTTTTCAATCCCTGCGAGGCCACAACTTCATTCAAAATGGGCTCAAGCAATAGATCACAGAGAACGATATAAATAGTCCATTAGTCTTTGGCCACTGAGTGTTGCACAGTGTGTTGGAAAGTAATTTTCAGCACATTTCCAGGCCTTTTGAGATTTTAGTTTGAAGACCATACAATGAATACCTTGCACTCTAGAAAAAAGCTAAACATGACTGGAATCTGCTTCTTTTTCTTTCAACATGTTGTTTTTAATTAAATTCCATATATCAATTTGACTGGGAGAATTGAAAGAAAAAAGAAAGTTTAAATTTCAAGTTTAATGTTGTCCTTCCATTCATTCACATCTGTGTCACGCCCTGAGTTTGAAAAGAAGTCCGTGAGCACTTCAGTTTAAATCCTTTATACTGTATAATGTATGTGACTATCTTGTAATCAATTTTCCATAAAAATAAACTTTGTGTCTGCCAAACCTAGAACACAATCAAGTCAGGTTAGTCAGTTTGAAGGACAGTTAATCCAGTTAGGGCCCTGTGGGAACTAAATTTTAGCCTTTTGCATACATCAGCTTTGTAGTTGAATAACATCTTTCTTGGTCCTCTACATAAGCATAATAAATAGAATTTCAAAAGTACAATAAATAGCTTATTTATTTTCCCCATCCTTGGTGCTGGAAAATATTAAGCAGTGAAAACAAAATGCACCTTGCAATTTAATGAAACTTTATAATTCTATAATGAGCCAAAGGCTACCTCAGGAGCACTGAGCACAAGGTAAAAGATAAGCTTATGCATTGTAGTAATAGGCTAACACCTGAGCAATGATGCTGCCCTGAGAAAAAAAGAAAAAAAAAGATTAAATAAAATATGGACAGAGGTTAAATATACATTTAATATTATGAGATGAAATACAATTCATTTAAATACCATAACATAAAATTCTCCAAATCGTTTCAAGGTTACAACTACGTTGCAACTACACCAAAATCAATCCTGGATACAAAGCAGGAAAAACCTGTGGACTGATCACCAGTTCATCATAGGAAACACCCACACTTAAAACCTAATTAATCATCATTTATTAAACTTTGGGATGATGAAGGGAGAAAACACGTATAGACAATATCCACGTGTAGGATTCAAGTCTAGGACTAGGTCTCTTATTCCTTAATTAGCAGCCAAACAATAATGACACACAAAACAAGCCGCCAAGTGACCAGCTCACCTGTGCCCATCACACAGTATCTGAGAATAAAGAAAGGTGAAGGTCTCAGTAAGATTGATCTCTCAGGTCACTAAAACATTTTTACGGTGGTCTTAGAAAACACAGAAAATCAACAGTTTTAGAAATGTCTGCTGTGGCAGAATGAGAGCAGCAACAAGCCGTGGAATTATATAACGAGTTTAATTAATAGCAAGAATGGGCTTCCCATTAAGAAACTGGTTGGAGTTTGAAGCCCCAATTTAACTGGTCATCTGTTGGCTCATTTCACGTCTCATTTCTGTTTGGCTATAATTTAATGAAGAAAAGAATCAATTCAGAGCACTGAATGCTTAAAAACAGGAATATTAAAATGAAGGCAAAAGAATTTAATTAGCAGTGAAAACTGATCACTGATTAGGAAAAGGGTTAGAATGAAAACCTGCCGCCACTGCAGCCCTCCAGGCCTGGAGTTTGATACCCCTGTTGTAACACAGAGACTAAATAATTGCATTGTAGAACTTTAAATACATATATGATTTAAAATTCTTATGTGAATCTGCAAACTCAGAGAGTCCAGAAATACCCCTTGACTCAGGACATCATGAAGCAGGCAGCCATGGAAATCATTCCATAGCAACCTCATAGCAGTCACTACTCAAACCTGTATGGCATGGCAATGTTTGCTGCAAACAAAATGGTGTTGCGGGAAGACGGAAAAGTATTCCAACAAACTTCAAAAAAAAAAAAAAACTAACATCAGAAATCGATTCAGTGATCCAGAAAAACATAAAGAAATGTAAAATTCAAAAAACAATAGCTCTCATTCTGCAGTAGATGCTGATCATAACAAGCATCACAGGAAGATAGGGGTTATTCCATGACCTTCAAACGCAAGGCAGCAGACAATGCTGAATGGAAAGTTATTTATTAGAAAGGCAAACAAAATTTTTAATACCTCAGCCATCTTGATCACAGCTCATAAGGCTACTCAACAGTCACTCATAAGTGTTTCTTGTATATACAGTCTGTTATTGTATTTAATGTTTTCTGTTGTATTCATTGTCTTCCATCGAAATTTCAGTATTGAATCTATTGTTTTTAAAGCCATTTTATTCACTGTTTTCTTTGTATTCATTGTTTATTGTACTCCTGATGCTGGTGGGCAGGAATCATGCACGTAAGGATTTCATTGTATTATGTACACATGACAGTACATTTGAACTTAAATCTCTAATAATATGTTGATTATAGTTTTCACATTGCAGTGAGCAGACTGAGACAATAAATGTGATTCTTAGTAACCTGTGTTTAATTAGCAGGGAGACAAAATTCTGAAAACAGCATTTTGTCTGATAGGGCCCCTCACTAGCCTCAGCATTGTAATTAATTAAGAAAGCCTTATGTACTGTACGTGGCTGGAAGATTTTGCTTCATTCACCTGAAGAAAACTCAACGAGAATTTGTGCATTTCACACAGAGATTAAGCCATTGCTATAAAACCCCTAACATCATGTTACTATTCTAAACTGCATCAATATAATTCATCAATGTAATCAGGCTGATTTCTTTTATAATTACAATTTGACACAATCTCCTTATATTATCATCTGAAGATGTCAATAGACATGTTACACATGGCAGCTTTATGGATGAGGCTGCATTAAAACATTTCTACTGTATAACCAGGTCAAACAAGCCCTAACCCCAATTTCAACAAGATTCTCATGTGGAAAACCTAACAGTTCAATTGCTGTAAATATTCAGGCAACAATTCAATAACTCAGTAACGAAGACAAAAATTTCAATAAGCATAAGCCATCCTAATTCAGGGTCCTCATAAGAAATTTATTGATTTATTTCATGAACTGTATCCATCCATCCATCCATTATTCAACACGCTATATCCTAACTACAGGGTCACGGGGGTCTGCTGGAGCCAATCCCAGCCAACACAGGGCGCAAGGCAGGAAACAAACCCTGGGCACAACGCCAGCCCACCACAGGACACACACACACCCACACACCAAGCACACACTAGGGACAATTCAGGATGGCTACATAAAAAAATAGTTGTCATATATTTGAAATATTAAAATTTGTGCTTCAATTTAAACATTTAAAGTCTAAATATTCCCAAATGTAACAGAAATATGTCATTTTTCAATGTTTAATAGATGTTCCTAGAAGGCTAGATGTTTATTAAAGGATCAAAGATCAAAAATAACACCATATTCATAATCAAAATAGTTTAAAGAAATCTCACATCCTTATGCTTGAAATGTGTCATTTTTAACCTTTTGGGAGTGGCTCTCAGAGAGCCAGGACCACCCATAAAGAATCAAATGTCAAAAATATCATATTCATGATCAGCAGCCTTGACATTGCATAAAATGACACTCCATATGTCTATATTACTGATCCCCATTTTTTCAAAGTTTTGTGAAAAGGAGTAACTTTGATTCCTCGTATCCCATTAGGGGGTGTTATGGCCAAAAGGCCTAGGGGTATATAAATAGGCCACACACACGTGAAAGGGCGAGAGAGACAAAACACAGAAAAAAATAACTAAACCAGCTATTATTGTCAAAAAGAAAAACAGACACAAGGCAGGAGGACAAAACTAACTTTATTATCTAGTTAAACAAAGTTAACAGCTACTGTAGATAAACACTATCCACATTTATGACATAGATGGCTAGCTTACAACAAGTACATTTCTTTAACAAGCAATAAGAAAAAAAAAACAAAGTCAGGCCATTCAAGCCTAACTCTCCATACCTTGCTTTGTGAAGCCCAAATCCTTTTCCTCTCCCACTCTCTCTCTCTACCCTAAAACCCAAACAAGCTTCTTTTTATAACCCCACCTAAAACCCAGGTGAATTAATAACAATGGGCAACTCAATAGATGGGTAGTTAGGACAGTACTCAATAAAGTCATCTGCACTAACTTAAAGAAGACAAGTCAAGTTTAATAAAAAGATTTAGCGTAGGTCGTAACAGGAGTGATGTCTCTGGGGTCAGCTGATTTGGCATGATGTTCTGATTGTTTTTGCTGCAGACATTTATTGGTTGTACTCTTTATCATAAGGGTATAATTTCCTGCACTAGTTCCAAAAATGGACTAAAATGAGTGTTTTTGGGTGTATAAATAGGGAGAACCACATTAAGCTTGATGTCTTGCGTAACTAGACATCAAGACAAGTTGAACGTTATCTCATATGTTGGGTTTTCTCGTACCAGTGAGTCTGGAAGTGCCAGACAAAAAAAGGAAATATTTTAAATCAATCATAAGTAATTCTTATGGACACAATAATGCACACATATGCTTTGTCTAGCATATTGTACTCAAAAGTAAGTGAATTGGGTACATGGAGGGTTATTGACAAATTTCTGTGAAAATTACCACAGGGGCTTGGTAGTCCTGGTGTAGTTTTAGCTGGCTTGTCTATTGTTCAGCTTAAGTAAGTGCACAGAGAAATAAAATGTTTTACAGTGGATTTGGTGAGGCCTTTGATCCTGATGGTTCAGACATGTTAACACAAAACTGCCTACAATGCATCAACATTCTTTCACTTATGTCATTTTAGGACACTTCCTGTCATTGAGTTTTTCTAGTAGCAGGAGGCATGTTGTGTGGTATTTAAAAAAGAACTGGACTAGATATGACCTAATTATTGGACACATATTGGCAAGCTTGCAACAAATAGTGCATGGTAGGAAAAAATATCAGTTTCTTCTCCACAGAGAAAGATTCTCAGTCCAAGGACAACCTCCCAAATTCCCACTGTCAGCCAATCTACACAAACATCAAAAAAGTGTGTTATTCAACCAAATGCTTGTGTTTATTTGTAGTTCTATCTGAGACAATATAATAACTTTATTATATCAGCTTAGTAGGCAGAACATACTACACAACCTACTTTGGACTGGGATTGGCATAAAGAGCCACCAATTGGGGAGAAAAAAAAGCATATATACACTTTGCATTAAATAATAAAACACAAATATATATCTTTGGGTTTAAGAGGGCTGTTGTTGTTTGTTGTAATATTTCTATATTTATTGAGTTTCTGGAAAACTGAATTATCCATCCATCCATCCTCTTCTGCTTATCCGAGATCGCGTCGCAGGGACAGCAGCTTGAACAGAGATGCCCAGACTTCCCTCTCCCCAGCCACTACTTCTAGCTCTTCCGAGGGAATCCCGAGGTGTTCCCAGGCCAGCTGGGAGACATAGTCCCTCCAGCATGTCCTGGGTCTTCCCCGGGGCCTCCTCCCGGTTAGACATGCCCGGAACACCTCACCAGGGAGGCGTCCAGGAGGCATTCTGATCAAATGCCCGAGCCACCTCATCTGACTCTCTCTACTCTGAGCTCCTCTCGGATGACTGAACTTCTCACCCTATCTTTAAGGGAAAGCCCAGACACCCTGCAGAGGAAACTCATTTCAGCCACTTGTATTCGCGATCTTGTTCTTTCGGTCACTACCCATAGCTCATGACTATAGGTGAGGGTAGGAATGTAGATCAACTGGTAAATTGAGAGCTTTGCCTAATGGCTCAGCTCCTTTTGTACCACGACAGACCGATGCAGAGCCCACATCACTGCGGATGCAGCACCGATCCGCCTGTCGATCTCACGCTCCATTCTTCCCTCACTCGTGAACAAGACCCCGAAATACTAGAACACCTCCACTTGGGGAAGGATCTCGCTCCCAACCCTGAGAGGGCACTCCACCCTTTTCCGGCTGAGGACCATGGTATCGGATTTGGAGGTGCTGATTCCCATCCCAGCTGCTTCACACTCAGCTGCAAACCGATCCAGAGAGAGCTGAAGATCATGACCTGATGAAGCAAACAGGACAACATCATCTGCAAAATGCAGTGACCCAATCCTGAGTCCACCAAACCAGACCCCCTCAACGCCCCGGCTACGCCTAGAAATTCTGTCCATAAAAGTTAGGAACAGAATCGTTGACAAAGGGCAGCCCTGGCGGAGTCCAACTCTCACTGGAAACGGATTTGACTTACTGCCAGCAATGCGGATCCAAGCTCTGACACCGGCTGTACAGGGACGGAACAGCCCTTATCCGGGGTCCAGTACCCCATACTCCTGGAGCACCCCCCACAGGATTCCCCAAGGGACATGGTCGAACGCCTTTTCCGTCCACAAAACACATGTAGACTGGTTGGGCAAACTCCCATGCACATTCCAGGACCCTGCTAAGGGTGTAGAGCTAGTCCACTGTTCCGCGACCACGACAAAAACCACACTGTTCCTCCTGAATCCAAGGACACTCCTTTTATACACTCCTCTCCAGGACCCCCGAATAGACTTTTCCAGGGAGACTGAGGAGTGTGATCCCTCTGTAGTTGGAACACACCCTCCGGTCCCCTTTCTTAAAGAGGGGGACCACCACCACGGTCTGCCAATCCAGAAGCACTGTCCCCAATGTCCATGCGATGTTGCAGAGGCATGTCAACCAGGACAGTCCTACAACATCCAGAGCCTTGACGAACTCCGGACATATCTCATCTACTCCCGGGGCCCTGCCACAAAGGAGTTTTTTGACCACCTCGATGACCTCAGTCAAAGAGATGGGGGAGCCCACCTCTAAGTCCCCAGGCTCTGCATCTTTTGGAAGACATGTTAGTGGGATTGAGGAAGTCTTCGAAGTGCTCCCACCCACTGACCAACAATGTCCCAAGTCGAGGTCAGCAGCGCACTATCCCCACCATATACAGTGTTGACACTGCACTGCTTCCCCCTCCTGAGATGCCGGATGGTGGACCAGAATCTCCTCGAAGCCATCCGAAAGTCCGAAAGAATGACCCTTTGGAAAAAATATAGTGTACTACCTACCTAAGTATCAATTGTGAAATGATCAGACTTGACACACTTAAAAAAGTTTGGGGCAGCCACCCGTATAATATTCCTGGCTGCAATGGGTTTTGAAAAACAAGACAGCAGTGTCTTAGAAGGAGTCCAAACAAGAACTGACAAATGGTTGTTATGATGGCAGCTTTAAATGCCAAGACCGGAAGTGATGTATGGGAACCTACAGGGAGAAAGTGGAGCGGCTGACAACATGGTGCACTGACAACAACCTGCTCCTGAACATAATTAAGACCAAGGAGCTTGTTGTGAACTTCAGGAAAAAGAAAACGGACATCAAACCACTCTGCTTCGGAGGGGACTGTGTGGAGAGGGTGTCAGACTTCCGCTTCCTGGGAGTCCACATCATGGAAGACCTGTTCTGGGGTGTGAACACAGCTGAGCTGGCTTAGAATGCTCAGCAAAGACTTTATTTCCTGAGAGTCCTCAGGAAAAATAACATCTCCCAAAAACTGCTGGTGTCCTTCTATCGCTGCTCTATTGAGAGTATCCTGTACTACTACCTCTGCTGTGGTTTTCCAGCTGCACAACAGCGCAGAGGAAAACACTTCAGCGGATCGTGAAGACTGCACAGCAGATCATCGGCTGCTCTTTACCATCTCTGGATGAACAGCACAGCTCTCACCTCCTCGGGAAAGCAGAAAATATCTTAAAAGACTTCTCACACCCTGCTCAAAACATGTTCCAACTATTGCCATCAGGCAAAATATATACAGTAGGAGCATCAAAACAAAGACTAATAGACTAAATAACAGTTTCTACCCTGTTGCTATTACGACACTGAATGCCACCTAATCACCTCCAATGCAGCAGATGACATCTTGTGCAATAGTGAATATGTGCAATTAATGTCTTATCTTGAATGTTTGTTTTCTAACTTATTTCTTCTTATCCTTTTGTATTTATTTATTTATATTTTGACACCACAGGGACTGCACCTAATTTCGTTGCATTTGTTACAATGACAATAAAGATATTCTGATATTCTGTTTCTGAAAATTACCTTCTTCTGACGTCATGACCTGAAGTGACCTTCTTCTAGGCGCTGTTCTTTTCAATGCCGGAACCGGATGTGACATTCTTCTAGGTGCGGGAACCGGATATGATGTCTTCAGGGATGAGTCAGACAGGTTTTCCCGTGTCTGGTCTGCAGAGATAACAGAAGAAGGTTTAGTGCACCCCACCATCCCCTGGCCTGGAGTGGAATTACCCTCACTTGGTCCATACAGCTTCCTCCTACTCGCACGTGTGTGACACTATCTATCTATCTATCTATCTATCTATCTATCTATCTATCTATCTA
>JANRMT010062837.1:1376971-1392590 GCA_026402145.1 Polypterus bichir lapradei
TGACTTTATATATATTCAAGTTTTGACTTTATATATTCCAGCGCTGACTTTATATATTCAAGTTTTGACTTTAAATATTCCAACGCCCAGGACGGCTTGTACCTCCTCCAGACCGCGAAGGGGCGTCCGTCCTGGTTACGCTGGTGGCCTCGGGTAGGGGGCATGGAAGCCCAGCCCTGTAGGGGCCCGTGGCCACCACCAGGCGGCATCCCACTTCCAGACCATCATCTGCCACATCCGGCCGAGGCAGGAGCCCGGCCGGGACGCCCAGGAGGACCGGAGGAGGGCTTGTGCCTCCTCCAGACCGAGAGGGGGCGTCCGTCCTGGTTACGCTGGGGGCCTCGGGTACAGGGCTTGGAAGCCCAGCCCTGTAGGGACCCGTGGCCACCGCCAGGCGGCGCCCCAGTGCCTGATTATCCCGGGAGCCCGGCACTTCCGCCACACCAGGAAGTGCCAGGGGGAAGACGACAGGGGACACCCGGACAGCTTCCGGGTGCTTAGCCGGCACTTCCGCCACACGGGGGTGTGTCCGCGGGAGACTGCCGGGAAGCAGCTGGAGCCCATCCGGGTTCCTATAAAAGGGGCCGCCTCCCTCCAGTCATTGCCGAGAGTCGGGAGGAAGCGGACAGAGCTGGAGTGAGGACTGAAGGCGGCCAAGAGAAAGGCAAAAGGACTGTGTGGCCTGGACTTTGGGGGATCGGTGCTGGAGGCACTGGGGTTGGTAGTGCACGATAGAGTCTTGTAAATATTGTAAATAAACGGTGTGTGGTGGAGCCAACGATGTCCGTCTGTCTGTGTCTGGGCCAGCGTGCACAATATATATATATATATATATATATAATATATATATATATATAATATTATATATTTATATACTCTTTTCCCTCTTTGCTACTCTCAAAGTTTTTCTCTGGCTGTTGGCCTTCCTTTCTTTCTCATGGGTGAGGGTTGAATTGAATTTAAGTTTTGTTAAGTTTGACTTGATTGTATGGAATGTTACATGCTTTTAATAAATTCAATAAAAGATAAAAGAAAGTTGTGCAAAAAGCTACTACAAATCTATGCTGTCACGCTGGCCTCAGAAATCACCATGGAGCTCTTAGAAATAAATGTTTGCCTAAGTTATTTGCATAGTGATTTTCCAGAAAAATATTTGGTGAACAAGGTCTCCGCCAAACACTGCAAATTAGCTGCAAAAATTGATTTGGAGAGTTTTGACAATCAAAACTAACCATTACTGAGGTAGAAAGTTCTGCTTGGACATGTGCACACACCCAAGAGTAAAGAGAACACTGCAGTGCCAATTTATCCATCCCCTCAACCTGGTACAATGGCAGTTTCACATATTATAAGAAGTAATATTCTTCTAGAAAAATAATTATAACTGTGAATATGATAGAAAATGGGAAACACATTTCTTAAGTAAATAAAGCTGAAGGTTGTTATATTTTTTTAATATAAAATAAATAACTGAAGGAAGCTTATCACTTTGCTCAGCAATTAGTGAGGCTGTTCCACACTAGCTTTTAAGGCAGAAACACCACTAGTAAACACATGTAAGAATGTGAAACACAGATTCATTGGTCAAACATTTGTGAAGCACTAATGTTCCAGTTTTAAGCTCAAGTACCTGGTAAAGCCATTGTTGAAAATGCTTTCATTAACTGACATCAGCATCTGTTCTGAAATCCATCACGGAAGTCTTGGTGAAGTTTAATAGTAGATCATTACCTCTGTCTTTGATAGCTTTCTCAGCAACATTGGTGGTAAAGTTAAGAAGTCTTTATTGTTTCCTATAGTATGTAATTGTGTATTTTCTTCAGTATCAGCATTTAGAGCTTTGAACATTTCTTAATAACACAATTAAAAAAAGAATATGACTGATTAATATGTGATTTTGCTCTAGATGCAGACATGACTGACTATTGATTCATTGGTTAATCACCTATGATTCTAGTAAATAGTGGAAACTGCATGATTCAAAGCTGTTGCTATAAAATGGGTGTTCAGTTAATCCTCGTATTACCCCTCCTGTGTGGATAAATTGTTGGACTGCTTTAGATTCTTTTCTCTGTATCTTCTCTGTGTGTGATTGGAATAGCAAAAGGCACCCAATTCTCGAAAACCAATACAGTTGGCACAGCTTTATAAGGAGTTTTCTGGCATTTAGGAAGGCACTGAGCTTTTGGGCATAGATGCAAATCTTCAAAGGCAGCATAAATAACTGATGATTGTCTGATTATTACTTCTGAACAGTATGTGCTATCAACTTAATTTCATTTTTTTTCAGCTGTTTTTTGAGTGGGGTCTTACTTTCAAATTTTCATTCTAAATCAGTATTCAGCAATAGTTTAACAATTTTGAGTTTGTTTTCTTTAGTTCTAATGGAGGCAGTTTTTGTACTTTCTTTAGCATTATTAAATATATAACAGTCAATATCAATTGCAGATATTTGGAATAAAAGAAAAAAGTGAAAAGTTAAAAATTTAGCAAAACAGGTGACAAAAAGTATGTTTATAGGAAAATGAAAAATTACTGGATGTGGTAACAAATGGAAGTAATTTCTTGCACAGAGTGCCATTCTTGCTTCATCCTTCTTTATTCATAGAGGCATTTTTGTCAAAAACATATCTATGATCCATGTGAATTTTTGAATTTCCCCTTGGGATTAATAAAGTATCTATCTATCTATCTATCTATCTATCTATCTATCTATCTATCTATGAGGCACAATTTACGTTTTTTCTTTTTGTTATGTACAGCTTTGTTTGTCAAGTCATTGACTTGAAGTTTGACACATGGGTATTTCTCACCATAAGTCTACTTCTTTACAAGTAAGTTCAGACTTTGTCGTCTCCGGGCTTGGGGGGATTGGGTTTTGTTTTAGGGTTGGAACAACTGGCATGAAATACTATAGTATGATCTAACAGGGAAATTGTGCCACATCATTTACAATGGTTAGCACACTTTTGTTTCAAGCAGGAAATCTGGGTTCAATATTCATCTATTGCAATAATGTTTTACTTCAATCAAGCATTTCCATTGCTGCTTTAATCATTACCAAAGCCACCTCAGATGGTGTAAATATCTGACTTGAGTTAGTTGTTGCAATTTTGGCTTGTAAGTGCAATCTCTTGTCATAACACTACTATCACTATCTCTGTCCGGCACTGTTTCTCTGTCATATTTAAAACAGTAAAAAGGAAATCAGTGGCTGTAACCCCTCAGCTGAGTCAAATCTCATAACAAATTAGTATCACTGATTGTATTTAGTATCAATACAAATTTTATCACCATAAAACTACCAGAGACTTTTGAAATAATACCTGGACAAAGTTGGAAATCACAGCTACTATTGCATAAATTAAAGTAAATTGGAATTAATTTGTATGTATGTATGTACATATGTACAAAATATCTGTTTCAACTTCACTCAAAAACATTAAATAAAATGAAGAATTTTTAGAGAGTACAATTAAGAATATTGGATGTGTTGCATCTTGATTCAGTGACACGGGAGGCTCAGTGAATCAGATATAATGTAGTTATAAAGGGAGGTGATTTTTATAAGACGGTATTACAGACACATCCAAAAAGGGTGAAAAGCCCACAAAAAGACCCACAAGACAGGCCATAACCTTCACTGCTTAAAAACAGGCCTCACTCCACACAGCCTGACATTAAACTCAACAGGCAGGCTTTGGCCAGCACAGGCTGATAACTGGGCTTGACTTTGAAATTTTAAAAATATACTTTAAATGTGTCAGAAACCCAGAAATATACAAACATGCACTTCAGAGGAAACCATAAGCTTTTAGCTTGGAAAAACAAAGTCAAAGTAGAATCATTATAAATTAATATTTTTTTTGAATAAAGAAAAAAAAAGCACAAAAAAATTATGTAAACAAAGAAAGTGCAACAAATCCAAAACAAAGGTATTCCTGAAAGGCATCTCAAGGCAAATGAGTCCAGTCTGTTTTACTGTATGTTATAGCCAGAGTTCCTACCCTAGCTAGTGCACATATTTTTACAGCAGATTCTGTTCATCCCATCTAATTACCACTTCCATTTGAAATGGCTGTATGTTCCTGTGTTTGCAGCCAGAAGTCTCGAGTCAAACACTTACATTTATTTGCTTAGCAGATGATTTTATTCAAACCGACTTATAAAGAAGGCCAATACAGTAATCCCTCCTCGATCGCGGGGGTTGCATTCCAGACCCCCCCGCGATAGGTGAAAATCCGCGAAGTAGAAACCATATGTTTGTATGGTTATTTTTATATATTTTAAGCCCTTATAAACTCTCCCGCACTGTTTATAAATATTCCCTGCAGAGTTATACAGCATAATCCCTTTGTATTCTCTTAGATATTAGGTAAGATTCATTGAAATTATGTATATAAACACACTGTTTATATACAGTAAAACCTAAATATTATTTTAAAGATATTGAGTGTCTCCGATATCACATATGTTACAGCCATTACGATAGACAGACCACCAGCAATAAATATGTACAATGCAAGAAAAATAGTATAAAGTAAATGTGTGTACAGTGACACTAAACGTACATACATGTACTAAGCACTGTAAGAAGAAAATTAATTATGGTTACTCACCAACAATGACACGATGACTTGTCCGATAACAATGAGTTTAATTTTACTGCACAACAAAGGAGAGCGTTACAGCCCTTGTAAAGGAGCCACTTCAGGCGATTGTGTAGCACTGCCGTTGTTCTTCTTCTGGAAGTCTTCAATCCAAATCCCTAAAGCAGATTCCATCCAGACTACTGCCTTATTACATCCACTTCCAACTCGTTTTGCACCCTGGTTAAAAGGACACTGCGGCCGTAGATCTTATATTCCTTTCCTACTTTTTTAAATAAAAAGAATCGTAGCCTTCAACAAATCCAAAACGTTTACCTTTTCGGCAATCGTTAACATCTTCTTCTTGCGCTTGGGCATGGCCCCTGAAGCAGTAGCAGATTGTTTTGGAGCCATAATGAAGGGCTTGACTATGCACAAAGATAAACACAAAAGAGCACAACTCTTTACACAGGGAAACACGTTGATGCTAAATGAGCGAGACGAGACTTCCTGGTTAACACTGCATTCAGCATGCAGGAACTCAACTGCGTGCTCTGATTGGTTAGCTTCTCAGTCAGGAGAACTTAACTGCGTGTTCTGATTGGTTAGCTTCTCAGCCATCCGCCAATAGCGTCCCTTGTATGAAATCAACTGGGCATACCAACTGAGGAAGCATGTACAGGAAGTAAAAAGACACATTGTCCGCAGAACCCGCGAAGCAGCGAAAAATCTGCGTTATATATTTAGTTATGCTTTCATATAAAATCCGCGATAGAGTGAAGCCGCGAAAGACGAAGCGCAATATAGCGAGGGATTACTGTATACTATATATACTTGTGTTTAAGTACTCCCACGTATAACTCAGGGCTTGATTTTACCATGTAATTTCCGATATTTTATAATGTTTGTTGTATAAGTCGAATGCGAAAACAGACACTATTAGTCCAAGAGATTATGATATACTAATACCCACCTGAGACAGTAACCATGGAGTACACTGCCTTTTTTCCTATGTATTGTGCCTACATGACCACATGGTATACCCAAACTATTCTGAAACAATGTTTGCACTGTTTTGTGTTTTTTGTATCTCACACCCTCATACACCTTTATCGTAAGAGCATCCCTTATCTATGATGGAGCATTCGATTAGAAGAAAATATGAAGCTGGTTTTAAATTAAAAGTCCTTGAAGTGGTGAAAGAAATTGGTAACTGCGCCGCTGCTACAAAATTCGATGTGTCTGAGAAACTGGTGCGAGATTGGAGGAAGCAAGAAAATTGAAAAAAAAGTCACATTTTTGAACGGGCAATATGATCGATATTTTGAGTTTCAAGACCCAACTTACACGCGAGAATATATGGTAATTGAGTAACATCAGTCTAGGGACTGTGTTGAGCAAGAGTAGCTGGACATTTTACAAAGGTTGATCTCCACAAGTGAAGAGCTATAAAGCTAACATATAAAAATGATCAATTAACAATATTACTTATATCCACAGAGCGAAAGGCAACAATTAATAATTTGACAGATATTCAGAGAACAATGGTGTTTTCAAACAACACGTCAAAACTGCTGTCTCATAAGCAACTGTATTGTCTTGCTTAAATATGTGTAAAGTAAAATTTACAGCAATGTTTTAAAACAAAACCCAGGCAACAGCTAGTAAATGTTAACTGCTTTCTGAATAATATATGCTCAAGGCCAATAACAATACAATAACATTTCAACAGATCGTGAACGCGGCTGAGAGAATAAAACTGAATAAAAAAAAAAACAAAGCTAACCTTTACAAGTATCATAAATTACACCAGCTGTTACTGAATGGAATCAAATGTATGTTTTTAGTCTAAAATAGTAAGAATACGAGCAGCTCACTTCTTTAAACGGACTCATCTGGGATCGGACCCGTGAAGCTTTGATTACCAGTCAACAGTTGATACTGTTACACCACCGAAGCTGTTGTAGCAAATGCATGCCGATGTCACACCCTAATGCGGGTTCTTTTTCTGCAGTTATATTTTTGAATAAAAGCGCATTTGTTCTGTTATATTTGTACCTTTTGTGAAAGTGTTTCTTTGATATTTGGAATTCAGGCTTCACACATTATACACTTCATGTCTACATTTTGTCAATTATTACTAAAATATGAAAAACGTTTCTGTTTTAACGATGTGTTTACATAGATCGTTGTAGACACGGAACACACATGAAATGCAAGAGTTCCAAATAACGATATAGTATTTATAAAAGGTGTCATTTTGCTTGACTTCTCACTCTATACAACTCTAAGCAACTGACACACAGGTAAACAGACCTGAGCTGAGAAAACTGTGCAGGGTGGGGGGATGTGATAGCAGACTGCTTGCTGCTTGCTGCGTATTCACACATTTACAGAACAAAAGATGCTGACGGAGTTTTTTCGTAGGCTCTGGTAATTCTAGTGTTAAGTTTCACAAGTTTCACATTCATATTAGCTTCACAAAAGTAGCTTGACTTAAGGAATAGACTGATTGTAATGTGTTTATCCTATACAGTAAACATAAAGAATTGTTAGAGAAATTTTCTTGTTTGGAGGTTTTTGAGGGCACAATGCTAAATATTTCAGGGAAACACAAACGCAAGTGACAAGAGAAACTGCATTCTACTTTTTTTCCCTGCGGTCCTCCTACTTGCAGGGGTTGGTGGCAGTATTGGCACTCCAGCCACTGTAAAAAACCTCACACAGCTCCGAGACGACAGAAAGGGGCTTCTTTTTGCTCTCCGCAGGAGTAGCTCTGCTGCAGCCACCCATAGGAAGGTTGATCGCATCATGAAGGGGATGGGGGAAAGCCCTCCAGAGCCCCATCCACGGAGAAGTCGAAACCGCTGGAGAGCCAATGGGATCAGGTCTGTTAGGGATTGGAACTGGTGTGGCACTGAGACGTCAACCGTTGCACAGCAGCACTCAGGTCCCATTTTGAAGCGGCCCATACGGGTAGACACATAGAATGTCTTGTCTCTCTGGCAAGATGATCATCTTACTCTGCTGTCGGAGGAGCTGCGTAAACTCTGCATTTCAGTGGCGGCACTCTCTGAGGTGCGCAGACTGTGGACTGGCCAGATCTCTGTGGGTGGATAAACCTTTTATTTGTCTGGTCACTCTGATGGCTGTCATACTCGGGGAGTAGCTGTTGCTGTAGCGGATTGGCTTCTTCCAATGGTGTCTAATGTCACTCCTTTCAACGAGCGTATTATGAGACTCAGATTACGGCACTCCCTGGGTGCCTTGTTTGTTGTCTCAGTGTATCCTCCGACCGAGGTGAGTGCCGTCTCAGCAAGGGAGATATTTTATTTGCAGCTCTGCTCGGTGGTTGTTGGGTGCCCATGAGGTGACACTCCTCTGGTCATGGGTGACTTCAATGCAGCCACTGGCACTGAAAGGGCTGGCTATGAGGATTGTCTCGGTCCCCATGGGTCTGGTGACTGTGGTGAAAGTGGCTCTCCATGTTTCTTGACTTTGCAAAAGGTCAGGGGCTGTGAATTGCTGGATCATGGTTCAGCACCCAGAACTGCATCATTGGACTTGGTACTCCAATGCTGGTGGTGCGGTGAAGGAGATCGATCACATCCTCAGAGGCAGACACTGGAGGCTCTTAGAAAACTGCAGGGACTACAGAAGTGCCAAGTTTGTGAATTCTGACCACAGACTTGTTGTTGCTACTCTTAGGATCCAGCTTAGGTCCAGTAGGTTACCAACTACTAGGAAAATGAGCCTGGACTTGGCCAGAGTCCAAGGCCAGGCTGTTTCTAATGAGTTTGCACGTAGTTTGTGTGAGGAACTTGCAGATTTGGTGGTGGGTGACTGCCGATCCTAATGTGAAATGGGAGACCTTCCGTGACACCCTGAAGGTTGCTGAGGGTTGTGTTGGTGTTATCGGTGTTCCCAGAAGGAGGTATTTCATCTTGCAGGGCACCCTGGATATCATCAAGAGGAGTCACAGCGCAAGGCTCAATGGCAACTCTAGTCTGTACCAGAAATTGAGAAGGACAGCTGCGAGGGCTCTGAGGGCAGATAAAGAGGTGTTTGTTAGAGGAATCTGTGAGCAAGTGACACACCATCTGTGGTCTAGCAACCCACGTCCTGGAATCGAAGCATGCACATCCGAATCTGTTCCTTGGAGAGTCGCAGTCAGGGCAGCTGATGGAATGGTCCTTATGGATGACACTGTAGTTGTGACCTGCTGGGCTGGCTACTTTGAGCAGTTGTTCAAAGCTGCTCCTCCAGCTAGGACGTAGGATATCTCTGGGTCCACAGTTCTTGAGGCTGATCCTCCAATTAGCTGTGAACCACCCAATCTCACTGAGATTGCACAGATGTTGAACCAGCTGAAGGAAGGAAAGGCTGCAGGGATCTGTGATATCCGGGGTGAACTTCTCCAGGCTGGTGGTAAGGCTGTCCTCCTGGCATTGCAAGCAATCTTTGCTTCCATTTGGGAGACTGTATCTCCCTAACTGACTGTAAAACGGGACTTGTTGTCCCTATCTGGAAGGGGAAGGGTGATCGCCTGGATTGCAACAACTACAGGGGGATAACACTGCTCTCGGTTCTGGGTAAGGTCCTTGCTAAGGTCGTCCTCAATAGGATCCTTGCTAACTTGCTCATCTACCAGTGACCGGAACAGTCTGGTTTTACGCCTAAGAAGTCTACCATCGACCACATCCTGACACTGAGGGTTCTCATGGAGCGCAAACGTGAATATCAGTAGAGTTTCTTTGCAGCCTTTGCTGATTTTTGTAAAGCGTTCGACTCAGTTGATTGAGCTGCCCTCCCAGGATCCCCTCGAGGTTGCTGGATATCATGGCCGGCCTATACACTAGTACTGTGAGTGCTGTGCAGAATGGAGGCAGAACCTCTGTGTTTTTCCCAGTTGATTCTGGGTTTTGTCAGGGTGTGTTCTTGCTCCTACTCTGTTCAATGCTTGTATGGACTGGGTTTTGGGCAAGGTCGTGGGGTCCAGCGGCTGTGGGGCGCCTGTTGGTGAAGAAAGATTCACGGATCTTGACTTTGCTGAAAATGCTATGATCTTCGCAGAGTCAATGGAGGCTCTGATTGGGGCGCTCAAGAGACTAAGTGAGGAGTCTGAGTGTCTAGGCTTGCGAGTGTCCTGGATAAAAAGAAAGATCCAGGCCTTTAATGACCTCTTGGGCACAGCCATCAGCAGTGTGTCTGTCTGCGGAGACAGTGTCGACCTTCTTGAGAGGTTTACTTACCTTGGCAGTGACATTCATGTCTCTGGTGACTCTTCCTATGAAGTCAGTAGACAGATTGGGAGAGCATGGGAGGTCATGAGGTCGCCGAAAAAGGATGTGTGGTGCTTCCGATATCTGTGCAAAAGGACGAAGGTCCAAGTCATTAGAGCCCTGGTGCTTCCTGTCTTGCTATAGAGACATGAACGATATCCAGCGACCTGGGACGAAGACTGGACTCCTTTGTTTCTCCGGAAAATTCTTGGGTACCGTTGGTTTGACTTTGTGTCGATTGAGCGGTTGCTCATGGAGTCCCAAATGAGGCACATGTGGCGCATTTCGCCGAGGGGGATCCAGCTCTTAAGATCCTCATTGTTGGGGACCTGAGTGACTAGACCAGGCCAAGGAGTCGCCCACCTAACACCTGGCTGCGGCAGATAGAGGGTAATTTCCAGAGGGTCTGGGGGGAGTTGCAAACCGGAATCCCGAGTTGTTTCGTTGTGTAGTGGGTGAGGCAACGCACTGTACCAGTGCATGCTCACAAACTTGACTTGACCTGAGGTTTTTGTTTTTGCCATACTTTTGCAGAGTGAATCAACTGGTAAGACTCCAGTTTTCATCCCCTGTGGTGAATGTGTTCACAGACATGATGTGCTGACCTTCTGTAAATCCACTATTCTGCATCTCAAAGAGCAATCACTCTAATACAAAGGCTAGTAATCGATAGATAAACACAACATTTAGACATTATAACAAGTGAAAAGTAAATTTATTGAAGCACAGAAAAAATTAAAACCCTAATTTAAGAAAAAAAAAACCCTGCCCAAAAAGGTTGAAAATATAATCAAAAAAATGAACCTGGATAGAAATTCAGGGCATAGGAAAATATAGCCAGTATTGCTTTTAAAATGTAAATATTAACAAGACCAGTTCTGAAACTGAATATTTAATGCCCATACTGAACAGAGAGATAAATAGAAATTAAGATTTGTAATATAAACTCCAGCCTATTTTCTGCAACCGCTTCTTTGAAGTCAGGGTTAAGACACCAGCAGCATCAGATATAAAGCAGGACCCAACACTTTGACTGACCAGCCATACACCATATCACACTCACTCATACATGGTCAATTTAGAATCGCTGCACACAAAGACATAGTGAGAACATGCAGACTCCACATATACAGAAACCATAGCAGGATTTGCATATAGTATTCTGATTCTGTGAAGCAGTAGTGCTATTAACTGTGTCACCACAAGTGTTAATACAATATATTAAAATGTAATACATGCTCTGATTGCAGGTTTTCCAATGAATCAATTAATCTAAATACAAACCAATATTGTACTTGAAAATGTGTTTAACAACAACAACATTTATTTATATAGCACGTTTTTATACAAAAAAATGTAGCTCAAGGTGCTTTACAAAATGAAGAATAGAAAAATAGAAGACACAATAAAAAATAAACATAAGTCAACATTAATTAACATAGAATAAGTAAGGTCCGATGGCCAGGGTGGACAGAAGTTTCACTGTATTAACTAGCCTCTTGGAATTTGACTCCATTAGTCCACCAGTCAGTTGTTAAGATTTAATAAATAATCTATTGTTTAAAAATGCTTTCAAATGTAAGTCCCTTTAGAAAAGTACAGCTAATCCTTTCACAACCCCAAATTTGATTTATTTTTAATTTTCTTTTGATGTGACTTGTCCTTAATGGCATTATTTACATTTTAAAACTACATTTGAAAACTGGAAAAACAAACTATGTTTAATATATTTTAATAAATTACTTCATGTAAAACTTTGATCAGCTTAAGTAAAATCTCTTTAACTATTTCAGAAAATGACTGTTATATTTATGTCATTTTATTAAAGTAAATTAAAAATGTATTCTTATGCCACTTTTATGCATATTTTTTATGCTTTATTCAATGATTTTGAATGTTAAGTTTCATTCATAAAAGTATGTAAAAGGAAGTGATTGTTTGCTCTGGAGAAATACAGATTGTTATATTTTTATTTGCATCCTTTGAAACAGCTTTAAGTTGGGGGTGTCAATTTAAAAGCGAATGGGTGAGTTTTTTTTTTTACTTCCTTTATAAAATAAGAGGATGCCTGTTTGATTCAACAAGATAACAGATGAATACACATCAACTGATCTGAAATTAAACAAGCAAGTCTAGCTGTCATGACCCCTGACACCACTGTTTGCTTTCACATGTAAGCCCCTTTAGAAAAGCACAGCTGATCCCTTTACAAAGCCAAACTAGACTTTATTTTTAACTATCTTTTGAAGTGACTTGCCCTTTATACCATAACTTACATTTTTAAAACTGGCTACATGAACATGAAAACTGGAAAAAACAATTTTTATGTTGTTTTTAGGGTTTATTTCTTGATCTATCTGAAAAAAGTCAAGTAAACTGTTTAAGAAGTCCTATAAAAGTGTTGAAAAGTGTTTCCTAAATAGTAGCTGATCTAAATCAGAAGAGAAATTTTACATTTTATATAGAATAAATAAACAATAACCCATTCTCTGTAATGTTAATCAGCTCAAAGCTTGAGAAATTATTGGATTTCTTTGTAGAACCTCAGTCAGGATGCATAACTCTTATCCTCACTCTACCCAAACAAAGCACTGTAGAATATCAAAGAGCAGGTCACTGCTTAGGAGGAAAAGGCAAACTAAAGGGGACTACATGGAAACTCGCTGTGATTGATATGGGAAGAGTAATTGGAGTCTTTAAAAGAAGCTTTGGGGTTCCCATTCTGACACTGAATGAAAAGATGGACTTAAGGCTAAATTCCTGATTAGTGAAGCAGAACATCATTAGAGGTCAGTCAGGTGACAACGTGTTCTTAGACTGTCAATCACAAAGGCATATTCTTTCAACTTTAATTTCAAGTGTGTCACATTCCTTCAGGCATTTTTTTAATATGAAAGAACACCTAGTGTGCTTTTTAAGACATACTCCACAATAGTAAGGTTTTTTTTAGGCATTTGCCCATTTTTTGTGAACTTTTTAAAAAACATGACTCTCTTTGAAATTATTTTTCTGTACTGAATAGCAAAACAAAGTTGAAAAGCATTTTTGTCTGCTGCTGCATTTTGCATTTTCTTTACTTACTGCACAGTTAGCAGAAGTTTGAATTCCTTCATGAAGTTTATAAGGGCATAAATGGCTTTGTGTAAAGGTATTATATATGTATTTACAATTTACATAAAAACAAAAACACAATCACTGCATTTTATACAGTGAAATGCCATTACTTTTGTAAAGTTAATGTAGGAAAATAATAACTAAAGTAGTCTAAATTGTAAATGTTAATGAAAAACACATATTAGTGATCATGTGATTGATAGTATTTTTGTCATAACATATAAGCATTAACGTCATTCACAGTAACAACATTTAAATATTAAATGATTGCTGCTGGGTTTCTCTTCCTTACTGTGCATTTTATAACTGAACTATCATTCTAATAGTTATACAGCACATGTTACAAATTTATGTTCCTGAAAATGAGAATGCCATAAGGCTTACAAAATTCTATTAATGAAGTGGACTGTGTTTGCTTTATCAACTTTATTCACAGAAGTAATTAATCAAACATAAAGGTGTATATTGTTTTTGTGATCATTTTTATTGAAAAATGTAAAATGTAAAACAAACTGATTACCAAATAAAAGAGTCAACGAGCTTCTCAATGATTTCCACCACAACAGTGAATCTTCTTACAAGGCTTCTATTTAAACTGTGTGTCTGTAAGGCTACATAGTATATATTTTTTATTATTTCATTAAAGATTACTTTTTGTTTTTTTTTTTATAAATCTGCCATCACAAGCAGCAGTCACTGGCAGGTATATCCATGGAACAAAGTAAACAATGCCACAAATAGTTACTTAATTATAAAAATAATGTAAAAAACATTGTTTAAAGTGCAACACAGAACAAGCAGACCTAGAAAATGGACACCACTTTGATGTGGCACATCAAGACATCTACCATACCTGTCAAAGTATAATAGGAGAAGCAGAAACAAATTGTTTTGCATAAATTTCATACGTTTAACAGATGGAAGTTTTCTTAGCCTCGCAAAACAAAGCTTACCATAGCATGCTCATCCTTGCATCTCCAACTACATCAGAACCACCCCATTTGGCCATATTAACCATTTATCAACTTGCTTTCCAAACTATCACATTCACACTCACATATTACTGTCTCCTAAATTACACAAACATAAAAAGGAAAACCATGTGTTCTACAAATTGTGAGATAAATGATGTAGAAAATGTTTCATTCTGATGATTAGTCCTAATTACCAATTTCCCACCCTCCTTTCTTTTTCCCTGTATCATGCAGTATATCAAGACAGGATAACAATTACAGCCCATCTACACAGAGACTCAGTGATTAGTGCTATTGTGTCACAGTTCCTGAGTTATTGGTTTATAGGATGGCCAGATAACTTAATGGAACCATTTCAGTCCAGCAGCATGGTACAGTAACCTCAGTTAACAAATCCTCCAAGAATGAAGAGTCCTTTATAAAAAACATTGGCCTAAAATACTGTATGGTATATGCACAAATTCAAGTACTAGTCTGCTAGAATACTGTCATTGTGCAACGTTCTTACACAGAATAGTCATTGATATTGGTTATACTGTATGCCAAGTTATTATTATCCAAGTGCTTAGTTATTTCACACATACTGTAGCTATAGTAACATTTTGTATAAAATAATTAATACAATTTGCTTAGTATGCCATGACAATGTAAATCAATATCTTTAAAAACTAAAATGCAGATTATAAAGAGGGAAAAGAAACACCATGTAGCAGAGTTATTGGGCTTTGCACACGGTCATGAAAACACTCGGAGCAGAGCATAGAAGAATTGGTGTGGATTGTGAGCGCTTACCTGCAAGCACTTCAGAGATGCTTCTCCATAGCTAAAGTCCATTAGTTTGGTTATATGGCCAAAGGCTAGTCATCTTAAGGATCCTACCATGGATTTGAGAAAAATGAGGCAGATGGTGTTGCCTCTGAGGTGCGAGATAGAGCCAGACCCATGAAATATCTAGGCAGATGACAGCATGTGAAACAGCATGGAAACAGTCCACTGGTCATTACAATATATATGCATATTCCTCTTATGTTAAATCTACTTCCAATAATGAAATTTCTTATAACAAACTAAAATCCCAGAGAACATCTTCTGCATTAACTGGGGTATTACTCTATAGAATACTTGTGAAACTGTGCTGCTTTGATTGACCAATAATTTACTAGACAGATCAGTATAATTCTGTTAGACATTACTGCAAGAGGCTTGGTATCTCTGACACTGCTCTCCTGTAGTTTTAGTCCACATTTTTTGAGAGGTAAGTGTTTCTGGAAGAGACAATGCTGGTGGGATAGGATTTGTTTTTCTGTGATCTAACATTTGAGAATGTTAGATACCTGTAATTTAAGTTTGGATATTTATCTAAGATCTCCTTACTTATGACTTGCCTTGGAAGACCTTTATGGTGGATGGTGCTCTTCTTCACAAGAAAACACACTTTTAGAAAATGAACTCCTTTTCTTCAATCTAGGCAATGATATTGTAAGGAGTTTTCTTCAATTGATAACCTTGGTATCATTATTGATTTTATCTTTAGCCAAATTAGATGTTTTCTTTTTTTTATTTGTTGTTATATTTTTTAGCTTCTGCAGAAACCTAAATTTCCATATTGGGACATCTATCTATCTATCTATCTATCTATCTATCTATCTATCTATCTATC
>JANRMT010062837.1:1394222-1419178 GCA_026402145.1 Polypterus bichir lapradei
ATAGATAGATAGATAGATAGATAGATAGATAGATAGATAGATAGATACTTTATGCATGCATACTAAGCAGCCCACACTGTGCAAACAGCTTTTGCTCATTCATCCAGTTCATATCAGCTCATAATGTTTAACAAAAACACATCACATTTTCTTCTAGCTTACAAAGTCTAAAAATACATTTGCTGGGGAAGCTTACATCTGTATGACCTACTTAAACATATTTAACACAGACCTATCTTTTTAGGCAATCAGTGACTCTATATTAGTCCTACTGTATATAAAGTGCTGGGGCGTGCAGACATGAGAGTTTCCTGTGATAGGTTGATGATATAGTGTTGGCTCCTATTCTACCTTTGGTGCTCCCAAAATAAGCTTCTTTTCCCAGTGACCTTGAATAGAAATAAATTACTAACTACCTCTTTATAATCATTTCTGTATTTGGTATCTTGTAATGTAAGCTATTCACACTGCAACATTTTTTTTGTGGAGTGCTTTTAACATTGTTCACTTTCAAAGGAACTCATTAATACTTTATAACTGCTCTCATTAATGCCCTTGTCTACTTCCCTGAACCTGATTTTTCTTATATGCATTTTTACATTTTACATTAATTCACAAGAAATATTTACTTGGTATACCCTGTATATTAATGCTGTCCTATTTGCTTTCGGTATGCCTGGATACAATTGTATCTAAAAATGGTGGGGTGTTTAATTTATAAGATTTATTCTTTTAAATATTTTCTGAACTATGTTATATTAATTTATTTTTATTTTATTTTATTCCTTAATTTGTGTCCTCATTTTCTTGGAATCTATGCCCTTGGTTGTGAATCATTCACATACTGTACATACAAAATAAATAATAAAGGAAAAAACAAACATTGTTAGTGGATATTGTACATTTCATTCTTCTCCCAATACCATTTATTCTTAAAGTCTTGAACTTTTGCCAGTGATGAGCACAAAGAAGCATGTACATTCCGTTTTACAAAGGTTCTATTGTAACCTTCTACATTTGAAAGATGTCTAGCTGTAAATGAAATGCCAGATGTAAATTGTCTGCTGGTATATTACTTGTCCCATAATGATTGCTAAAGAGACATGCTTCATTGTCCTCTGATCCCTGCGTCAGCAAAACAGGTTTATACTTACTACACTCCTTTAGAGAACACTTTTGGATAATACATATAAAGAAGGTGTTTGTCATAATGGACAAATGGATATAGGATTTTTTATGTTTATGCTGCATTATTTCTTGTGAAGTGCAAACAAACAAGACCTTATGTTTAATTTAATAGATGACATAAAAATAACAATATGTACTAACCTTTCATATTCTTAGAAAGAAAAGATATTTTGGTAATATGTTTATTTCTGAAAAAGACCCTTACTGAATTTGAGTATATTTATTAATATTGCTAGTGGAGTTCTCATTATAAGAGGGTGCCTACATCACAGTAATTGTCAGCGTGGTGACCAGAATGGGATAGGACAGCTCTCTTAAGGTTTGGAATATAAAGGAACCCACACAGACAATGAAAACACTTGTTTTTTAACTGGAGTTATTAGGTGGTAATGTGCTCTGAACATGCAAAGGGTTCTCATGGAGTAAAATCCCCAGAAGCACAAGAAGTGGACAGACAATATTAAAGAATAGCTGGAAGCCAGACAATGACAGCAAACCTATCCAGCTTGCATCAGTTGAGATCTTAGCACTCAAAATAGAAATCTAGCAGTCTGGAAGCTAGTATATAAAGCTTGGCCCTTTGAGGATAGGTTCATGGTCTCTTGGTTTGCCAAAGAGCATTGCTTCATAGCCCTTTAGCAAAGGAGATGAAATATTTTTCTTAATTTAATTCTAAATCTTGAAATGTGGTTTAAAATAAACTGCCTTTTTTAACCATTTAATCTATTTTGACATTATTTTATAATGGTGCTACACATAAATAAAACTTTCTTTTTACAAGCAGCCAAAAGGTAAGAGTACACTGATGTCTTGTATTGGCAAATTGGCAATATCCATTTTTCCAGACTGTAACACAAGTCTTGGTTTAACAAGTTGCTCCCAAACACTCTTAATATCAGCTTTTTCTCAGTGGGATTCTCTTTGGAATGTAGCCTTTGCACTTTATCTGATAAGATGATATATACAGTACAAGATCATGCAACATTGCAGGGACATCTCTTGGTGACACAAGCTGGGCACCCAAGTCCAAACAAAGAGCTATAACATAAGAATTGGCAACCTTGAGGGACAAAACTTTGCACCAATGGTCAACCTAAAGATGTCTGCCCATGCCTCCCTTTTAAACACCCTAACTCACCCTAACTAATTGCTTCCTCCATCAAACTCACTGTTTGACCTGGCCATAACCTCTGCTGTATAGTACAGACCCCATTTTTTTATAGAGTGCAGCTATAATGATGTTGAAGCAATCCATTCTACTGCAGGAGAGAAGACCTAGTTATAGTGTGGTTGGACCTCGCTAACAAATATGGGTCTATACCACATAAGCTGGTAGAATTGGCAATAGACCATCATCATCATGTCCCTAGGAAAATCAAAGACCTCATCAAAGATTATTATGGCAATTTTTGGATGAGGGTCACCTCTGGAGCTACCACATTAGATTGGAAATGGCATCATCACTGGTTGTACAATTTCATCCATCCTGTTTGCCCTGACCATGGATATGGTAGTGAAAGCAGCAGAAGTAGAATGCTAGGGACCCCAGACCAATTCTGGTGTGTGGCAACACCCTATAAGAGCCTTCATGGACAACCGCACAGTTACAACAACAACTTCAGTCCCAGGCTGCAGGTGGATCCTGAAGGACCTTGAAAAGCTTTTCTCATGGGCAAGGATCAGCTTTAAGCCAACCAAGTCCAATTTCCTCATCCTAAAGAAGGGAAGAATTACAGATAAGTTTTGCTTTGTCTTAAATGGAATTACAATTCCATCGATCACTGGCAGGCCAGTCAAGAGCCTGGGAAAAGTTTTCGACTGTAGTCTCAAAGACACAACCACCATCAAGACAACTATCAGGGAGTTTAAGGCATGGCTAACAAAGATGGACAAGTCGGGCCTGGCTGGTAGATTTAAAGCCTGGATATATCAGCACAGCAACCTTCCCCCGAATCCTGTGGCCTCTTTTGGTGTATGAGGTGTCAATTACAACAATCAGCAGAAAGATCAGAAGCTTCCTGTGTAGATGGTTAGGATTGCCACAGAGTCTGAGCAGTGCGACCTTGTATAGGAAGAATAACATGCTGTTATGCTATGCTTTCAATAGTATTTCCGAGGAGTTCATAATCTCTTGCACAAGGTATGTACTGCAGTCCAAGAACTCCTGAGATCCCAAGGTTTCAAAGGCAGCCATAGAGGTCTCAACTACAAGGAAATGGAAGGCCCACTAACAGCTAAAATTGACGAAGTCTCAGTTGAAGCATAGGGCACTGCTGGGAACATTGGCAGCTGAGCTCACAGGGGTGGGCAGTTCTCCAAGGCCTTAGTATGAGAACATCCAGGAGGAAGTGAGAGTAGGCGTGGAGGAGACACACATAAGTAGAATGTTAGGGATGATGCAGCAGTTGGCCTAGACTAGGTGGGAAAGTGAACTAGAGTGGAAGGTCATCTGGTCTGACATTTGATGGGCTGAGCCCCAGTGCATAAAATTCCTAATCCTGGCAGTGTTTGATGTCTTACCAAGTCCAGCAAACTTTCTCACTTGGGGCAAGTGTGAGACAACGACTTGCTTCTTATGCTCAGGAATGTGGTCGTTAGAACATATCCTCAGAAGCTGACCAAAAGCCCTGGGAGACAGTCGTTATCATTGGCAACATGACCAGGGGCCTCATGTGTAATGCTGTGCATAGAATTCACACTAAAACATGGCGTACGGTCAAAAGTGGAAATGTGCGTAAGCACCAAAAAAATTAAAATGCACAAAACGTGCATAAGCCAACTTCCACACACTTCAGCTCCATAAACCCTAATCAGCATGAAAAGTAATGCATGTTCACGTGTCTGCCATCCCACCCCGACTCTTCCCATATTTTTGCATATGTTAATATGCAAATCAATATAAATATCACCTTCCATTCAGTGTTTGGTTAAAAGATAATGACAAAAGCACATGAAAAAAAAAAATTCACCAGTGCAAATTGGAGGCAAGGAAAAACTTACTATTTGTTGGCTTAAGCAGTGGTATAAACAACAAAAGGAAGTTGAATGAGTGATATGGAGTATAGAGACACTCAAAAGTTCATGTTCAGAAAGTTGTACAGTGCCCAAAATAAAAAAAAAAACTTGTCAGATATCAAAGCCGCCATGAAAAGGCGAGTCGTAGCCCAATGTCTGAGTGTCATACGGAAGTGTATTAGGGTACAAAGAAAAGAAAAATAATAGGCACACAGTGGAAAAAAGGTTGAAATGTTGACCTTAATCTTGAAATTTCCACTTTAATCTTGTAGTTTACTTTGTCACTAAAGAAGAACATCGTAAACGTCATCTTAAAATCAATGGTTAATTTACTGGCGTTTCTCAGATCCCATCGTAACCAAATTAGCACGTTAAATGCTTCGTATTCTATGTGTTATATGTGTGTGAATCACTACGTGCTTCTTAAATGGGCTTTCTCTTACGCCGACAGGAGCATGTAGGCATTGATCTCCACACAGAAAACATTAAATACATGATATTACATCTCTCTGAACATTTTAGAATACTAAGATGTATACTTGATATAATTTTCATGATGAAATGCATTAAAGCATGTATTAAAAATGGAGGCACGGTGGCGAAGTGGTAGCAATGAGCTGGCGCCCCATCCAGGGATTGTTTCTGCCTCTGGCAAGATGCTTGCTGGTATGTGAAAGATACTCGATGAAATAATTCATTGCAGCAGTACTGTCTCTTTCAAACAGACAAACCCCAAATTCCTGTCCTCCTTTTCTTTCTCCATATAACCAATCACCACACAATAAGCTCTGAAATAAATGTGAAACCATCTGTAAGCTTAGAACACCGATTCTTCAAAACTTTTAAGGAACACTGAAAACTCTTCGTAGTACATGTTTAATTATTCCATCCGTCTGTTCATCCCAGGTCGCGCTAGTCCCAGCAGGCATACAGCGCAAAGCAGGAACAATCCCTGGATGGGACGCCAGTTCACATGTTTAATTATTAACAGTATACATTATTTAAATGAAGTTAAAATTTATCTCTATAATTTAATATAAATATTTTAATGCATTTCAGCTTAAAAATGTCAAGTATACATCCTAGTATTCTAACAGCACAGAGCTCTAAGAGGATAGATCTTGGAAATATAAATCAACTTAGAAGCCAGTCATCATCATCTGTAAATACATGCTCTCTTCTATTGAATTGAATTGAATTAATTTATTGTTATTGTATGGTACAATAAGATTCAATACGCAAATCCTTTTAAAACGTATTTTCCTATAAAATGATAACAATAATTATAATAATAATACAATAAAAAACAATGAAAAATATACAATAAGAAAGCATAACTACAATAAACATGTATATATAGTGCAGATAGTGCAAATGGTTTATAAAGTGGCTCATGTTGTGCAATATTACAACTGTAGTGCAAGTTTACAGTGAGGTAATTGTAATTCTAAGTACAAAGAATGCTACTGGGAAGACTTGATGGACTGATTGAGTGTGTTTACAGCTCTTGGGATGAAACTGTTTCTGAACATCGAGGTCCGTGCAGGAAAGGTTCTGAAGCACTTGCTGGATGAGAGATGTTCAAACAGACTGTACACATGGCTGAGGCAGAGTGTGCTATAAATATTCTCCTGGACTAGAAGCTGTATCCCGATAACGCTCTGCGCTCTCGATACAACCCATGTAGAGCTTTCTGATCAGCTGCTGTACAGCTGTGAATCCACACTCAGATATAATGGGTTAAACTGCTCTGAGTGGTGCACTGAGAGTAACAACACTAAAGCAGCTATGGTATTTGGAATAGTTTGGTTATTCCATGGACAATTATATTGTTACAGGTTGATTACAATCAAGCGCATTAAATTTATAAACGATATGCAGTTATTTTCAGTGTATTTGATAAAGCCCGTATCATGGATGTGAATCTAAAAAAGAAAGGGAAACCACACAGGAACAGTAGCACTGCATTGATGCTGGGTGCTGATAGTTTCCAAACTGAATGCAACGGGGGTGCTGGCATGTGAATGTGAGTGGCTTTACACCAAGTTTAGTTTTTATACATTGCGATGTACTCAATATTTTTGTGCATACGCACCATTTATACATGAGGCCCCAGTTGTTAAGAACAGTGGTAAGTACTGTTTCCTTGGCCCTCCTAGCCAATAAGCATCACTGCCCATCTAGCAGGAACATCATCTTGTGAGGGCAAGTGAACAGCTCTGTATACAACCCAAATCACAGGCAGGCTTAATTCACTCTGCGCAGGACTGGCAGATAATGGTAGACCTTGGTAAACAACTTAAGTTTTCAGCGCACATCGCAATAACATCACAATGACCAGACATAGCTGTACTGACAGAAGCAACGAAACTACTAGTAATTATAGAACTCATTGTTCCCTGGGAGTATCCCATACAGAAGTCATACAAGAGTAAGTATGCTAAGTACAAGGATTTTCTGAAGCACTGCTGAAGAGAAGGATGGTGAGTTTGTTGCCTACCAGTGTAAGCGGTTGTAGGGGCTTTGCCGGCTGCTCACTCTGGAGAGCCTTCACTTTGCTAGGCATAACAGGGTTCAAAAAAAGAACAGCAAGATGGCTTTGGATAAAGAGGAGTGATCTGTGGACTATAGCTACTGGGATGGAAGTTGGGGACTGATCATCCCCAGCTGGGTTGACTGGGTGAGAGTGTTTTGATATTGCGAGACCCAAAACACCCAATGACCCCAGAATACATCACTAAAAATGCATCCCAATGCTTCTGCACAATGTATTTCGACACAATTTGGTGTCCCTGCAGGGGCATGTCTTTTCGATTATTTTAATTAATTACCAGCATTGTCAATAGTAAACTGATAATTAATTGAGTGATTATACACCCCTCCCTTCAGTGCATGGTTGCACAGATTTCAATACTCTGCTACTTTTTTGATTGATTTTATCTTTAAAAATAGTAATTCCTGCAAATCTATCTTTTTTTGGATAATAAACTCTTTATTATAAGGCAAGCTGGATCAGGCCTTCTTGATGTAAAAGGGAGTTATTTGAAAGCACATGTTATTACACCAGTCTAAATGAGGTCAGACTGCCAAAGATCTTTGCATCTGAAATATTATCTTTGTAACTGAAGGCTGTGCAAGGGATTTGTCTGTGTGTGGGAGAAAAGTGTGATTACACAGCTCTTCCTGTATAGTTTTGGGATATCAGCAATCTACATTTAATCTTCAAAAATAGCATAGAAAAGAAACATATGTGTCAATGAACATATAATAACAGAACAAGAATTGTAATTGTCTCTTTTGCCGTTACACAGTTTTGTATTCATTGTAGAAATTTTCAGTGTAGTATAGCAACTATGATTAAACTATATCTAACAACAACCTATGCATTTATAAATTTTCAAAACCTGCTTAACCTTTGTTAAGGGTCACAGGGTTTACGGTTTATCCCTGTAGATTTCAATGAAAGGCAGCATCTGTCCCTGGAAAGAATTGCAGTCTGTTACAGGGCACACTTATGCACATTACATCAACTTATGGGTTGATTAATTTGCCACCATATTCATACATCTCTATGTAGTTTTATGGGCAAATGGGGGAGGCAGGTTGATGGATGAGGTCTCCAGGACTCTAAACAAATCCAAATCATATTATGTGATATCATCTACTGTTAAATTCTGTTCCGTACTTGTAAAATTTTTATTTTTATACTGTATTGAGGATTTGTTCTGATATGTGTATTATGTTGTATTGACCCCCTTCTTTTTGACATGCCCAACCTACTTGGAAAGGGGTCTCCTTTTGAACTGCCTTTCCCAAGGTTTCTTCCATTTTTTCCCTACAAGGGTTGTTTTTGGGAGTATTCCTTGTCTTTTTAAAGAGTCAAGGCTAGGGGGCTCTCAAGAGGCAGGGCCTGTTAAAGCTCATTGCAGCACTTCTTGTGTGATTTTGGGCTATACAAAAATAAATTGTATTGTATCGTATCTATTATCCTGACCTGCAAATACATCATTGGTATGTGGGCTGAAAACCAGGAAAAGTTCACCCAGACATGAGAAGAATGCCTATATGCAAGATTATGTATAAATTAATTTGCCACCATATTCATACATCTCTATGTAGTTTTATTAGTAGTGTTCCTTATTTAGGTAGAATGAAAGAACCAAATAAATTTATGAGAAAGGTTTGGGGTCCTAAAGGGCATAACTCATTTAATGTGATTGATGTTGTTAGAGGGTGCAGTCTTATTCAGTCAACAGTGACTACTCCGCTAAAGCAATGGAGTTTTGTTTCCAATGCTTTCTTCAGTCAGGTAGGCCAAAAGTGTGATTGATGTCCTTTTATATCAGAGTTCTACAGGATATTGCAAACGGTGAATAAATGGTTGAAGTCTGACTGGTGTTAGTAATCTTCATCAGTGTTAACGACTTTTGAGTTGTGGTGGAAGTACCTTCCCCATGAGCTCCTTATATATATCCCTAATGGCATAGTTGAAGAAATATGCAAGTATACTGTTTCACAATATTTGGATTTCATGTCCTGTCATCATTTTGAATGATTTCATATTCATCATGTTTGATTGAGTGGGCTAGGCTTCATCTGCTATTAACCACATATTAGAGAAAGTGCATTTGTTGTGGAAATAGATGTCATCCTATGTCACTGTCATCACTAGAGTCAACACCTCTATCACATGTACCTTGCTTTCGTCTTGAATGCTAACATAATCCATAAGTGCTTATCTTAAATCCAAACAAAAGATGGAATGGGCAGATTAGGGCATTTATCAAGGAACAAACTCAGAAATATATTGGTGGCATGAAGTAAACTGCCAAGGAAGCAACAAATATGTAAAAAATTGAATTAGAAAGACTTCTAAACACAGTTTGCAATTACAGTACATTAACAAGAGGAACAGAAATAATTAAAAGACCATCCATCCTTCCATTATCCAACCCACTATATCCTAACTACAGGGTCACGGGGGTCTGCTGGAGCCAATCCCAGCCAACACAGGGCACAAGGCAGGAAACAAACCCCGGGGCAGGGCGCCAGCCCACTGTAGATTAAAAGACCAAGTGTTATTAAATGTATGCACTTAAAGTTAAGCAATGTTGCTTCATATGGAAGAGAATTTGTGGATGTCAACACTTGGACTACTAAATAACTGGCCTTAAATAAATCCTTTTGACCAACATAAGATTGTGCTAGATAAAATTACAAAAGTTGAGAATTGCTCAAGAAGAGACATTATTTGAAATAGAGGGATTCCAGAAGATATGGAAGAGAATCATCCTATATTCTTCATGAGCTTATTGTTTAGTAAAGAAACAGCATAAAACATCAAAGAAAGAAAAACATTAGAGTGCAGCCTGGAGAGACACAGAAGAGTCTAGATTCTGTGCTGGTTGTCAAGTGTCGGTTATTTATTAGACATTTTTAGTTAAAATAGTGGATGGACTGAAAAAGGGAAAAGAGTGACAGTGTGGGACTTTTGGTTGATCAAGGTCTTGCTTACTTAGGATGGAAGTAGAGCACAGATAGGGTGTACAGTAACTCTACTTCTTCCCTGTGTACCCTTTACTTTAGACCCTGCTAGTGCATGTGACAATGGGAGGACAATAATAATGAATTCATGGAAAGTGGTACCCATGATTTATTAGTGCATTCATGTCGTAAAACTAGAGAATTTCGATAGGAAGACAGAGAGAAGATACTGTACAGTACCAGAGAGAAACAAATTCTCCTGTATAACAGTCATCTTTTGCTGGTCTTCTTCGATTAAAGCACATAAATTGCCAAGAACAGAACATCCTTATGTGACGTTAAACTTTCAGTACAAAATTAGGAGCCTAATATGGATGCAATATACACATACTTGCATGCATTTTACTTTAATTTTGATATTCATAATGTTAAGTATGTCTGTATGTCTTACTATTACTCTTATTATACAGTTAAAATTCCATTACAACGAATATCTTTACAACAAAATTTTCATTACAACGAAGTATTTTTATGGTCCAGACAGTTTCCCCATATGACGCGAGTCTGTAGAAATCTCGTTACTATGAAGTACATTCAGCAGATACTTCCATTACAACAAAGTGCACAAAAGACCTTAAAATGCCTGAATGAATCATCCACAGAGCAGTTAGTTCTGTGGCCACAGCTCAGTTGTGCACAACGATCCCCCAAACAGAAACATTGTAATTGTATTTTCTTTCTTCGAACTTTCCTGTTTTTTTTTTTGCCTTTTTTGTTTCTTGCAGTTTTCAGTGATACCTTTTGCTTATTGCTCGTCAACATTTGAAAAACATCCATTGGAATTTAACTCATTGTCACCCTCCTATAGAAATGGCAGACACGAAAAAACGATAACAGTTCATATTAGAAAAAAAAAACTTTACATTTTTGCAGCTCTCAAAAGCGGGAAAAAGAAAAAAGACATTGCCAGTGAATTCGGAATTTCGCCATTGACGCTGTCAACTTTCTTGAAAGACCGAGCAAAAAATGAAGAAAAAAGCTCGGGTTGCAAACGTATGTGAACTGGTGCATTTGAAGATGTCGAAAAAGCAGTTTTTATGTGGTTTAGTGATGCTCGTTCAAGAAACATTCCTATTAATGCGGCACTCATTCAAGAAAATGTGAGGTTTGTAAATTCTCTTGGGACCTCCCCAAACTAGACAGCTCGCTGAAGAGCATCCCGAAGTCGAAACTCCGTGTCTATGGAAGCCAGGGCAAAAGCCAGCTCAAAGCTGTGCTGCGTCTCTCAGCTATGCTGCGTCTCTCCACCAAAGCAAACAGAAAAGATATTGATGGGTGATATGCAAAGAACATTGTAAATGCAGGTAGCAGGATTACTTGATCACTAATCTGGCCACGACCCTGCCTGACTGCTGTGTCTGTGTATAGCAGAGTGGCAGATCACGCTACAATAAATAAGTGTGCTGTTCCTGTTTCAAGCTAAATAAAGCTGGTTTTGCTAAAGTACTGAGACTCAGCCTTGTGTTTTGGGGTGCAAGACAGGGACTTATAGCGCGACCCCGATATTTTATGATTTGCTTCTGTGTTGCTTCACTGCAGCGCTATGAGCCTGTTTTTGCCCTACCCCGGCAAATCTTCTACAGACAATCTTCTACAGACGCTGCAATCGCACTTTGGGACACACTTCAGCGTGTCATTCCCGTTGCGTGGGGAGTTGGGGGGGGGTCTCAAAAGAGTTCAGAAACCTCACAATATGAAGATGAAAAGGATGATTTGATTTCCTAATTGATAACTGTGCTGGCCCACAGCATGCTTACACATTTAGATAATGTTCGTGTTGAATTCCTCCCACCCAATTGCATAGCAGTGCTTCAGCCATTAGATTTGGACATCATTTGCACCCTGAAAGTGTATTATCACAAGGAACTGCTGAGAAAAATTCTCGTCAGCATAACTTGTAGGCAGGAGGAGATTAAAATTAACGTGAAAGAAGCTATTGAAATGATTGCAAACACCTACGCACAAGTTAAAGAAAGCACTAGAGTAACAAATACAGAATCTCATTACAAAGAAATTTTCATTACAATGAAATATTTTTTGGGTCCCTGGGAGTTCGTTGTTATGGAATTTTACCTGTATTTTCAATGTAAAAAGCTGTTATTATTTCAATAATTACAGATGCAGTTACTTTTAATATAATTTTACTTTTAACTGCTCCTCTTTAATTAGGATCTCTGTCATCCTCTATTTTCTTTAACCTATCATTTTTGCTGTTCATATGATTATATGACGGTGTTAAAATTAGTTTTGAAATATAAATAATTTGAAACATCTATTGTGCTAATTCTGAAATAAAGGTTTTTAGGGAATGTACAGATTGGTATATTGAGGACAGGAGCACTCAAATATTAACCCAGTCCTTCAACTGGAAAGGCAACAAAATCTGAGGGTGAGGTGGATGGTATGGGTTACATTAATGGTCCTTTTCTGAGTATTACTTACTTGCTTTTAGACCTTATTGGCTAGAGGTGAGGGCAGCACAGTGGCACTGTGGGTGGAGCTGCTGCATCGCAGTTAGGAGACCTGGGTTCGCTTCCCGGGTCCTCCCTGTGTGGAGTTTGCATGTTCTCCCCGTGTCTGCGTGGGTTTCCTCCCACAGTCCAAAAACATGCAGGTTGGGTGCATTAGCGATCCTAAATTGTGCTTGGTGTGTGTGTTTGTATATGTGCCCTGAGGTGGGCTGGCGTCCTGCCCAGGGTTTGTTTCCTGCCTTGCACCCTGTGCTGGCTGGGTTTGGCTCCAGCAGACCCCCTGTGTTAGGATAAAGCAGGTTGGATAATGGATGGCGAGAGGTGTTTCCCTACAAAATAGTAGGAATGTGTATTATTTATTTTCAATTGTTCCACTATTGGGAGTGTGGCCACCCTTCATCAGTGGTCTAGCTGGGACTTTTTGTAAAGTAACCAAAGTAACCATTGACCATTCTTAACTGCTTTTCTTTATTTAAAACCAATGTGAGCTTTTTATTAAATCAAATTACTTGAATTGTATCGATACTTAAGGATATTTATGGAAAAACTTGGTTAACATCTAGAGTTAGTAAACCAGGCTCAGAGTTGCACTAGGGGTCTAGCAATGTGCATGTTTGGTGTTTGGAAGAGTCATTTGCAGTGTCTTTTGAAAACACTTTGCCCCAAAACAAGCAGATGTTACATTGCCATCATTACAACAGCTGTTCCTCACAATTATCTGAAAGAGCATGTACAGTATGCCCAAATTCTCCAATAGATGAGGATGACAATTCAGTTGTACCACCATTTACAACAGGCCACAGAGTAGGGCTTGCATACAGAAATGTGTTTGCTTTGCACCACTTTAATTAGATATTTTTGACTTTGTTTTATCCTTCTGTTTGGCTCAGATACATTTTCACATCTAATAAGAAAATAAAATATATTTTAAAAATAAAAGTATGCAGACACAGCCATACCCTCCAACAAGCTAATAGAACAATATTTATTTCTCCGATTCAGGTATTGACATGACATTTGAGACAGTTACACGCCTCTCTCTCTCCTTCATCTTCATTTCCAGTTCTACTTGCAGTATCTTAATTTTCATTTCATGCTCCTCCTTAGGATAGTTTAGCTTTTGTTTGTGAAAATCTATAGCCAGCCTTTAACGGATCCATGTTGAGAGCATGCACTGATATAATGATTCTTTTTTTCTGGTGACCAATTTTGGAAGACTCTTCCACCCTTGCTTCTGAGGCTCAGTAAAGATTTCTGATCACATTTTCCTTTCTGCTGCCATTTTCCCTGAACTTGCGTCTCTAATTCCATATAATTCTAGGCTTTTCTGGATCCATTCCATGTTTTATAGGCAACTTCGATCTAGCTAATTCAGATCAGCACAGGTGGTTTTAAATTAATCTTGTTTATTTTAGTTACTCCAAAGTCCAGGAGTTATTAATTGGTAATTAATCTGTGCTTCATCAAGCCATTTTTGAGCCATTATTAACTATTGTAGATTAAGGCCTTCCCCTGGTTTAATTTAAACTGAGAAACTGACCCAAAAATTTAAAACAGTAGCTTTGGCAAAGCCAAAACCAAAAAGGTGACTCCTTCTCAATTTAGTTCTGCAATTGATTTTTAATTAGAAATAAAAAACACATAACTTCTGTGACATTTATGAAGACAAACAAAAACAGAAATGAATTTGGACATTAGGAGAAGCAAAAATCATAACATCAAGATCTTCTTGGGGATTTCTTTTAACTTCAACTAATACTAAAAGGAAAGGAAGCATTTTTGTGTGTTGTGCCCTGACATCTTAAATAGGATATGCACAATGATATCATAAGCTGCCTTTAAACAACAGAACATACTCATGTCCATACACTGTAAATGGTGTTGCCCATAAACACAAAATGGTTACTTGAAAAGTATTCAAATACATTCAAAACATTATGTTTTAAAGCTACTTAACTTCCCCACTCTCCGAATTATAGTTTAAATTCACCTTCACTAACTCTACTCCTTGCATCCTCACCATTCCACTGACCTTCCTCTCATTCACACACATGTATTCTGTCTTGTTCCTACTGACCTTCATTCCTCTTCTCTCCAGAGCATATTTCCACCTTTCCAGGGTCTCCCCAACCTGCTCCCTACTATCGCTACAGATCACAATGTCATCAGCAAACATCATAGTCCACGGGGAATCCCGTCTAATCTCATTTGTCAACCTGTCCATCACCATTGCAAATAAAAAAGGTCTCGGAGCCGATCCCTGATGTAATCCCACCTCCACATTGAATGCATCTGTCACTCCTACTGCAGACCTCACCATTGTAACACTTCCCTCGCACATATCCTGTAAAACACTTAAGTACTTCTCTGCCACTCCCAACTTCCTCATTCAATACTACAACTCCTCTCGAGGTACCCTGTCATATGCTTTCTCCAGGTCCACAAAGACACAATGTAACTCCTTCTGGCCTTCTCTATACTTCTCCATCAACATCCTCAGAGCAAACATTGCATCTGCAGTGCCCTTTCTTTGCTTGAAACAATACTGCTGCTCACTAATCATCACATCCCTTCTTAATCTTGCTTCCACTACTCTTTCTCATAACTTCATGCTGTGGCTCATCAGTTTTATCCCCCTATAGTTACTACAGTTCTGCACATCCCCCTTATTCTTAAATATTGGCACCAGTACACTTCTTCTCCACTCCTCAGGTATGCTCTCACTTTCCAAGATTCCATTAAACAATCTAGTTAAAAACGCCACTGTCGTCTATCCTAAACACCTCCATGCTTCCACAGGTATGTCATCTGTGCCAACGGCCTTTCCATTTTTCATCCTCTTCATAGCTGTCCTTACTTCCTCCTTGCTAATCTGTTGCACTTCCTGATTCACTATCTCCACATCATCCAACATTCTCTCTCTCTTGTTTTCTTCATTCATCAGCCTCTCAAAGTACTCTTTCCATCTGCTCAACACACTCTCCTTGCTTGTGAATACGTTTCCATCTTTATCCTTTATCACCTTAACCTGCTGCACATCTTTCCCAGCTCGGCCTCTCTGTCTAGCCAATCGGTACAGGTCCTTTTCTTCCTCCTTAGTGTCCAACCTCTCATATAACTCATCATACACCTTTTCTTTAGCCTTTGCCACCTCTCTCTTCACCTTGCAGCTTTTCTACTTGTACTCTTGTCTACTTTCTGCATCTCTCTGACTATCCCACTTCTTCTTCGCCATCCTCTTCCTCTTTATACTCTCCTGTACTTCCCCATTCCATCACCAGGTTTCCTTTTCCTCCTTCCTCTGTCCAGATGTCATGCCAAGCACCCTTCTTGCTGTCACCCTTACTACATCTGCTCTAGTTGCCCAACTGTTTGGCAACTCTTCACTGCCACCCAGTGCCTGTCTCAACTTCCCCATAAACTCAACCTTGCAGTCTTCCTTTTTCAACTTCCACCATTTGATTCTTGGCTCTGCCCTCACTCTCTTTCTCTTCTTGATCTCCAATGTCATCCTACAGACCATCATCCTATTCTGCTTAACTACACTTTCTCTTGCCACCACTTTGCAGTCTTCAATCTCCTTCAGATTGACTCTTCTGCGGAAGATCTAATCTACCTGTGTGCATCTTCCTCCACTCTTGTATGTCACCCTATGTTCCTCCCTCTTCTTAAAATACGTATTCACCACAGCCATGTCCATCCTTTTGGCAAAATCCAATATCATCTGACCTTCTTCATTCCTCTCCTTTACACCATACCTACCCATCACCTCCTCATCTCCTCTGTTCCCTTCACCAACATGTCTATTGAAATCCGCTGTAATCATCAATTTCTGTCTCTTGGGAACACTGTTCATCACTTCATCCAATTCACTCCAAAAATATTCTTTCTCATCCATCGCACACCCAAATTGCGGGGCATACACAATAATAACATTCATCATCATACCTCCAATTTCCAGGTTCATAATCATTACTCTGTCTGACACTCTTTTCACCTCCAAAACACTCTTGACATACAGTTCCTTCAGAATAATCTATACCCCATTTTTTCTCCCATTCATACCATGATAGTACAATTTGAATCCACCTCTGACCCACCTGGCCTTACTCCCCTTCCATTTAGTGCTATGGCAAAGAAAGAATATTGACACCATGCAACAACTGGAATAAAACAAATATGGCACAAGCTACAATGGCCCAATAACCTACAACACCAGTAAATAACTATGAGCAGTGATTAAGTCTTTTTTTTAATATTTGCAGAACTCACAGCTTACAGTGTGATCCGTACCTGTTTTTCTGAATGCCACCCATTGCTAGATGCATTGGCACCTGTGTGCCCTGATAAGCACATAAAGGTATGCAAAGCAAAAAGCACCAAGGTACCATTCTTCACTGCACAATTGGTTTAATGACCCAAACATCAGAAAAAGTAAAGGTTAAGCGTAACAAGACAAATGCATAAAACTCATACATAAATACAACTCAGATGACTGTTGCATCTAACATGGCTCCCCTTCTACAGTGTTGCATGGTGTCACCAGATGCATCCATCTGGCTTCTCAGTCTATTTCTGATAAAAAAATCTCTGATGTTTTTGCACTTCATGTTCTGGTTCCCCATGTGCTGGGGAGGACTGGGGTTTCCAACCACAGGGGATCTCCAGTTTTAACCTGGTCACTTGAAAGGATATTTTTTAGGCATAAGCCTAAGCATGTTTATGAGATACTAACTCTACTTCTTTAATAGTTTAGGTCAATTCAATATATCAGGGAGCATAAGCACAGGTTGTTTTGTAGATACAGCCATATATGTCAGTCCATTCAAAAACAAGGCAAATTGTGACAATGTTGATATGTGAAGGCCTTGTATTTATCATTAACATTTATTAAGTTATGCAGCACCATGAACCAAATTTGCTTTATTTATAGGGCCCAGTATGTGGGTTGATGTAGAAAGACTATACAAAATTTCAGACTTGGCAGTTCCTGTAGGAATGGACCATTTCTAAGATGCTCTGCCACATCAGGCACTTGTATCATTCATGGTGAAAGTTGCATGCATAACAATTAAGATATTTTTCTGCTCCTTCATTGCTATTGTGACAATTGGATTATTAGTGATATTCTGAGGAGAACTGATTTGGAACAGAAAGCTTTCCATATCCACAATACAAGCCAAACATTTCCGCTGGCTTCATTCAGAATGATTTCACAATGAACTTTAGTTCTGTGATTATGTTATTTGAAATCTCACCATATTTGGCCAAAGTAATCAAATAGTAGAGACCATTTGGCACAGAAACAGCAATGCTAACAAGTATAATAGACTATGTTTCCAGATGAATCTCCTTGTTCTGAAACTGACAGGACTGAGCATTTGCCTTTCTGTTTCTATTTCTAGGGCAACAGCTAAATGATTAAATACAGTACCCAACAAGCTTGAAAACAATTAAGATGTTTTGCAGTTTCCAAATAGGACATTTTTTATGATTGATGTAGACTACAATACGATACCTTGACCCCTAACAGCAGTGCTTCTATTGACTTTTTGATTAACAACAACAACAACAACATTTATTTATATAGCACATATTCATACAAACAGTAGCTCAAAGTGCTTTACATAATAAAGAATAGCAAAATAAAAAACACAATAAGAAAACAAAATAAATCAGCATTAATTAACATCGAATAAGAGTAAGGTTCAATGGCCAGGGGGAACAGAGAAAACAAAAAAAATCTCCAGACGGCTGGAGAAAAAAAAAAAATTCTGTAGGGATTCCAGACCATGAGACCGCCCAGTCCCCTCTGATTAACCTGATCCTATACTTTACATGCTGTATTTTGAATTCCATTATTGGAACAGTGACACACATAAAGTAACACACTAAAGGTGCAGTCACAAAAATCACAATTACCTCTACCTTAGCACAAGTAACCTCATTTTTAAGGAGCTAGCTAGTTCCTTAAAAAAAGTCAATGGCAGATTGCAGAATGGTCAGAAAAATTCACATACTTTTTATCAGTGTATGTATGGGAACAGATGACAGCAGATACTTATCCTGTATACCACTATACTTTGAAAGATTCATCTCATCAATTCAAACAGCTTCTGGAGTAAGGCTACATGTTTAAATGCAGCAAAGTAGTGATTTGTATCTTGTTACAGTGAATAAACTAGACATGTCACACATTGCTCTTGGCAGTATTAAGCTAAGTTGGGAATTAACTGTGAATGGAAAGCTGTCCATCTCAGGGCAAACATCTGTGCCTACACATACAGAATATAGGACAATTTAGAGTTGCTAATCATCCAGACTGAATGACTGTGAAAAGAAAAAATCGATGCAAGAAAAACACATATTGTTTTTTAAATAAAGAGAAATTCTTGATTGAAAGCACAAGACTAAAATTCAGGTTTCAATTATTGTAACAATTTTCAGGAAATCAGTCATTAAGGCAAAAAGTTTTACATATTGCACATTCAAAATGTGATTTGCAACATATGTAAAATACCTCTGAAGAAGAAAGTCCAGTAATTATTAAGTCTGTGAATCCAAATGCTTATAGAAAATGTTCATACAGGTCACCAATAAAATCACTCAAGAGTTTCAGCTCATGAATTTTGGTTCCTTTATGCTCACTTTGGTAGGTACACTAGCTCATTAATGCAAATAGTCTACATGAAACTTAATGGATATAGTAAGAATGACATGGTGAAAAGATTTAGTTGTTGTTCGATCAAAGTGTGAAATGAGGTAGACTGGTAATTTTAAAGTCTTTGGCTATGGTATGATTCTTGATTCTAGAAATGGTGGCTCACATAGATAAGGAGAGGGCTATAGACCAATATCTCACCAGATACTACAAGGTACACTATCTGTCATAAGGCACATATATAAAGGATTGGCAAATTCCCATGCCCTCTCAAATTTCTGCGCAAGAGCTGTGAGTGTAGCTGCTGTTCTACAACCAGGATGGAAAGTAGCATTGCTCCTCTTGCATTTGGAAATCATCTATTGGATGAAGTTTCTGTTTCTGCATGGGCTTTTCATAGGAGGCTGAGGAGTGTGATCCTTTGCTTGCTGGAGCACACTCTTTTCCCTCCCTTTTTAAAAACGGGAAACACCACTCTAGTTTGCAAGTCATCAGTGCTTTCAAATTCCACACACCATTAAGGAGGCATTTTACTTAAAATACTTTCACATTATCCACTGCTTTCAGCATTTCTGTTCAGATCTCATCAGCCCACGTGGCCTTACTATCTTAATGTTTAATCACCTAGCAGCCTCAGTCACATAAAAAAGAACCAACCTCAATGTTTCTGCCACTGGTTTCTATCAAAGCATGTTCATCAGGTTTAGGAGTTCAGAAAATGCTTGGTTCCAAAGCCTGACCTGTGTGCAAATATGAGTCTGACTATATCTGTCCATTTATTTTTCAATCTCCTTTATGACCTCTGGTTCCTTCCCCACCAAAGACATTATGTCTCATGTCCAAAGGGCCAGATCTAGCATTCCTGGATCCATCCCACTCATGTCTGTTGCCTGACTGTCACCGTACCCAATCTACATCCAGGTTGGTGTCAGCATACAACCTTTTAGACTGAGTCAGACATGGGTATTAGATGGGACCTCTTGTTGCAAGATGACTCCAAGAATGGCTCCCAGTATCCCTGTTCCAGTAGAGATTTTCTCTGATTTACTGAAGACTGTCACAAGAGCCATTAATGGGTTGTTCTTTGACTAGCCTATCCACATGAAACAGTCAGATGTAGGTAACCCTATCATACACACATATGTCCAGACAAATGGAATAATGAAGCACAGATCCCCCTAATACACACACCAAATGCACTGTTTCCTAAAACAGCTGCTAGTCAAAAGAATTGCCTAATGTTCAAATTTAATTCCTTAATATTCCTTAAATTTTCCTTAAACATTAAATTAATTCTGGAATATAGTTCAAGTAGGGCGGCACAGTGGCGTAGTGGGTATCACTGCTGCCTCGCAGTTAGGAGACCCAGGTTCACTTCCTGGGTCCTTCCTGTGTGGAGTTTGCATGTTCTCCCCGTGTCTGTGTGGGTTTCCTCCTGGTACTCCGGTTTCCTCCAACAGTCCAAAGACATACAGGTTAGGTGCATTGGCGATTCTAAATTGTCCCGGGTATGTGTGTGCGTGCCCTGCGGTGGGCTGGCACCCTGCCCGGGGTTTGTTTCCTGCCTTGTGCTGGCTAGGATTGGCTCCAGCAGACCCCCATGACACTGTAATTAGGATATAGCGGGTTGGATAATGGATGGATGGATATAGTTTAAGTAATAACATTATATTTCTCTTCCCTGAACATTAGTTGAATGTCAGAATTAATATGTGCCACACACATGTGCATATGGGACAGTTTACAGGCTCAAATGGTGTTATTCATCAGCCTCTCATCTGATCCTCACTCCTCTTGTTCCACTGCAGTTCACCTGTAGATCCTGCCTCTCAGTGACATCACCACTGGTTCACCCACTGTTGACATCACTTTTGGCAACCCCTGATGATGTCATTTCTGTTACCCAGAATCCATCTTCCTGCCACATCAGTTCCTTTTCCGGCCTCCCTGACTCCACCTCGTACTTCTTATCCACAATATTTATAGCGCAGACTCAACCTGTTAGTCAGTTCAATTGTGAACTCCGCTTCTGGAAAGACATGTTTCTTTTCTTTTGCTTGTTTTCAGTATACAGGGTGGCCATCCTTAAAACTTTTTCTGCCTGCTGCTTGTTTTTTTACCACATTGAAAATAATTTTCACCTTCACCTGCAACATAATTTTGTTATTCAAAAAATTGTTTTTCTGCCTCTGTTTAGCTGAAGCACAGAAACCAATTTTAGTTTGGTCTTTTTTTCACAAAGAAATCTTTAGGATTGCAAGCTCCTGTTCATTAACAATCAATGCTGAAATGTAGCATAATATTCTTACAGTACTTAAGTTTCACTTAGATAAAGTGAAGGTCTTAAGGCAGGTCTACTCCAATTCTGGTGTGCTCTCAGCCCTACCTTGCACCACCAACCAAGAAGACTAAATGATTAAATTGCAATGAATACCCAGATTTGATTAAATAAATGAATTTAATGTGTTGTTGAAATTGTGGAAATTAAGTGTTCTATGTTCGATTTTAAGTGTGAACAGATTTATTTTGGTTAATACCTTACGCAAGTAGGTACAGTATACTGTAAACAGATTGCATGTTCATTCTTATTTCTTTTTTGCATTAACATATAAAGCAAATTTATAAATTTTACTCATGGTCAGGATGTTAGAAATGAGTTTTCTCTTTGACTAATGGACATAAATTTAGATAAAAGATGCATTTATCCCATAGGTTATTGGGGTTTACTTTGTCCACATTTTTGCTATTCTTTTTTCAAGTTTTTTTAACAATTCTTTCAAAAACCACCAACAAAAACAATTGCAGTATATACTATTGCCTAATTATAATAAATGAAATGGTGACGATGATAATATTGACACAAAAAATAACTGGTAAAAAAAGCAAGCAACTAAATGCATCATACTGTATACATCACATTAAATAAAAGAAAGGAAAAAATTAAATGAAATTGCAAATGATTAATCAATCATTCACAACGAAATATTTATTTCAGGCTGAGGAACAGTGTAGGTGTTATTTTGGAAAGCCTATTGCTTCTTCCAGAATTAATTGTGTGGTGTGATTACTACTGACTGACTATTATGAACTGCACTGGTTGGTGGTGGTGGCCAAATAGACAGAATGCAAATGAAGTTTTCCGTCTTAATGTTCACACACTTATAATGCATTCTGTTGTACAGAATTCACTATACATGCATACAAATGTTGAGGCAAGAGGCAAGATGCAATGTGAAATACGCACACAAAGCAGTGGTAAGCTAGTGTGTAAAATGTATGTACAATCTGATTAATATGGAGGTACCAGGCATTCTTACTTACCTACCTAGTAAAATTCCCACACTGATTTGACATAGGGAAACCAGACATACTTACATACATTCTCAGTAAATCTCCTGTGTACACAAATGAATACCTGGGTGAAGGCATAGTGTTTTAAGCAATGATACTGACTGACACACTGAGTCACTATTATATACTCACCAAATTATTATACTTTTTTAAAATACAGGTTAAAAAAGAAGTATATGTGCAAAGACGTAATCTACTTATTAAATGTTTCTCCCTTGACATTTTTGCAGAGTAATCAATATTAGTCATCCAAAGAAAAAAAACACTTATCTAAGAGGATTTAGGACCATGCACATTATTCTTAGCTCCATTATGAACTCCCAGGACCAATGTACAGGTTTGGAAGAGACAACAGTGAGCTACTGCAACTGATATTGTCTGTGGGGAACTCTCCTAAAATCTTCCAAGTTTCCAGTTGAAGGTTGCTCATTTAAAGGCATAATCACATGTTGAATTTTGATGTGAAAAATACCAATTCTTATGCATATGTTAAAAGTCAAAACATTTGTTAGAAAGTACAAAAATGTAAACCTTATTAGCATGTTACTGTACAATATGTTTACTTCTGCTGAGTAGGCATACTATTTGTTTGCAATGACCTTCTCAAACACTTCAGTTTTAGTTTTATTTGACATACCTCATAAGTACATTGGAATTTTACTTTACGTTGTTCTTGGTGTAAACAAAATAAAAGAGAGGCATCAAAAATAAAATGGAACTACAAGCATTAGTTAGAAAGGGGAAGTATCAATAAATAACAAAAACATACAAGAGAGGGATTTATAAAGGGAACACATAAACAAAATGTACTGCCTCTCCGTATGTGACATCAAAGGTCTGTCCAGAAGGGTGACCTCTTCACCTTCTCTTTTCTTTATACCACAAAAAACCACATCATCTCACTAATAGACTTTCCCTAAATATCCAATCTTTGTGTTCCTTCCTGCCAGTGGGTGTTTGCTCCCCTCACCTATACGTGGCAGATGTGGCTCTCTGCTCCCAAAGTGACATAATTAATACTGGGGTCTAAACTGAGTTTTTAATGTTTTCAGATGACTGCACATAGTGCATGTCCAGGTCTGTAAGGTAGTTCTTGTGTTAGCTTTCTTTTATGAGGACAACATTGTAACATTTAGGCATAGTATGCTGCCTTCTAAGGACACAGAGAAATTGTATAGGTCTCCTGTTAGACCCCAAAGGTCTCTCTCTCTCTCTCTCTCTCAATCTCTTTTTCAGCCATGGTTGTCTTTGGAGTCCCATGGGAGCACTCATTGCTTTTATAGTGAATACCACACTATCAAGTTCTTTTTTTTACATTAGTATAATTTAAAGTACAGGACTCCAAAAACAAATGTGGGTTGTTCTGGCTACTCTGATTTTGAAAAACTATTCTCCTGCCCTGTGCCACCTTAGTGCTATCTCATATTTGTGGCTTTCATTTTTGCCTGTGCCTCAGCATTGTTCACTTGTTTTATGATCTCTTAGTTTTTGACTTTTTGCTTTGCTTTTAGACCATGTCTTAATTTCCAATAAGTCTCATAGAAACTGCCTTTGTTATTTAAAGGTGGAATAACGACTAACCCTATTTTTAGAGTGAAGAAGAATCCCAGGTAGACACAGAAAATAATTTCCAATTTCATCCCTGCTATCTTTGTCTCTTCTGACTCAATACCTACTGTATAACTGCCAGACAATACCACAACCTAAATGAAATAGTTTGACCTCCAATATTTACGTGCTTTATTAGAGAAATATTTGTATGCTTTAGTACAAATGCAGAAATGACCCAGTATGCTTTTTGGCATCCTGAGTTATCTGAAGGACATATGAAACTGTAAGGCCAAATATATTAGTTGGTTTGGTGTATTGGTGTGTCAGACTTGCCCCTCGATTGGAAGGGAGGGTGCAATGAGGGTGGACTGAGCCATTGCAAAACTGAACATAGAACAAACAACCAATGATACCACTCAGAGTCTTGTAATGCAACTCTCCTGGATAAAGTGAAAAGCTATAGTTTATTTGGAATTTAAACACTGCTAAAAATACTAATAAAGAATAAATTCCCACTTATAACAAATGAAGCATATACTATGTAACCAATCTATCTATCTATCTATCCATCTATCTATTGTAACAGCTAGCCCAGCCACAGACAGACACGACACCAATGTCCAAAACACATGGGTTTATTTAACACTATTTACAAATTATGGCTCCACCCGTTCACTCATGACCCCTCAGTCTTAACTCTCTTCAGCTGCCTCCACTCCTCTCTCCCAAGCTCCGTCTTCCTCCACCCGACTACGCCTCCTCAAAGGGAGTGAGGCAGCCCCTTTTATCATGCCCCGGATGTGCTCCAGGTGCTTGATGATGGTCTTCCGGCAGCACTTCCAGGTGTGGCGGAAGTGCTGCCCTTGCACTTGGAAGCACTCTGGGCATACACAGTTCTTGGAGCGGCAGCACTTCCTGGTGTGGTGGAAGTGCTGTCCTCCAGGACTCAGGAACCATCCAGGCAGCCCCTTGGTTGGGCCATGGACCCCCAGAAGCTTCCCAACTCCGTATCCGTGGCCCTTGATGGAAATCAGGGGGCTGCCCTCTTGCACCCAGGGGAGATATTGCCCCTTTCCCGGTGGGGCAAGGTCCCTGCTTGTCTGCCACACTATCTATCTATCTATCTATCTATCTATCTATCTATCTATCTATCTATCTATCTATCTATCTATCTA
>JANRMT010062837.1:1419188-1429862 GCA_026402145.1 Polypterus bichir lapradei
CTATCTATCTATCTATCTATCTATCTATCTATCTATCTATCTATCTAACAACTGAAAGCTTGCAAAAACAATAAAGCAAAGCAATATTTCTCCTAATCAATGCCTATGTGTCCTTGTTGTGTAAAGCAGGCTAACATCAAAATATGCAAGGCAAAAATGCACAAGTAGCATGTACCTTTAACTAGCTAATTGTGTTATTCTTCTTTAATGTTTTATATCAATTACAACATTGTCATACACAATTAAAATCTGGGAAAGGGTTATAGAAACAAGTCTTAAGGACGAGACCACCATAAGGGAGGAGCAGTTTTGTTTTATGCTAGGGAGATTAACAACTGATTCTGTCTTTGCATTGACGCAGCTCATAGAGAAGTATCAAGAAAAACAGGGTTTGCACATGGTGTTTATTGATTTGGAGAGGGCTTATGATAGAGTGCCATGTCAAGAGGACTGGAGGTGCATGAGATAGAAAGAAGTACCAGAGAAGTATGTGAGGATTGTACAGAGGAGTGAAGACTTGGGTTAAAAGCTGTGTTGGAGTAACAGACAAGATCCCAGTTGAAGTAGATCTGTACCAGGGATCTTTTGATTTCCTTACTTTGATTTGTTGAAACATGGGATATAGACCAATCCCCAAGGTGCATGGTTTTTGCTGATGACATTGTGTTGTGTAGCACCAGAAAAGAGGAAGTGGAGATGAAGCTGAAAGAATGCAGAAGGGCTTTGGAACACAGAGGGTTGGAGATACTGTAAATAGGAAGAAGATAGAATATACAGTATGAGTTTTAATGATGATCAGGATTCAGAGGTTATCCTGCGGGGAAAGCTATTGAAAAGAATGGAAGAATTTAAATATTTAATATCAGTTGTAGCCTGAGATGAAAACTAGATGTGGAGATAACTCATAGAGTCCAGTTTGATTAAAACAATTGGAAGAAGGTATCGGGAGTATTGTGTGATCAAAGGTGAAGGTTAAAGGTAATATTTTTAATGCAGTAGTAAGACCAGCAATGATGCAAGGAGTTGAGACATGGGCAGCAAAGGGAGCACAGGAGAAGACGTTAGATGTGTCAGAAATGAGAATGTTGAGATGTATGGAGTTACGAAAAAAGCACAAAATAAGAAATGAGCCAATCAGAGGTACAACAGAAGTGGGAGAGATTTCTAAGAAAGTTCAGGAAAGAAGGTTTAAGAGGTATGAGCATGTGATAAGGAAAGATTATGAATATGGACAAAAGAGAGATGAGAATGAAAGTACAGGGGAAGAGGAAGCGAGGGAGGCCAAAGTGAAGGTGGATGGATAAAGTAAAAGAAGATATGAAGGAAAAGGGCTTGCCTGGTGAGGATTTGCAGGACTGAGCTGTTTGGAGAAGGCTGATCAAGCAAATCAATGCCACATACAAATGGGAAAAGATGACGAGGAAGAAGAAACAATTCTGTGTTCAACTGAAAACCAATGAAATCTGAGTGTAAACATTGCAGGTAATGGACTGTAATGGCAGATAACATGTTATAAGTAAGTTTTTATAAAGGTTACTAGTATTTTCTTAAACTTAAAGAAATGTTGGCCTATCATGTGTGATGCTGCTGGGATAAACTACACTTTTCCAACAACAATAAACTGGAACAATAGGCATCAGAAAATGGATGGATGAGGATTAACAATTGGTACAGGTATTTCTCTAATGACAGAATGCCAAATGTCTCATTTGAGTTTTTGGTGCCCATCTCATATCTTTCAGTCACTTTACAACATTCCAGATATGCTCTTATGCTTATATATATTAATTTTTTTAGAATGTGATTAAAGCAAACTGAATATGCTGACTGTATATTTTTACACAACTGCAAATGGCTTATATTTAAATAATGACAATTATGTAACTGTTATTATCAGTAACATGTATTTTCTAATTGAAAGAATGTCTCAGTAACTGAAAATACTTTAAACGATTCCCATATTCTTGCTTGTCTTTAAAGTTATTCTTAACAAATCTGTATAATATGCTGTACTTATTCCTTTCCTGCTGAAGACCCAAAAGTGGCAAATATGAAGAAAAGGCTAGTAGGATGTTTAATTCCTCAGAGAAGCACACTTTCATCCTGACAACATTTACCCAGCAATGATGGATGGTTTCTAGAGTCAAGGGAAGGAAAAGGGACTGATAGAACAGCTCCATTGGGTGCAGTGAAATACATATAGCATTGAACTACAAAGGCATTTTAGAAGTGAGGGCAAAGGCTGGAGAAAAAAGTGCTATTTTATTACAGGTACTCACATATTACTAATTTCATGCATTATTTCTGCACAATATCCCTTGTGGCAACAGTATCTGTTTCACTTTCAAGTCATGCCAAAGAATGAATTTTTGAAAAACTATACTCTAATAGTTTTTGGCATTTTGACCATTTTATGAACCCTGAGATACTGTAATCAGGCAACATGAGACAGGAAATATCTGTCAAACATTATATGGAGAACATTTGCACAATTATTAAAATCTGTATTTTTGCCTGTTTAGATTAATAACATAACTTGTAGAAAATGGTAATATGCCATAAAATAAAATTTTCACAAGGAAATATCTCTCTCTTTTTTGCCCATTGTAAAAAACCTTGGCTATATTCTGTCTTAAAAAAAAAAGATTAAAAACAAAAATGTTTTAGAGTTAAGGAAGGCTAAATATAATTATTTCAAAAGTTAAGATTTTGAAATTGAATCCCAAAAATCAAATTAAAGCCAAAATATATTACTAATATTTTTATATAATAAAGACTTCTGCAGCCAATGCCTTTAGCAGTTCAGACATTTCACTTCTCACTGAACAGAGCTGGCACAAAGATCTGAAATGACTTAAAACGTGTTGCAGAATTATTCCCCAATAGATTTAAGACATTTCCTTTTTGCTTCTAACCAACCATCTTCTCCCAAACTAATTCTGTATTATATAAGCTAAGGTCAGACAGGGGTTAGTGCTGCTGTCACTTCATTGACCTAGCATCCTCAGTTCAAATCCTCCTTCTACTCACTATCCATATGGAATTTACTTCTCACATCCCCCAAAAAATGCAAGCTAATTGGAAATCTAAATTGGGCTCCTCTGACTGTGTGAATGAACTAATACTCTGTTCAGGGCTGTTTCCCACTATGCCCCAAATGCTGCCAAAACAGACTCTCATCTGTCAATCATGAATTGGATTAAGTGGGTTTCAGTGTTTGTAAACAGAAAAGATAACATCAAAAGAGATCATTTATGACTTCATGTCAAGATCACGAAGAGTGACTTGCAAAGAAAGGTTGAAGGAGTTTAACCTTTCAGGTTAAGCAAATGGGCATGTGACACGAGGAAATGTTCAGAATTATGAAGTCAAGTCAATTTAATTGTAAAGCACATTTTAAACAACAGAGGTTGGCCAAAGTGCTGTACAGCTTTCATAAATACAGAAATACATACATAGAAAAAATAAATACATTAACAGAGATTAAATAAATAGCATAAATAGTATAAGTAATAGTATAAATAAAATAAAAAATTTAAAAGCTAAGGCAAAAGCCTTTCAGGCAAGTTGTTGCTGACCTAATACAACAACAACAACATTTATTTATATAGGACATTTTCATAGAAATGATGTAGCTTTACAGGATGAAGAAAGAGAAAAAAGACAAAATATATAAAAAAATAAAATCAGGCAATACTAATTAACATATAGTAAAAGTAAAGTCCGATGGCCAGAGAGGACAGAAAAAAAAAAAACTCCAGACGAATAGAAAAATGTAGACTGTTCCAAAGCTTAGGGGCAGATATTGCAAAAGCATGGTCCCCTCTTACACTTATTCTAGCTTTCAGCACAACTAATAACTTCTGGTCAGAAGACCTCAATGACTATGAAGGAGAATAAGGGTGTAAGAGTTCAGCAAGATAAACGGGGACTGAACCATTCAGGGACTGAAAAACAATAGGCATCAGAACATTTTAAACTTCATCCTGTAGCGATCAGGAAGCCAGTGGAGAGAAGCTAAAATTGATGAGACATGATTCTGTTTCTGCATTCCTGTTAGAAGCCTGGCAGCAGCTTTCTAAACCAACTGCAGACGAGCAAGAGATGACTGATTAACTCCAGTGTATAATGAACTGCAAAAGTCAAGCCGAGATGAGACAGACACATTAATCAGCTTTTCAAAATCATCTACAGAAAGAAACAACTTGACTTTAGCTAATACCCTCACCTCATAGCAACAGGCTTTAATAATGGAAATAATTTGTTTATCATATTTAAGGGAATTATCAAAAATCATTATCAAAGATTATTTGCAAAGAGTTTACAGTAAGTTGTCAAAGGGTCAATATTACTTCCTGTAACACAATTAAAATCAGAAGGGAATAAGTACAGTAAATCTTGGATGTAACTTCGAAATGAGTTCTTCTCTAAGAACATGGGAACAAAGATGGAAACTATTTAATGGGAAAATTTTCACAAAAGAAAGTTTTTCTTCAAACAGAGAACTGCAGGCATTGAATAAATAACCCAGTAATGTATTAGATGGTCAGGCTTTGGGGGTCTTTAGAACTCAACTTAATGTTATTTTCGATAAATTAGGTAAATTGGATTGGCAAGCTTGTTGGGCTAAACAGACTTTTATTTGTCAAAATTCTTCTAAATAAACAGCAAATCGAGTTGGCCTCACAAAACCTAGGTCAGAGAAACACCCATACACACACAATCAAATAAAAAAGTTTGGCTCTTTTTATGGACCACTGTACAACAGATACTGCTGAACTTCTGGAATTATCAATGGTCATGAAATTAAGACACATTACACCACACAGCAGAATGAAAATCTACAGTACATTGAAAATGTATGTGCATGAATAACACTGAAAAAATATTTTTTAAGGAATTGCTAAATAGAATAATGAAGAATGGTTTATACTGTTCACCTTATAGATACACAGAGCAGTAATGCAATACCAGCCAGGGGGATACTTTTAGTGGTCTATACTTTCAGCAAGACCTTGTTAGTAAAATGGTCAGATGGATCAGCAGATTGTCTGCCAGTTCTGTAGCCTGCATTGGTGTGATGTAGAAAGACAGGAAGAGATCTAATTCAGAGACACTAAAGCACACTGTTACAATTTTAATTACTTAAACAGTGCATCTGGCAACTGGTCTGGAAAGTTGGTGGTTACAAATTTAATTTGTAAAGAAGGCTGCCCTTACAATATTTATGTTACTGGAACTGTGGAAATAATGAGCCTCTCAAGTTCTACTTTGTCAACTTGTTAATATGTGCAATAAAATCCTCTTCTAAGGCAAGTGAAATCAATTAACAAAATCAGTTATAAAATCATCTGCTTAACTATAAAATAATGGAGATATTTAGTACAATAAAACATTGTTTGATATATTTGGCTACATTTTCTAATGGATTCTGTTTTATATATATATATAAACAGAAAATATAAAATATAAATATATACTGTATATTCATTATGATCAAATGATTCAGTTTTACTTGCCCATCATAAAAGTGATATAGCTTACAGATGACAGAAACTCTTTGTTTATTCTGCAAATTGTCATGAGGTTATCTGTTATATTTTGAAAACAAAAACAGTGCATCTTAGTAATAAATGAATACAGTACATTAATTCATTATCATTATAATATATCTTATCATTGTCATATTTAAGTGTGTAGCCCAGTTGTTTTTATATAGTTTTTTATGGTTCTTTTTCATTGCTTAGTTAGTGTTTTATTGCTTGGTGCATAGGATACTGATGTAATTGGAAATTGCTGTGTGAAACTGAAAGGGTCCTTTTGTATACAAATAAATGGATGCTATCAAATTATTGTTTAGTACAAGGGATAGTTCTGCTAGTTTGTGGTAAAATATCAGGGAGAATAAAAAAGTAAAAAAGTGATAGAATAAAAAGAACCATTTAAAAAGTAAAAAAAAAAAAACCTATACACCAGTGTATTTTGGACAAAAAGAATAAAGGATTTAGCAATGGGACACACTATGAATAGTGAGACGTATAGAAGACTGGCAGCTCAAAATTGAGCATCAGGAATTACTGTTAGTGATGCCAAAAGAGGGCGCTTGACCTATGGTCTGAATGTGGAAGTTTTCCAGCACTAGTCATTAAAGTGTTCAATGCAGATTTTAAAAAATTTAGAAAAGGCCTATTGCTGTACATAACACTGCACTACAAAAAAATATTTTTTGTTTGCTACTGGGAACTCCAGAGCAGCTCTTTATTAAGTTTTTTTTTTATACTGATTTCATATATGAAATTGGAATTAAGCTAGCAAGTCAGGTTTTTGAAATACACATCATTGACGTTTTGACACTTTTGAATATCAATATAATACACTTTATCAACACGATATCTGGAGTTTGGACTATGTCCCAGCAAAATTGTTTTGATGTGTTTATTCTGAAAACAAACCAGAAGACGATACCAGAGACACGTTAAAGCATATTTTTGTCAATTTACCTTAATATAAAAGTGAGGTCAGCGTGCCTAAAAACATTGGAGGCACTCACTTTTGCACTTGTACTGCACATCTGTCTCTCTTTGCAAGAACCAACAGTAGTCACCCATCATGCTCGGAGTTAATTTTCCCCAATATCAGTTTTCCATCACCTTTATATTTTGATGAAATCTTTCCCTATACTCACTGCTGACATCGCCCAGATTTGGTGGAAAAAAGTCGAGATAAGAATGTAAAAAATGCATCTTCAGTGACATTCTGGCTCCCATAAGCTGATACGCTTTCAGCAGGTTCTCCACAAGCTCAGCATTATTCTCTGCTCTGTGACTGCCAAGAAAATTCTGGACAACCCACACAAATGCTTCCCATGCTGCTGATTCAGTGGGCTTCAGTTTCCTTTAGAACTCATTGTCAAGCATCAGTTCACGGATTTCAGGAACAACAAAAACACCTTCCTTAATTTTGGCTTCACATTTCTCGAAACCAAACTTATTTCCTAAATGCTGAAAAGCATTGCTGTTTCTGTCCATCACCTTGACAAAATTTTTAAAGTAATGGTGAAACGAACAAAATGTCCTGAAATGCAATGTTATGTTTAACAGTTGTGGCAGATGGCCGGGGTCCACGCCTGGCCGGGATGCCCCTTGCTATATGTTCAGGGGGAGCAGCTGTGGACTGTGCAATACCTCCCCCTGGACACTAGATGACCAGCCCCCTGGGTTGGAGTGGTGCCTCAGTTTCCTGCAGGGCTCCATGGCAATTGGAGTTGGGTACAGCCCTGTTGGGTCCCGCAGGTGTCGCCAGGGGGTGCTGCACCTGAGACTCCTGAGCCCATATGGGCTGTAAAACAAAACAAAATAGAAATAAACCATAGCAACCAAGACAAGAGGCAATATCAAGGTCAAATAACAGGCAATAACTTGAAACCAGGCAATACAAGTAGAAAAAACACACAATAGATCAAAATTAAATTAAGGATCAGATAAGGTTCATAGAGAAATGCTGACCTTTTATGCCAGTTGTTGATTAAGTCACGGTCATGACTAGAAACGAGGGATGTGACCCAGACACCGGTACACAATATGGCCAGTGGCGTACCTAGAGTTCATGCCGCTCAGGGCAGGGCGGTGCTTCAGTTTGCCGCCCTCCAACATATATGAATATGTTAACCTATTTGAATAGAAAATTAGAATGATGTATAGAGAAAAATTAAGATAAATTTTGCCTAGATTTATTCATATATAGAGAAACGGCAATAATTTTTCACATATAATTATTTATAAGCATCAACTAGACAAGAATACAGTATAGACACACTGATAAGCCGTGTTCTAATTATTAGTTTAATATAATTATACTGCGAAAACCAGAACCAGTGTAGTGTACAAGTGATAGGTGGGGATGTTTTCTGCGCAGAGCAAGAACGCATTCGGGTTGATAACGAAATTAAATTATAAATTGTAAATTACTTTTTTTATCTTCCTAGAAATTATCTTTGGTGTAATGTTTACAACTGCTGCGTCTGATGCCGTCACAGAAGGACAGTCTGAAAATTATTTTTGAAGCATTTGTGGATAAAAATCAGAGAATTTTACTTTTTTCATTCATGAGTGATATTTTTCTGAAACCTGCTGCTTACACACGAATTGTACTGAGCCTTTTGGCCAAAAATGCCACCCCCAAAAATGTGCCATCCGTGTGGACCACCCCCACCGCCCGCCCCCAGCTACGCCACTGAATATGACTTCTCTTAAAGGTAAAGGCAAACAAAGCATCAGTTTAAAGCTTAAGTCATGACTATTAGTAAAATCCAGACTTAGGGAAGTCTATTTATAGACAATAATGCAATTCAAATGACTGTTTCTCTCAGATTATAACAAGTTTACTTTACTCATTATATCCTGGAAAAAGTAATCTTCTCAGCATTTTACTAAAGAACAAATGAGCAGTCACAGTGAACATGAAGGTAGCCTAAACAAGTAAATGACATGACTTACAGTAGCACTGTGTAAATTTAAAAATATGAACCAGTAGGCAAAAGCCTCTAATTAACAAAAAACATTTTAAGTCTTTCAAAAAAGGCACTTGGACATCAACAGAAAGTATTTACATTTTGTAATTAACTACCTTACATTCACTAACATTTAAGTTACCCTACATGTATACATGCTTGTGCTCCATTTTCACAGAAACATTAAACTGATGTGATGAAAAAATTGAAATGCTTTTCATGTTGGGATATGCTGCTACATTTTATGATGATGGTGCAAGCAGCATTTTCATTTAATTGGCTATTACAGCCTTTTTTACACCTTTAAATCTAATTCCAACACAACACTGATAAAGAACTGACGGCATCATAATAGTATTCTATGCCTGTGTAAAATAGTGAATAGTGTGTAGTGATAATAAGATAACGGATGCTACACTTACCTCCTTAAATATTATGTGACATGGAATGTCTGTGCTTGCCCAGAAACATATGTATAATGCAAATAACTACATTCTAGTTTATCGGTAATTGTAATGTGATTACAACTATTCAAACTGAGTACAAATATAGAAACTACTTAATTACTGGGAAATGTAATCAGATTGCAGTAGTACATTACTTTATACTGTATTAGCCTCAGCTCTGGTAAAGACTCTTTTTATGTTATTTCTTGTGACTATTTTTGTAAATATCTTGTATATGTAAATGTTTATATAGTTGGTTACATTTATATCTACAGTTTGCTCTTACTGATTTTGAAGTTACAATATATATTTTTTTCATTTAACCAAGTCATTGTTGTAATGTATTGTCTTAAGGTTTGTGCTGACCAACTTTGTGGTATCCTCTGTTCTCAGCTCAGTCTGTCCCTAAGGGTACAAAAAGTGTTGCTGTTGTGGAAAACATCCTGCATTGTTCCTGACTATTCACCTAATGACTACAGAAGAAAACGAAGAAGACATGTTATTTATATAGTGCTCTCAAAGTGCTTTACATAGAGAAGGGGAGCCACATCCACCGTCACAAATGTGCAGCATCCACCTGGATGATGTGATGGCAGCCATTTTGCATCAGTACACTCACCATACATTAGTTATAATTTGTTGAAGATTTGAGACAGATAGCTACCCAGTTAGAGACAAGGAATGTTTAGGAGACCAGAATGGGCAATTTGCCAGGACACTGGGAAACACTCTATAACCACAGCAACTCAGGACCCCAGTTTTATGTCTCATCTGAACAACAATGACCTTTTTGACCTTTTTGTGTCCCGTCACCAAGCTGAGGCATTGGGATCCTCACACAGATCACAGGGTAAGTGCCCACTGCTGATCTCACCTACATCTCTTCCATCAGCATCCAAGTATTGGCTGGGCCTGAATGTGCTTTGATTCAAGTGGATTTATATGTTCTGAAGTGCATGTGGTATGGCTGCTGGCTACTTGCTGCAGATACAGACCAGTGACATATAACGTCTCACATCATGAAGACCATTGAGAGGCTGGTCCTGAACTATATGAGTCCACCAGGACCCACTGCAGTTTGCCTTTTGGACAAAGACTAGACTGGAGGATGGAATTATCTATCTGCTCGACAAGACTTACTCTCACTTAGACAAAGCTGGCAGCAGGATCAGGATTATATTTTTTAATTTTTCCAGTGCCTTCAGTCATCCCTGTTAAGGGGTAAACTCAGAGATATGCAGGTGGACAAGCCTATGACTTCCTGAATAAAAGACAATCTGTCAGGTCAACTTCAGTTTGTGAGACTCAAGGACTGTGTTTCTGATGTGGATGTGAGAAACACTGGAGCACCACAAGGAGCTGTGCTTTCTCCTTTTCTCTTCACTCTGTACACCTCAGACTATACATATAACACCAGGTCATGTTACTTCCAAAACTTCTCAGATGATTTTGCACTTATGGAGTGTATTGAGTCAGGTGGAGAACGCTTTTTCTTGGTGCGCAAAGAATTGTCTGCAACTTAACGTAAACAAAACCAGGTTACTGGATATTGACTTTTTGCTAAAACCAAAGAGCCTCTACACCCTTTCTTTCTTTCGAACACTTTCTTTCTTTTGAGTCATTCTGATTTGTTTTCAGCCAATAGTGTGTGGATATCTATCTATCTATCTATCTATCTATCTATCTATCTATCTATCTATCTATCTATCTATCTATCTA
>JANRMT010062837.1:1431317-1508939 GCA_026402145.1 Polypterus bichir lapradei
ATATATATATATATATATGACAGCAACACTCATCACTCACAACAGTGACAAAACAATTACATTGACAATCATGTTACGTTATTTTCAAAATGTTTCCTTTTCTTTTTCATTGCTTCTTTAACACACTACTTCTCCGCTGCGAAGCGCGGGTATTCTGCTAGTATATATATATATACAGAGGCATCCCTGAATCTCTGTTATTGGAGTAACAGAATCTAACTGGTCTAGACATTATTAGTGATATTGGTAAGTGTGCAAGTATTTTTTTAACGTGAATTATGGATATGCTGAAAGTGTCATTTGTGTAGCACAAACACAGTTGTTTTCCCTCGCCCCACCAAAAAAAAAAACACAAAACAATAAAACTGATGGAAAAGGATGTGTATCACTGAGAAACCACATTCTTAACCCCTAGAATCCCAACACTGCATCATACAATACAAACTGTATGGGACTTCTGCATGCTCTAGTGCCCAACTTATTTTGAATCCAGTCCTTTAAAATATCAGACATAAAAAAGAGCTCTTGACTGTTTTAGGGACTATTAAAAATAAAATATATTTTGTTTTGGTTGTTAACTAATTAGGGCAATGAATTGTTTCAAAATCCAGTCTGGCATATTTTTCAAGATTGCTAAATCATCAATGCCCATTGCGTGCCCATATTTATCAGTCATAGCAGACACTAGCAATGGGGCAACCTTTTTTTAGGCGTGCTATACATTTAGTGTACAGTTGCACTTAAAAATTAGTATGAACTGTGAAAACTAATTAAACATATGCAATGATGTTTTATTTTGCTGCTGGAACAAATGAATTTCCCCTTAGGGATCAACTATCGATTTATCAATCTTTGTAGCAGAGGTCATGTAGCAAAGCTCTAAACAAAATCAGTTAACACCAAGGCCTGGGATGTAACTAGAGTATTCAGAACTCTGACTATTATTAATTTCAGAGATGAAGACCAGATGAATGTCTGCAACTGCACTGAAAAAATGTAACAAAGCCTCTTTCAAATTGTTGGAAGCTGTGACCTGTGCAGACAAACAAAAAATCAAAATTGCTGAATAACAGAAACAACAACAGCTTTTATATGAATGAAATAATAGACATATTCACTACTTGACAAGAATGCACATCCTGGGCGTGGGATTCAAACACAAAATGCTAGATCAGCGAGGCAACAGCACAAGAACAACATACCATATTTAATCACTCTCTCCATATTATTCATTGTAAATTGTAGCTCTAAGTGATCTATTTTATTAATTAGTAAAAACATAAATTTTGGTATTGTGAACTCATAATTGTCATATGTGACAATGAAGCCAGGCAGAGTAGCGCTCTTGTAAGTTTAATTTAATGCATAATATGAACTAAATTATCAATGTGTCACTCTATATTATAATGCCATTAGGATGCTGTGCGCCCTCCCATCTGTTGGTAGACAGAGCAAAACAACAATATTGCTCACCTGAAAGATTCCATCAGGTGTGGAGCAAATTCCAGTCACAAATGATTTTATGTGCTTCAGTTTACACTGCAATAATCTTTTTAATGAAGATATTTTAAAGAGATATAAAAATTTCTTTTGTGCATGTTAGTTTAACCCTCCATTACATCTCTATTTTTACTCATTCTTATTTACAATACACAAACATTCATATGAAATAAAGAAATGCGCAATTATGAATATTGTCAGATTTTACAAGAAGCCCAGTTAAGTTTTACATTCTGCTTTGTATTTTTTTTTTTAATTTTGTTTCCTAAGACATAGGATAGCCTCAAACCTGAGGTGTTATTCAGCATGTGAAGTCCCATACCTTGCCGTATCACATCATGGTGTCAATTTATGGTTTGGACAGATGGTCAAACTGGACTAAATTTGGTTAGATTCCATCAGTTATGAATTGACATGTTTCTTTAGTAGAATAGACAAAGAATAAGTGGTAAACAAACTGGGGGCCTTTTCACGTGAAGTGTGGTTTTATCATTTTGTTGTCAAAACTAAAACACCAGAAGATGTAATCAAAAAACAAAACAAGAATCATAATCAGAGCAGTTACATATAGTGACTTTGTTTTATGTCTATTATTACAAAGTAAAAGTCTTTAGCCATTACTCTGTGCACATGGTTCTCTTTTGCATTGTAGTGACAACAATAAGATATTTGAAATTTAATTTAATAATTTGTAGAAAGAAGACAAAACAAACTATATAGATGTCAGGTTTGTTCCTAACATCATGAAAAGTTTACTCCATCATCATGACATTTTATTGTTACCTTAATTATTTGAAACCTCATTCTTTGTTTATATCTTTCCATTATTGATTTTGCACTGTGAGTACAAGTTTGCCCACTTCCTCTCTTTTCTTTTTTTAACAAGAAGTGCATTTTTTTTACCAGAAGTGCATTTTATTATTGGAGTTGTATCAAACTAAATTTTAAACAATAAAAAATTGAAAGTAATATATTTATGTCTCTTTGTGCATTCACCAAATTAGTCACACAAAACTAACCCTTATAAAAATATTATTCTAATTTCTAACAATTGTTTGCTTCCTACTTTACCTTAGTGAACATTTTTTGTATGGTTGATTGACTGTACTGGGCATGTATCGTTATCTGATTTTTTTGAGTTCAAACTGAACTCAACCAGTTGTATGACTCTCATTCATTTGATTTATGAACAAAAACCGGCTACACAGTTTTTATTCATTTGAATCATTACATGAGAACAAGTCACATGATTCTTGTTCATTTGAGATTCTGCAACATAATATTTGAATCATTCATCTTAAATGTGTTGTCATGCTTTGTGTACTAAAATAGGACAATATCGTATGAATTATCATTGTATAAAATATATAATTAATTATACTTTATATACATATATTGTGAGAACCAGCCTCGACAGAGACAGACACCAAGACAGCTTATGTCCAAAATACACACATTTTATTCTGTTTTATCAAACACAGTGCACTAAACTCACAGTCCTTCCTCTTCTCTTCTTATTTTCTTGCCGCCTCCACTCCTCTCTCGTAAGCTTTTTTTTGCTCCCTCCCAACTCCGGCTCCTCGACTGGAGTGAGGCGACCCCTTTTATGCAGTACCTAGAGGTGCTCCAGATGCTTCTTGATGATCTTCCTGCAGCACTTCCGGGTGTGCTGGAAGTGCTGCCTGAGCACCTGGAACCATACTGGGTGTATTTGCCTCCTGGACTAGCTGCACTCCCTGTTGTGGCAGGAGTGCTGCCGTCCATGACTCTGGGAATGTCTAGGCGGACCCTGGTGGTGGCCACGTGCCCCAACCAGGTGGAGCTTCCCAGCTCCAAACGTGTGGCCCACCTGTGAACCAGGGCAGTTGCCCTCTCGTGTCCTGTGGGAGGTATTGGTCCTCTCCTGGTCCTTCCAGCTTCCAGGCATCCCCGCTGCACAGACGCTTCTGCCGTCTGTCATAATATACAGGTACATGGCACATAATATCCATTCTGGCAATTTCTGTCCACATATACATCCTCGTAGGTAGCAGCAAACAATCTTGTGTATCGCGCATCTTATGAGTGTTTTTGCATTATCACTGTTTCATTATCTAAAAATATTACCATGAAGTGAATCATTGCTCCCAAATGCAGCAAAACGAGCACTAGGGTTGCCATTGTTGGTTCATAAGTGGATCGCCTAAGTAATCAACAGTGCAGCACCATATGTTTCCCCTTTTATAAGTGTGTTCTTCTCACCAAGGGGTACATCCTGATCGTGCTTATTTCATCAAGGGTGCAGCTTTCAATTACTGCTAGTGGGTCGTCAAAAAAGGCAAAACTAGAGTGTGGGACCATAAAGGTTGCGAAACACTGATGTTAGGAAGGTGGTGCAAGCCCAATGCATAAGAAATAGCCACATGGAGCAGCAGCAATCAAAACAAACCTTATAGTATCCTCCAAGAGTCAGAAAGCATATGAAACCCTGTGAAATAATAGCAAAAGATTTATTACTGCTGCTGGTTTTGGCAATGTCTTGAACATTATAAACCTCTTTTTTTTCAATTATACTTGACTATAAGTATGAATTAGTGATGTGCAATGAACAAATTAACTAGTTCTTTTGCACTTGTCTTAGTCTCTGAATAAACATACGGGTACAATGATATTAAAGAACAAATCTTTCCAAGGCACACGGAGTGCATGCTAAGTTTTACATTGGATTCCGCATCACTCTGGAGATATCATCTTAATTTCCCTTAAATGACTGCTGTCGTCAGGAAGTAGTCTATCAGTAAACTGTTTAAGCAAAACGGTCATGATGAAAACTTGCCAATGGCTGGCTGACTTGGTACATGACTCCAAATTGCCAATTGTATGATTTTTTTTTTTATTTTTGATTAAATTTTATTTATGACTAGCAAAATACCCGCGCATCGCAGCTGTGAAGTACTGCCTTAAAATTTTTATTAAGAAGAAAATTAAAAAATTTTTAAACTGAGGGAAAATATACCAATAATTAATTGTTAAGGATCTATTTGTATACCACATTGTCAGTTCGGCCCTCCGGTTGTAATATGACCAAGCTGTGCGCTGAGCTTACTCTTGAGCATGCAACGTACAGTTGGCCATGTGAAAAGTAATCTTGTCTCAAATCTCACAGCTTGGATTGCTGCTGTCATAATCGGGCTGAGTTTCATGGTTTGTTTCAATTATGACAGTATTTGCAGGACTTGTCTTGAAGTGACATTCGGCATCTGTCAAGCGTTGTAAGCATACAACCAGTTTCATCGATAACTTCACATCCAGCTTTTGAGAGTTTAAACATTCATAAACATCAAAATGTCCACTACTGAAATCGTCACCTGTAAATCTAAGATGTTTAAGAGGCATTGGTGGTTGTCGAAAGGTGTAAAATATTTGGCCATTTCGGTACACTTGAAAGCAACAACCGAACAATTAAGCGGCAGCCATCAACTCACATGCAGAACCAAAGGTGAAGGGTTTAAGCATTTCACTCTTATAGTGCTCCTGTGTAGTATAATTATCTCCTGTACCATCATCAGTCCACACCTTGAACGTGTCCCAGTCATTCAATACATAAGACACAATGTTCCTCCGGATATCAAGAGTGAGCCTGATATGGCCGTGCAATATGTAACAAAGAAAATGGAAAAGGCAGGTGCCATCTCCGGGCATGGAAACCACTCGGTAAGTGACAGTTCTTTGATCGATGGTGATCACCTCGATAGACATGTTAATAGCAGTATGGTTGGAATGATAAAGGAAATGGGTGCCTGAACAATGTAAAGTAAGTCTAAGATACCTACACAATAACTATAATCGTAATAAACAAACAATAAAACAGCGGAGAAGCCGTGAATTAAATAAAAAGGCTGTAGTTATCAGCAGGGAGACGTGAATCCCGTGGTGAAGCAAGGAAGGGAATGCAGAGACCGGAGCGACGGACGGCCTTATATAGGCAGGCAGCCAACAACGTGGGAGGCGTTGGGATGGGGGACCCAACGCCGCCTCACACGGTGACCGAGCTGCAGGCTATGGACGTATATATGTGCATAAGTAGGATTCAGTTAGCGTTGGGAACCCGCATACCAAATTTCTTGAAGATGGGCCCATAAGTAACAAAGACCGTTGAAAAGTTCAATATGGCGTCATACCACCGAAATAAGTACGTACATCGGTTTCGGTTAGCACAGGGAAGCCGCCTACCAAATTTCGTGAAGATGGGGTCAGCCTTCTACCTACACGGGAAGTTGGAGAATTAGTGAGGTTGGAAAGTTCAATATGGCGGCCGACAGTGGTGTCATACCACCGAAATAAGTACGTACATCGGTTTTGGTTAGCGCAGAGTAGCTGCCTACCAAATTTTGTGAAGATGGGGCCATAAATAAGAAAGTTCAACATGGCGGACGTTGTCGACCGTTATGACCGTTACGTGTAGAATTTCGAAATGAAACCTGCTTAACTTTTGTAAGTAAACTGTAAAGAATAAGCCTGCCAAATTTCAGCCTTCTACCTACACGGGAAGTTGGAGAATTAGTGATGAGTGAGTGAGTGAGTGAGTGAGTGAGTGAGTGAGTGAGTGAGTCAGTCAGTCAGTCAGTCAGTCAGTCAGTGAGGGCTTTGCCTTTTATTAGTATAGATCAAAATTCAATAAAGAGGATTATTATTATTATGTGCAAATTACTTATTTTGTTGCTTGCTTTTTATATTGTTTATATTGTTTGGTGGTTAAAATTGTTACACTGTTATACTATTCTAGATTTTAAACTAGAACATAGCTTGTTGAATTTGAAGTGAACGAATCACTGATTCAAAGATTTGAATCACTTTGGTGAAATAAACCAAATTAATAGAATCACAAAAAATAATTGTTTTGCTCATCACTAGTATGAATCACCTTCTCAGTTGGCCATATTCCATTTCTATCTGCACAAACTTTCATCTTTGAACAGGTTCTAGGAAATTTCTCTCTATTAATTTATGCACATTTGGCTAACGCTGTGTGTTTTTATTGCTGTATTGTGTAGGTGTGGGTAGCGAAACTTCAGACAGCTGTTTTTCCATTGAGAGGATGTTTTATTGTCTATCACAAGCACAGTTGACGTGCACAGGGCCACGCAGGTACAAAATTGTGTAGACATGTACACACCCACTCACCAATGCAAGGGTCTGCATGCCAGGACTAATGACAAAGCATATGTCACTCTCACTGTAGCGTAGCCACCAGCGCAGACACTACAGTACTTTGTGATGCTCATGAAAATATTGCATAGCTTCAGAGGTTCATTGGCTCAAGAAAGGAGCCATTTTAAATCAAATAATGTTGCAGCTAATACCGTGTTGAGTGTGTATGCAAAGAAAAGTAAAATATTTACTATATTCTAAGAAAAACATTTGAATAATTGATGCAAAATAAAAACTTCTTGTAAATGTTCCAACTTACAACAAATTCAATTTGAAGGCAGACATAGAAATAGATCAGAAAATAGAAATAGAAATAGATCTAGTTAATACCATAGGAATAGTCAGTATTATAGAGGTAAACTTAGCACACTTCTGCTTATGAGTTTTTTTTCATCCTTGATTTGGCTGCTTTGGTTGGAGAAGTTTCACTGGCTTTGAGCATTTTAAAAGAAACTGGTCTGATTTTATTGGCATTCATAAGGGTGGACTGTTGTGTATTCAACAGTTGACAATCAATGGGTACTAATCCAAAAGCAAAATACATATCAACACCCTCAAAACAGTGAGGAAAAGGAGAAGCTGCATGTAAAAAAGGAAACTGAGTGTTTTGGACTGTGCAAACAGAGGAGAATTTCATGGGACATTGAAGCCAGAACAGACAACATACTAAATAAATGCTTACTCAGTCTCTAGGCTAACTACAGAAAGTGCACATTGATTGTCTACCAAAATGACTGATTGTATTCTTGTTTTGCAGCCTAATGAGATTTCACCCAATGAGAGGGATCAGTCACCCTTCCAAAACTGTGATTCCTTGTTAAAAACTTTTACATGGGCAGAGGCCCAAAAATTTAGGGACTAAAGTCATTAAATTATGATTTCCTGTGACTAGTCCTTTTGGATTGTGCAGTGTAGAGAATGACTTAACCTGAGTGGAAACAAGTTTGCAAGAGTTTCAGACAGGACAGGTAGATTATTGTAAGATTAACTTGGATAAAAGAGTCAGGCCTTACCTCCTTCGAGGGTATCAGGAGCAATGCCAGAAAGTTAAATTGTGGATAATGAAAGGAGCAATATTAGCACAACAGACTTTTGCTTAGTAGTATGAGGAACTGTTGTCTAATACCATACATACATTTTTATAGTTGATTAAGTTGGCAATTTACATAAGTTCATATTCAAAATATTATTTTTATTTAAACAATCAAGTAATTAATTCATGTTATTGTAAAAATAATGTAATTTTCTTAAATACAAGTACAAAACATACAACTCAAAGACAACAGTAATCATCATTCCCCAACCGTCTCCAAACAGCCAATTTAACAAAAAAACATTTGGACATATTCTTCGGATTAGTGTTTAAGACCAAAATGTTATATGAATAAGTGCTGTTATAAAATCTAGAATGTCTGGTCATGATTGACCTAGGCCATTTAACAGACAGAAGGAGATTGAACAGAGACTGGGTTATATGTATCAGTTTGGTTATAATCTTAATTCCTTATTCTGCTTCATTACTTTATCTGTCATTTTAATGGATACATGTCCAGTGGCTTTTAACTGGCATGTTCAAGAGTAAAAACAGATTGCTTAAATTAGGCTTCAGCTAGGTCACAACTGATTTAAATCTGTAAACTGTAACCAGTATGGGGGCCACTGAGCCCAAAACCTAGACCTAATAATACCCAACACAGTCACGGGCTCAAATATTGGATTTTTTTAATTCAACAAGCCCTCAAACAGTGAAACACAGCCCAAAATCCATACAAACAATAAAGCTTTTTGCCTTCTTCCACTTCCAGTTGGGTGTTGCTTGCTGCCTCCTCATTCTGACTCCCCAAGGTAAGGCAGCGGGCTACTTTTATATTGGACCCAGAACAGCTTCTGGTGCCCTGGCATGACTTGTGGGGAGTACTTCTGGGCTATTTGAGATCCAGAGTAGTCCTCCCCTGATAGTGCCCCCTTGCAGCATCCAGGGACCCTGACAAGGCTGCACTTCTGGACTCCAGTTCCCATGAAGACCTGTGGGTACCCAAGCTAGGATGCTTCCAGCAGACCACTACAGCTAACATGAGGGGGGAGTGGAACTGCACTTGGCCTCCAGCTTCTGCTTGTCCATTCCTAGGCACCTTCCATTTTATTCGGAAGTCATACCATCATCCATCATAATGCCTGTCTTTCCTCACTCACATATGTCACTCACAAAACATATTATTATTGAAAAGACACCAGTTTAATAAAATGTAACACAAGGTTAAAGGAACTATAACATGATATTTAAGCAGCAAAATGGTGCTTTAAAATCTGAATGCCAAATATGAGCTATAATCACTGATTAAAAAAAAAAAAACACATGGACATGACGGAACAATTTTTCACGCAATAGAAATACAAAAAATGTAAAATAAAAGAGATGTAGCTTAGCTGCAGCAAGGTCTTCTGATTACACTTTGGTATTAAATCTATATGAAGAGGGAGGTTAATATTTCAAAAGACATACTGCAGCTGCATATTTTCAAGGGGGTGATTTTTTTCCCTGCTTTGTGCTACAGACTGTAAATTTAATGACAGCACCTACTCCTCTCATGCCTACTTAATTCACCATTTTCTCTGTCCTCAAAAGAAATTTTCTGAACAAGCTCTGGTCTTTAGTCATAAATTACTAGTGCATATTGTAACACAGAGGTCCACTGATTCATGTGAAATTGGGCCTTTGCTGGTGATAGAGCTCATACTACAGCTTAGAAAAAGCAAAACAGACGTTGGCCGATTAAAAACAATGAGAAGATACATTTTCAGGCGTAATATTGACAGTGTAGGTCTTTGTCCTTGACCTAACATATCAAAGACTTATATTCATTCTAGTTTAAGTTCCGTAGGGAATGACTATCACATGTTTCCATCTGACAGGGTGGTAAAAAGAGCCATTTAACATTTTTATTATCAACTGTTTTTCACCTTAAGGCAAGTTTTGTTTGATTAATTCCTAGCTTTCCAAGGGACACCTCATAAAGCAACAAACTAGACCAGGAAGTATAACCTGAATATGGGGTTACAAATACATATATTTCCACACAAAGTATACATAATCTCTTATTGGATTCACAATGCTGTTTTGCACTTGAGAGTGACACTCATAATGGCTCTGTCTTTTGGGAAAACCCACTGAACTTGTGAATCTAGTTATTGTGAATTGCAGGTATCCAGTTTCTATTATCAGGTTGACTTGCCATCTATCTTGATTACAACTGAACAAATAAATGTCAAATACTGTATTTTGCTTCTTAGTGTTAGCACTGAAAAATATAAAAACCAATATGTGTCTTTTTAGTAAGTAAGTCAGGAAAAAGTAATAATTCTGAAAACATTTTCAGGCATGCGGTTAAGAAAAACGGATTGTTATGTTCATTCTCATGGGGAAATTACATAGTAGAGTGTTATAATGGAATTCTGATGATAATAAAGAAGTTTACTGTGAAAAAAAGGCTAACATGGCAACTTATCTGTGGAAAAAGCAGTTCAGCAGATGCTGCTTCTTCATTTACAATAAAATGAAGTTGTGTAACAGCAGTCGGTGTAGAAATATAATGTATTATATCACAAACAATGCATGACATAGCACATACGTGTTTAAGAGAAACAATCAAACGCCAACTAAAATTTATATGTTAGCTTTCCTTGATCAAGCACAAAAACCCAGTGTTACTTTCTCTATAGCACAGGGTTCATTCATCCTTCTGTCGTCTGTAACCACTTTGTCCATTTCAGAATTGTCAGTAAAGCAAACATTATGGTATGGGGGTTCCACTATGGGAAGGGCTGCTGGCCACAGTTACAAATTGTAGCTGTTGCACAAGAAATTGTTTTAGACTGTCGACTCATACCATAAGAGTAATGTAAAACTATTATTATTGAAAATAATCCCGAAATGGAAATGCAAAAATGGCACAGCTTTTTTTATATTTATGACTTAACAACTTTCAGTGTAAACTGAACCAGCAATTTTATGAATGAATCTAGTGATGCTCAATTGTTTTTGTGCTATGATTAGTTTATTTTCTTCTGTTTTGTAAGGCTTAATGGTAAGCTATAAAAAGAGTTAAGGAGAAAAATATTAAGGTTAATGTCATGCAGCAGTTTTTTTTTTGGTTATGTATTTGCCTTATACAATTTCTTGTATTAGGAATTTGTTAATTTTTGCATACCCCTTGGGGTCAGAGCACAGTGTCAGCTATTGTACAGCAGCCCTAGACAAAGTGCAGGCTAAAGTTCTTGCTCAAGTGCCCAACAGAGTAGGATCCCCTTTGGCAGTAACAGGATTTGAACTGGAAACCTTTTGAAAACCAGCACAGCTCCTTTGCCTCAGAGCAACGACTCCACCTTTGGTACATTTTATTTTTAAAAAGCAGAAAACACTGATCTTTTGTGGTCAAATAGACAAAAGGGGATCTTTCATGTTTATTAAGAGTTCTTGATAAGGAAGACTTTAGTGTTTATGGAAAAACAAAAAAAAAAGGAAAACTTGAAAGGCAATAAAGTACTGCAAGAGCCTGCTAATGCTTAACAGAAATATGCAACAAGGTAAAGCCCAGTGAAGCACTGTGGAATGAAGTGCATGCGGGCCCTGACAGGCGAGACATGGTTTGGCTTGGCTGTGTGTGACACACAATTTGTTTGTGTCAGATAATTAACAGAGAAATCCAGCACAAAATTGTTTCAAGGGAAACAGGAACTCTTGGTTGTCAAAATTATCCTGGCGCCATCACAAAAGATGTACACATGGGCTCAGTATAGGTTGTGCTGCAATTCTTTTCTTTATAACTCCATCAGTTTACTTTAATTCCCAATCCCACTTTCATAGTTCATGATTGTGGAGAGCTGGTACCTGTAAACCTATAAGCCAATTCTGTAAAATCTAGAAGCACCAAACACTATGATTGGGGCACAGCTAGAGCCATCAATCAAGTGGAGTACTGGGAGTAGTCTGTTAAAAGTTTCCTTGCCTGTTGCAGAGCAGTGCAGCACAACAAAGGAGAATGAGTTAAAAGCAAGAGCGGTGTTTGGGGGTGGCAAGTGTGGCGACCGCCCAAGGCCCCTCACCTTAGGGGGCCCTGCTTTTGAAGTCTGCATGTCCTGTTTGAGCGGATTTGTCAAGTTATATCTTCAGTATATATATATATATATATATATATATATATATATATATATATATATATATATATATATATACTCAGCAAAAAAAGAAACGTCCCCTGACTTTCAACTGTTTTTACTTTCAGTAGACTTAATGTGTAAATATTTGTATGAACACTAAAAGAGTCAACACCATAAGACATAAACTAAAACTGTTTCACAATGTGTCCCTGAATGAAGGGAGGTTCAAAATCAAAAGTACCAGTCAGTATCTGGTGTGGCCACCAGCTGCTTGAAGTACTGCAGTGCATCTCCGCCTCATGGACTGGACCAGATTTTTCAGTTCTTGCTGTGAGATGTTACCCCACTCTTCTACCAATGCACCTGCAAGTTCCTGGACATTTCTGGGGGGAATGGCCCTAGCCCTCACCCTGCGATCCAACAGGTCCCAGACGTGCTCAATGGGATTGAGATCTGGGCTCTTCGCTGGCCATGGCAGAACACTGACATTGCTGTCATGCAGAAACTCACGCACTTTTTGCCACTCCTGTCTGGTCCAGCGAAGGTGGGTTTGTGCCCATAGGCGGCGTTGTTGCTGGTGATGTCTGGTAAGGACCTGCCTTACAACAGGCCTGCAAGCCCTCAGTCCAGCCTCTCTCAGCCTATTGCGGACAGTCTGAGCACTGATGGAGGGATTTTGTGTTCCTGGTATGACTTGGGCAGTTGTTGTGGCCATCCTGTACCTGTCATGCAGGTGTGATATTCGGATGTACCGATCCTGTGCAGGTGGTGTTACACGTGGTCTTCCACTGCGAGGATGATCAGCTGTCCTTCCTGTCTCCCTGTAGGGCTGTCTTTGGCGTCTCACAGTGTGGACATGGCAATTTATTGCCCTAGCCACATCAGCAGTCCTCATGCCTCCCTGCAGCATGCCTAATGCACGTTCACGCAGATGAGCAGGGACCCTGGGCATCTTTCTTTGGGTGTTTTTCACAGTCGGTAGACAAGTCTCTTTAGTGTCCTGCATTTTTAGAACTGTGACCTTAAATGCTTACTTTCTGTAAGCTGTTAAAGTCTTAACGACCATGCCACAGGTGCATGTTAATTAATTGATTATGGTTAATTGAACATGCATGGAAAACATTGTTTAAACAATTTACAATGAAGATCTGTAAAGTTATTTGGATTTTTAAAACATTATTGTTGAAATACACAGTCCTGAAAAAGGGACGTTTCTTTTTTTGCTGAGTATATATACATATACATATATATATATATATATATATATATATATATATATATATATATATATTGTAAAAGACTTGGCATCGGTGGCCATTTTATTTGGGAGGAGCCGGAAGTGGAGGAATGCTGGGAAGGAGCCGTGAGGGAGGATGGGAGTGATGACGTCAAGGCAAGATGGCGGAGGAAGGGCGGAAGTAACCGTACTGCGGTCAGACTTGGTTTAGGGTGGCGGAGCGTCTTTTTTCCTGGAAGAAATAAGAGGGAGAAAGTTAGTACCCCGCCATTCCCTGCCGACGAATACCTTTTCAGGTGTGTTCAGATCCGTCCGCGGTCTCCTACTCACGCGTGCGTGACAATACCCCCCCCTTAGCCCAGACCCACCAGGTCGGGCGGACCTAACCGAGAGGTCGTGGATACGAGAGAGGGCATCGGCATTGGCCTGAAGGGTACCTCGGCGATAAGTGACGGTGAACTTATAAGGTTGTAACTCCAGAAACCACCTGGTGACCCGCGGATTCGACTCTTTATGTAGGGACATCCACTGAAGTGCAGCGTGATCCGTCACCAGAGTGAACTCGCGACCCAACAGGTAATAACGGAGATGGGTCACCGCCCACTTAATCGCCAAGGCCTCCCTCTCCACTGCCGCGTACCGGGTCTCTCGGTCCAACAGTTTCCGGCTTAGATACATCACGGGGTGTTCGACACCATCAACGCTTTGGCTCAACACGGCTCCCAGGCCTGTGTCCGAAGCGTCGGTCTGGAGAATAAACGGGAGCCCAAAATTGGGCGTCCTCAGTATAGGTGCCGTTGTAAGGGCTTTCTTTAGGTCACTAAATGCGTGTTCGGCCTTGTCATTCCACACCACATATAAGGGAGTACCCTTTTTTGTCAAACTGGTCAAGGGTGCGGCCCTCTCGGAGAAACGGGGCACGAACCGGCGGTAGTACCCCGCTAACCCCAAGAAAGCTTGCACCTGCCTCTTGGTATTCGGACGGGGCCATTCCAAGATGTCTTTGACTTTCGAACACTGTGGTCTCACCTGTCCCCGTCCCACCAGATAGCCTAAATACTTGGCCTCCTTTAAGCCAAAGAAACATTTTCGGGGATTTATGCGGAGGCCGGCTTTAGCCAGGGTCATGAGAACAGCTGAGACCTGCAATAAATGTTCCTTCCAGGTGCCGGAATAGATGACAACGTCATCCAGGTAGGCGGCACTATAGGACTGGTGGGATTTTAGCACTCTATCTACCAGACGTTGGAAGGTTGCAGGGGCCCCGTGCAGCCCGAATGGAAGGACCTTGTATTGCCAGTGTCCACTTGGGGTACTAAAGGCTGTTTTTTCTTTTGCGGATTCCGTTAAGGGAATTTGCCAATACCCTTTCGTCATGTCCAGAGTAGTCAAGTATTGAGCCGTACCTAGACGCTCTATGAGGTCATCGATGCGGGGCATCGGGTAGGCATCAAATTTAGAAACCTGGTTCAGACGTCTGAAGTCATTACAAAACCTCCAGGAACCGTCAGGTTTGGAAACGAGGACGATTGGACTGGACCAAGGGCTATGGCTTTCTTCAATAATGTCCATATCCAACATGCGCTGTACCTCTAATTCCACCTCTGTACGTTTTGCCTCCGGGAGTCTATAGGGCCTCTCCCGGACGACAACTCCGGGATCCGTGATAATATCATGGGCAATCAGCGAGGTCCGGCCAGGCGACTCGCTCACTACTTTGGGGATGGCTTGAATCACATGTGTTAATTCTTGCCTCTGTTTGGGACTTAGCTCATCGCCGAGGTTAAGGGCAGTAGCGCCAGCGAAAAGGGAGAGGGATCTGTGGGAGTCAGGAGACTCCTCCCGTTCCTTCCAGGGTTTTAATAAGTTTATATGATAGATCCGCTCGGCTGGTCGACGATTGGGTTGTTTCACCAAATAATCGACCAGTCCCTTTCTCTCCTTAATCTCGTATGGTCCTTGCCAATGAGCGAGCAACTTTGAGTGGGAGGTAGGAACGAGCACCATGACTCGGTCCCCCGGGTGGAACTCCCGAAGGACGGAGTTGCGGTTGTAGCACCGGGCCTGCGCTGCCTGCGCACGAGTCACGTGATCTTTTAGGAGGGGCCTGATTTTTGCGAGTCGGTCACGCATTTGCGCGACATACTCCAACACGTTAGAGGAGGGAAGGGCCTCGGCTTCCCAACCCTCTTTTAGCATATCCGAAATACCTCGGGGTTGTCTTCCATACAACAGTTCGAAAGGGGAGAAGCCCGTAGAGGCCTGTGGTACCTCTCGGTAAGCAAAAAGCACCAGGGGAAGAAACTGATCCCAGTCCCTACCGTCCGCGCTGACTACTTTGCGGAGCATCTGTTTGAGCGTCTGGTTAAATCTCTCTACCAACCCGTCTGTCTGAGGGTGATAGACTGACGCTTTCAGGTGCTTTATTCTGAGTAATCTGGCCACCTCCCTGAACGTATCCGAGGTAAAGGGTGTACCCTGGTCCGTGAGGACTTCTTTGGGTATACCCACTCGGGAAAATAAATTAACCAGCTCCCGTGCGATGTTTTTTGTATTAGCGGAGCGCAGGGGAACCGCCTCTGGGTATCGGGTGGCATAATCCACCATAACCAGTATGTATTTAAAACCACGGTTTGAGGGCTCCAAGGGTCCTACTAAGTCGACCCCTATTCTGTCGAAGGGAATATCGATTAAGGGAATAGGGACGAGGGGAGCACGGTCCCGTCTGGGAATCTGGCGGATCTGACACTCCGGGCAGGATTGACAGAAACGCCGGACCTCCTCGTTAATCCCTGGCCAGTAAAAACGGAGCTTGATCCTCTCCAACGTCTTTTCGGCCCCGAGATGGGCGCCAAGGAGGTGAGCGTGGGCTAATTCGCATACCTCCCGCCGGAAGGTACGCGGAACTAGCAACAACTTTCTCACCTCGCCCTTGTGTGTCGCCACCCGATACAACAGATCATTTTCCAAGACAAAAAAGGGCTCACGTGGTGAGGAACTATCGGCTTGTGAGCTATTCGGCCAAACTACCGCATTTCGGGCAAACCGCAGGGAATCATCGTTCCACTGTTCCCTCTTAAATGAGGCCGGCGTGGATCTAAATTGATGATCCAGGCTATCTAGGGGATCTTGTGGTCTGGGCCCCGGGAGAGTTCCCTGGCTTGTCCCTTCTCCGGCGGATTCTTCCGGGTCAGGGTCCAAAGCCGTGGAAACATTTCCCGAGGTATTAGCGCCAGAGAGGTCTGCCCTAGTGCACGGCGTGGAGACCGCAGGAGGGGTGCCTTTCCCCCTCATAACCAGATCCAACGAGGCCCCGGGAGCGGTGTTAGTATTACCGCAGTTTCTTTTTGACCAGTCTTGTCCCAATATCACCGGATAGGGGGGCTCGGGTAACACAGCGACCATCAAACTAGTTAGTTCCCCCTTCCAGGCGATATAACAGTTAGCGGAACGATACGACTTGGTCCCTCCATGTACACAAGTGACTTGTAGCTGTTGGTTAAGCCATTGTTGCGGTAAAACATAACGGCGAGCGACAATGGTAATGTTGCTGCCGGAATCAAACAAAGCCACCACCGAGTGCCCATTCAATAACACCACTCCCTTATTAGGACTCGCCAAGGGATGCGACGGGGTACAGTACCTCTCCGTTGTGGCCCAGGTGCAGTACATCGGTTCCGTGGTTGTGTTTAAAGGGCAGGTTGGAAGTAGATGGCCGGCCTCTCCGCACTTGTAACAGCGCGGAGAGAGCGGCTTTTCTCTAGGCCTCACCGGTGCTTCCGCAGCGCGTCGAGAGGGCTCGGGGGTGGGCACCCGTCCCTGTCGGTTCCCACGAGCAGACTTTTCTGACCCCCCGACTCGAAGGACCGCGAGCTGACGCTCAAGGACTTCAAGGAGACCCGGCATATCCTTATAGGGATGTCGCCGGACCTGCTGGGCGAGGGAGCACGGCATCGCGTTCACGAAGCCTTCACAGGCGACCTACTCTACTACTTTACGGGCCTGGGGACCTTCTGGCCGTAGCCAACGCCCCATCTTACCCCAGAAATCGAAGGCCTGAGCACGAGCAGGCTTTTCGGGGTCGAACTGCCAATTCCTCCACTCAGATGCCTGCTGGCCCGGCGTGATGCCGTAGCGGGCCAGGATCTCAGCCTTGAGGAGGTCATAATCCGCGGCCTCCTCCTCGGGGAGGTCATAATAAGCCCGCTGCGCGGGTCCCTTCAAGTAGGGAGCCAAAATGGACGCCCACTCGGACCGCTGCCACTCGTTCCGGGTGGCCGTCCTTTCGAATATCCCTAAATATGACTCTACATCATCGGCTTCCGTCATAGGTACCAAGGGGTTTGGTTTGGGCTTCGGAGGACTCACTCTAGCCCTTTCAGCCTCCGCCAACTTGTTCTTCGTGGCCTCCAACTCCCTATTGGTGGCCTCTTGTGCTTGCTGCAGGGCGTGGAGCTGGGCGTTCATGCCCTGTAGCACGGTGTTAAGGTCCTGACGCTCTGTCATTTCCGGACGTCTATCCTGCCGGCTACGCCACTGTAAAAGACTTAATAGGAGACAACATAAAGGTTTGGGGTTTTCCGGCCCCGTATATTGTTGACGCTCCACAGTATTCAGAAAAAACACGGTCAAAATATACAAACAAAAACAGTTCATATACGCGACGCCAAACATGGCGTCGGCGGCCATTTTATTTGGGAGGAGCCGGAAGTGGAGGAATGCTGGGAAGGAGCCGTGAGGGAGGATGGGAGTGATGACGTCAAGGCAAGATGGCGGAGGAAGGGCGGAAGTAACCGTACTGCGGTCAGACTTGGTTTAGGGTGGCGGAGCGTCTTTTTTCCTGGAAGAAATATGAGGGAGAAAGTTAGTACCCCGCCATTCCCTGCCGACGAATACCTTTTCAGGTGTGTTCAGATCCGTCCGCGGTCTCCTACTCGCGCGTGCGTGACAATATATATATATATTTGAGATGCTTCTAGGAGGAACCCTTTTAAAATCCCTCTTCAAGGTCAAATTCCATACATGTACATCTTTAAAAACATTCCATAGTCCACCTTCATTGCCCAAAAAGGATCACCAGTATAATCCCTTCCTAAAATAGGTATAGCCCATTAGTTGCTGAGTTGGCTTCTCCTATCTATAGAAAAAGACACTGCATCCAGATTAGACTAGGAAGATGTCATCAACGACTTTTCCAATCGGAAGGCAATAAAAGTGGATTTTCGTCTCTGAACCTGGAAACTGGTAAGAGATTTCATACATCTACATTAATTTCAGACTTCTTGTTGAACACTGAAACTCACATTTTATTTGTAGGCCATAAACATGTCCAAATATTAATGCACAAAAACATGTATCGCTAATGATAACCGGCTGACATGACATCAACGTGAATTATGACTATGACATCCTGCTTATTGAGAGACAGAGTATTCTTGCAATTTGGGTACTTTTCTAAAAGAGGCCCTGCTAATTGCGTATCGCACTGTTGTGGTATTGTCATGAAAAATGAATTGCACTTTTTTAATAGATTATATCATTATATTTTGTATAAAGTCCACATGTTATTTTGCAAAATTTAGCTGAATGCTGTAATGAGAAAATCCAGTGTATGTTAACATTATTTTTATTAAATTCGCGCACTAGTTTATACAGTCCACACATGCCAGTACAAGTGTTCTAAGTAACTGGCCCCGCGTGGGGTTGGTCAGCCCTAGGCCCCGCACACCCTTAAGGCTGCTTCTGGTTAAAAGACATATTGTTGCTAGTATACAAAACTGTCCAAGGAAATGCAGTAACCTTATCACCCTATGAATATAGAGGATATGCATTTTTTGATAATTTAAAGGGTCATCCATTGTAATTCGAATTTACTTCTTCACCTCATAGTTTAGTCACATTGGATGCCAGTTTGCCCATATATTTTCCCCTACAGAAGCACTGATCATAGTCACTAAGTAGCAATGCATAACAACTTGCCTACTACTGATCTTCTTGTTTTTTTAATCTTGCTGTTGATACAGAACAGAAAAATAGACTCCATTGAAGATTAGTGATGAGTGAACCCTGTGGAGTATGCTTCGCTGTGAGTATGGAAAAATCATGGAAATGTTCATGAACTTTGCCAGACTCGCAGCAAGAACTGGACCAGTTTTTAAGTGGCTTATAATGGTGCTATGGTATTTTAATTGTTCACAAAGGTTAGGGAAGTATCTACTAAGCATGATGGACTGATAATTGTGACCAAAAGTGTGACTTGAGCTGTGAGGAAGCAGGGTTAGCCACTGTACATCAAACAAGAGACAGAATGACAACCATAAAATACAACAAATGGCCAAAAACTAGCAATACGTAAATAGAACAAATTTTATTGTTATCTTGGAGTTCAAATCTTGGGGCACACATTAGCTGTGCAATGAAGTGGAGGCCTGAGACTGGCTTGTTCAAACGTTTGAAGTTGTGGCACTGGGTGCAGCAGAATGTCTTTGGTGTTTACAATCTCTTTGCAGATGCTTTGTACTTTTTTTTTCCCTGAAGAGGATAGAAATGCTATTTCACAGGGTCACATGATTTTTTTCTTGAGGAGGAGAACAGCCTCTTTAAGTCTTGTTTTCTTATGCAAGTGCTGTGCTGCCACGCATAGGAATCAGTGTTACACAGTATATCTGGGGGCAGTTCTCATAATATTCTTATTTTTATTACGGTCAACTAATGTAACCCTCAAAGGATAATACAGCAAGGTTTTTTGTTTTTTTTTAATACATGCCCGGTATAAGGCTGAAATATTGATGGTACTATGCATGCCCAAAGTAGCTCGGAACCATTCTTACAGTACACATGCACGAAGGTTCTGCACATGACTGCTACAGCTCTGCGATATCACACTGGCCTCACAAAGCATTATGGTATGCTGGGAAAAATGTTTGTCTAAGCTGGCCACAAGGCAAACTTACATGAAAATATTAGACGAACAAAGTCACCGTCAAATACAGCATATTGGCTATGAAAAATACTTTGGTAAATAGTGATCATCAACACTATTGAAGATGAAGTGTAAATAGAATATAATTAGTAATTTGTTTTACATCCTTTAATTTCATTGTGTAAAATGCTAGGGAGATTGTGTTACTTGTGCTAGATTTCACTCCACATCAGGCTAGAAGCAAATGATCTTGCACATGCAGTCAAATGTGTGCTGGAGGAGAGCGAAAGCAATTCAAGCCTAGCTACCAATTTTCAGTGGCATTGCTTGTGATAATAATACAGGGTATTTTGTTTAAAAAAAAAAAAAAAATATCACCAATCACATTTTCTGAATAGAATTTCAGAGTTGAGACAACACGGACATCTGAACTGCAGCAATTTAGAAAAAGTCAAGGAAGGACAGAAGGGTAACATGCACAAAAGATGAAATAATTTAATTAATGCTAAGTATTGTGTTTATATAGTGTGAATATAAATCAAATTGACTTTCAAGTTATTTGTGAGACTTTATTGTTTTTGGCAAATAAAAACAGCTTTGCAGTTTGACTTTAATTTTTGGTTTGCATTTTGGCCAAAGTGTGAATTTCATGTTGCTCTAGCTCCAAACATCTGCTAATTTTTCAGACCTTTTTTCCCAGTCTATTCACTTTTATTCAGGTAATTTCTATTGTGCCCTCTTTATCTTGGCAGAATATTATAGAGATTTACTATAATTTATTTATAGATGCCAACACCATAACGTTTTTTAGACTTTTGTATATTACATTATTTTTCTTCACATACATTGAATGGACCTTTGAATTTGTAGAAATGCAAAGTAGATATTAATCATATTACTTGCTAGGTGTATTTCAAGTGTGCTTTCCATTTTGTTTTTCCTGGGATAATAAATTCATGTGCGACCTTTAGAGAAATCATCAGAACCTCTTAAAAGTAGTCATCCATCTTAATGCAAAAACAGAAAGGTTATCAATAATGATCTTATATACAAATCCATTTTCTCAATAGGCCTTAACCAGTGTAGGCTGGTTAATGTTGGAGTATTTTAGAAGTAATAATGAATAAGCCATCTTTGGATAATATACCAGGTCATTCACATGGCACAGTCAATCATAAACCCTCGTTCATAATAATAATAATAATAATAATACATTTTATTTATATAGCGCCTTTCCCATGCTCAAGGCATTACAGAATATAAGAAAGAACGGCTTGGTATACAGTATATAGCATTGTACATACCAAACAAATAAATAAAGAAGATTGCGACAGTGAATTCAGAGAAAAAAAAGCCTAACAGGTCTAGCACACACACATACAGGTTACATGAGCATCTTGACAGAGAGGTAAACTGAGAGAAGGGTAATAAAGTCAAGTAGAGCTAAAAGCCTTCCTGAACAGATGAGTTTTGAGTTGTTTTTTAAAAGAATTCATGGAGTCAGCTGATCTAATGAATTTCAGTAGGTCATTCCAGAGTCTGAGCGCTATACAGCTGAAGGCCCTGCCACCCATGGAGTGTAGATTAGTGTGGGGCACAACAAGATTGCCAGAATCAGAGGACCTTAGTGGGTAGGCAGGCACATAGTGATGGAGAAGGTCACTGATGTAGTTTGGTGCGAGGTTATTTAAGGCTTTGTAGTGTTATTAGCAGGATTTTATATTCGATTCTGTAAGACACAGGGAGCCAGTGAAGACAGAGCAGGATCGGTGTTATGTGCTCGCTGCTGCTGGTTCAAGTAAGGACTCTTGCAGCTGAGTTTTGAATAAGCTGGAGCTGTGATATAAGATTAGAAGGGGCACCTGCCAGCAGCGAGTTACAATAATCGATGCGAGATGTGATAAAAGCATGGACAAGTTTCTCAGCATTAGAAAAGGAGAGGAAAGAGTGAACACGGGATATGTTACAGAGGTGAAAGTAAGAAAGTTTCTTAATGTGATTTATGTGGGCGGAATTAGAGAAGGAGGAATCAAAAATGACACCAAGATTCTTTGAAGTAGAGGCAGGTCTGATGAGATCACCGCCAAGATGGACTGGGAAGGAGCTCATTTTATTAAGTTGCATTTTAGTCCCAATTTGCAGGAGTTCAGTTTTGTTGCAATTTAATTTTAAAGAGTTCTGCTCCATCCAGGTTTTGATTTCACTAAGGCAGGTTGTGAGCTGAGAAAGCTCTAAAGAAGTTCCACTTTTAACACTGAAGTAGAGTTGAGTATCATCTGCATAAAGATGATAACCCAGTCCATAGCTACGAATAATATGGCCAAGGTGAAGCATATAGATACAGAAGGGAAGAGGGCCCAGGACAGAGCCCTGAGGAACTCCTTGTGTGACTGGCGCCAAGCTGGATCTGTTGTTGCCAAGACTAACAAACTCTTGCCTGTCCAATCCACTAAACCAGCATAGTGCATGTTATTTGATTGTTGAAGTTGCGTTACAATAGTACTTTACATATTCCTGCAGTTTATGCTTACTTGAATACTGTTCTTGAACAAAAAAATTAATAACTTTCTCTGAAAAAGCAAAAGGGTTTCAAGTCTTTGATTCCACTGCAGCTAAAATTAAATTTTGCCTCCTATTTCATATTTTCTTTTTGTTTCAACTTTTCAACTTCAATGTTCCAAATCTGCTATGAGTGTGTATAGATATATATCCTGTATAGGTGCTGTATGTACTAAATGAACAAAAAGAATTCTGTCACAAAGATTCCACCAAATGCTAGCTGATGCATGGTAGATATACAGTGCATCCAGAAAGTATTGTTTTTCCACATTTTGTTATGTTACAGCCTTAAAGTAAAAAGAAAGTATTGTTTTTCCACATTTTGTTATGTTACAGCCTTATTCCAAAATGGATTAAATTCATTTTTTTCCACAAAATTCTACACACAACACCCCATACTGACAACATGAAAAAAGTTTACTTGAGGTTTTTACAGATTTATTAAAAATAAAAAAAACTGAGAAATCACATGTACATAAGTATTCACAGCCTTTGCCATGAAGCTCAAAATTGAGCTCAGGTGCATCCTGTTTCCCCTGATCATCCTTGAGATGTATCTGCAGCTTAATTGGAGTCCACCTGTGGTAAATTCACTTGGACATGATTTGGAAAGGCACACACCTGTCTATATAAAGTCCCACAGTTGACAGATCATGTCAGAGCACAAACCAAGCATGAAGTCAAAGGAATTGTCTGTAGACCTCCGAGACAGGATTGTCTCGAGGAACAAATCTGGGGAAGGTTACAGAAAAATTCTGCTACTTTGAAGGTCCCAATGAGCACAGTGGCCTCCATCATCCGTAAGTGGAAGAAGTTAGAAACCACCAGGACTCTTCCTACAGCTGGCCGGCCATCTAAACTGAGCGATCAGGGGAGAAGGGCCTTAGTCAGAGAGGTGACCAAGAACCCGATGCTCACTCTGTCAGAGCTCCAGAGGTCCTCTGTGGAGAGAGGAGAACCTTCCAGAAGGACAACCATCTCTGCAGCAATCCACCAATCAGGCCTTTATGGTAGAGTGGCCAGACAGAAGCCACTCCTTAATAAAAGACACATGGCAGTCCGCCTGGAGTTTACCAAAAGGCACCTGAAGGACTGCCAGACCATGAGAAACAAAATTCTCTGATCTGATGAGACAAAGATTGAACTGAATGAAGTGAATGCCAGGCGTCACGTCACGGAAACCAGGCACCGCTCATCACCAGGCCAATACCATCCCTACATTGAAGCATGGTGGTGGCAGCATCGTGCTGTGGGGATATTTTTCAGCGGCAGGAACTGGGAGACTAGTCAGGATAAAGGAAAAGATGACTGCAGCAATGTACAGAGACATCCTGGATGAAAACCTGCTTCAGATCGCTCTTGACCTCAGACTGGGGCGACGGTTCATCTTTCAGCAGGACAACAACCCTAAGCACACAGCCAAGATATCAAAGGAGTGGCTTCAGGACAACTCTGTGAATGTCCTTGAGTGGCCCAGCCAGAGCCCAGACTTGAATCCGATTGAACATCTCTGGAGAGATCTTAAAATGGCTGTGCACCAATGCTTCCCATCCAACCTGATGGAGCTTGAGAGGTGCTGCAAAGAGGAATGGGCGACACTGGCCAAGGATAGGTGTGCCAAGCTTGTGGCATCATATTCAAAAAGATTTGAGGCTGTAATTGCTGCCAAAAGTGTATCGACAAAGTATTGAGCAAAGGCTGTGAATACTTATGTACATGTGATTTCTCAGTTTTTTTATTTTTAATAAATTTGCAAAAACCTCAAGTAAACTTTTTCACGTTGTCATTATGGGGTGTTGTGTGTAGAATTCTGAGGAAAAAAATGAATTTAATCCATTTTGAAATAAGGATGTAACATAACAAAACGTGGAAAAAGTGATGCGCTGTGAATACTTTCAGGATGCACTGTACAACTTCATATCTTTTCAGTGCAGGATATCTGCAAATTTCTCAGCTCAATGAACAGAAATAGACAACAAAAATGATATCTATTGTTTTAAACACAGTTAAACCTGTAGGCATGAGAAAGAATCAAGGGCTGGCAGAAGTGAGATGTTGAGGCTTTCTTCCAAAAGTATTGCAATTCTTCTCACTAATCTAAATCACACTAATCTAAAAAAGTAGATCTTTGTCACATATAAGTTAAAAAAATTGAATTATGTGAATATAGCTTTATTTTGTTTTCAAATTTCAGACACAAGATTGTATGCACCATGCTGCAATTGGCTTCCAGCTCTCATGGTGTAACAATGGTTGTGTAATATGCCAGTATTCATGAAAAGGAGTAACAATACAAAAAAAGACAATAATAATTCTATATTTAAATAGAATTTATTAAGGACATTGTAAACCTGTACTAAAGAGATCCCTTGAAAACAGTTACAGTTACTATCATTTAACACCTCCCCTGCATTTAACACTTTTTTAAGTTAGTCCCTAGAAAAATTCAAAATGTAGCCTCTGCTATGACCATAATGTTGTGGAAAGTACTGCAAACAACTGCTTGTAATTATACATTCCAATAAGGCAAAATAATGGATGAACTACATAGATACTTATGGACACTCAAACTCATGGACCACATGTTTTCATATGGATCATAAAATAATTTGCATGTTTATACTGTATACTGTATAGGCACATATTACGTAACGTATGGCTTTTATACAATATAAAAACCTTATGTTGCAGGTTTCTACAGTGAAGTTGAGCCTAATTGCACAGTAAAGCTAATTGATGAAGAACTAAATAAAAGACATGATTCTGGCATCAAGAGCATTTTTCTGGTTGATTAAATTACTACTGCGGTAGGCTGGAACCCTGCCCAGGGTTTGTTTCCTGCCTTGCGCCCTGTGTTGGCTGGGATTGGCTCCAGCAGACCCCTGTGACCCTGTAGTTAGGATATAGCGGGTTGGATAATGGATGGATGGATTTAATTACTACTGTATGTGCCACACTGCATGTTTACTAAAGGCACATATTATGTATGCTATGGATATTATCCATATATATAATTCACTAAGGCAAGACACCCATGGAAAGGCAAGAGACCCATGGAAAGCATGGCGGAAGGGGCGTGGATTCACTAAGCCGCCGACAAGTAAGACACCTATGTGCATGCAGGAAGGAGACACGCCCACCAACTCCAAGACCATTGGATACGACGACAACTCGCAGAGCCACACCCACCAACTTGGACGCGACAACACAGAAAAACTGGCGTCATTTATATTCGTCTGCCGTAGAGGAAACATGTACCTCCGAGCCACGTTGACTGTTCATAGAGGCATGTTTCTCGCGGAGGTGAATCGCCATATGCAGCGTGTAAAACGGATTGCGAGGGGTATCCCATGGGATCCTTAAAACGATCCTTTACAACTGAGGTTAAAACACAATGAAGTAAGCAGTCTTTAAAAACCGAGTTTTCGGTTACGACGCACGACCGTGTGCACCATAGCAAACTGTTTTACACGCTACATACAGCAATTCGCATCCGCGACAAACATGCGTCTTCTTAGATGCTCCTGCAGGAACATGAAAGACATTTCCCTGCCCACCAACACTCCTTTTTCACTGGCCCGTGTCTACCCTCGCTCTCTAGGCATTCACACTGCCTGCCCATGTGCCAGGACGCAAAAACTCACCGACCACCCAGTTAGTCCCTTTCGTCTGTGCTAGGAGTCCACATGCATGTCTGAGCCATGTTGACTTTTCATTATTCTTTTCGGTTTCGACACCCGACCGCGTCCACCATGAAAAACCATGCGAAAGGAACAACGAAGCCCCACCTCACTACTACCGTGGTCGGGTGTCTTGGTGGATTATATATAGAAAAGCAGCCACAACCGCACAGAGCAATGAGAAGTCTACGTGAGTCACAGGTGCATCTGGACTGTACAAAGACGACAACGACTCAAGTGCCGAGTTGGAGGTGAGCACATGAGCAGGCAGTGCATACTGAACGAGAAATTCAGTCACAGACGATTGTGTGTTGGTTCATTCCGTGCATTGTTACAATGTTGCTTTTCTTGCTAATTTATTACATTACCGATTTTTCAAATGTTAATTTTCTCCCTGTGCTTAAAAATCATTAAAGAACCGGCCTGATTATGCGGCGTATGGTACGCCGCGGGTTGGCTAGTATAATATAAAAAAACTACATGTTACAGGCCCCTACATTGAAGCTGAGCCTAATTTTATTGTAAACCCAATTGAAATTAAGAACTAAATAAAAGACACGCTTCTGGCATTAGAGTCGTTTCTCTTTATGGTTTACATTTTATAATAACTGTTACAGATGATTACTATGTGCCTCACTGTGTGTTTACACATGTAACTCCCTTTTAAGTTTTCACTTTCCTTTTGACACCTAGGCAAACAGCAAATGGCTCTTGAAGGTTCTGAGGAATAAATATATTCATTGTAACCCATCTAGTAAATTTTCCTCCCCAAAATGATCAACATTACTACCCTGTGAAGCATTTATGGACTGCAGAGCCAGCTTGAGCACCTGGAGTAGCATATATATTACATGCAGGGGCGTTACAGTTGCTACTTCTAACAGGTTCATGTTTTGAACACTGTTACATGATTAATGCTGGCTAGCAGAGGACGCAATAGCCCAATTGACAGATTAGGCATGTTCTAAACTACATATAGACAAACAATAACTGTTTTCTTTCCGTAAACATCTTGTTTAGTTGATGGACTTGAATGCTTAACTTTATTGCTTTTTCTTCTATTTGCTGGCAGTTATACAATATGACTAGACTCCAGGGAAAATTATGATTTTGTGGCTTCCATATAAAAGGGCCTTTGTGAAATATTGCAGAGGACTTCTATAAAAATGATAAAGATATTAACTTGCAAGTAACTACCCTTTCCACTGTAGCACTCCGTTCTGATTAAAAAATACACAAAATTGCAAAACAGACCAATTATGTAGTAATATAATGATTAAACATGAACTGTAATTACAAAGAATTTTGATGATCACAGATAACTAAACTTCTGCTGCTATTTGTAATATAGTTATTCTTTGCCTGTTGAGCCAGTTGCTTATATTTTATTAACACTATTGTAAATTTACTACAGATATATTAAACATACTAGTGGTTATCTTTCCAATTTGGATTTGTTTTTTTCACTTCAGGGTTGTAAAATATATCTTCTATGTGTTTTTCACAAGCCTCCACAACCACAAATCACACTGTATAAAGAATATATTTGGTTTCCTCAACATTGCTACTATTTCCAACTTGTGTTTACTAAACAATGATGTATGTTTTTTAAATATGTGCAATATTAATAACTTTACATTTTAAATATGCATCAGCTATATACTGGTTTTATTGCATGCCGCTATGTATGCCTCATCTTCACTTCCACTTTCACCACTGAATTTTACCACTCCCCCCATATATTCATATATGCAAACTCCTGTCAATCATGAATAATCCACTGCATCCACTGAACAGTGTCATCTCCAGGCAGAGGAGTAGCTTCAGTGACAGACTTTTGTCACTATCCTGCTCCACTGACAGACTGAGGAGATCGTTCCTCCCCCACACTATGCGACTCTTCAATTCCACCCGGGGGAGTAAATGCTAACTTTTTTCATTTTTATTACTATTTAATTTAATATTGTTTCTTTGTATCAGTATACTGCTGCTGGATTATGTGAATTTCCCCTTGGGATTAATAAAGTATCTATCTATCTATCTATCTATCTATCTATCTATCTATATAACTGTAGAGAAGATATACTTAATTCACATACAATACATAATGTAATATAGGCTTCACGATGCAGTATTCTTACTATACAGTGCTCCCTTGGAACAATGACAAAGTAACAAGTAATAAAAACAAACACATTAAAATACATTTTTGGAAATAATGTCCAAAAATGAAAAAAGAACAGTTTTAAAATAATAAAACACACAAATGTGTAGTGGGAAGAATGGCACCAGACCACACCCTGGGCATCTTGCAGTTTGGGACTGTTCAAGATCAGAATAGAGACTTTTTAGACAGGGAGGCAATGACACAAAAATATAGTATTACAAAAGTAGGTTTTATTTACAGGTGCATGGAATACAGTACCAGAGTTTTTTTACACAATCCTCCCCTGTAACTTACACACAAAACACAAAGAAGAAATGTCCCAAAAAATTGTGAAACTGTATATTTACAGTGAGTCCCAAATGAAAAAGAAACAAAATCAGTAATTGTATATACACTCAAAAAATTGGCAGTGTTCCTAAATAAAAAATACAACCAAGAATATATTACACAAAAAACACAATCCTTTCAAGAATATGATCAACAAAATTATTTACAAAAAGCAAAATCAGTGTATATACAGAAAGACAAAAGGTGCACCACAAACCCAACCAAAACTATATTATAATTAGTAGATATTTATATCCAGGGATGCACATAACTTTTTCAGTGTGTTACTCAGGTGAATACCAGGAGAAGGTGTTTGGTACTCACCCCATACTATATGTAGCGGGGTCTTATTAAGTGCTGTCTTCCCCACTGTCCTCCTCGGTGTCTACCTCACAGTCCTCTACCTCAGCTTCCTGCATTATACAGGTAGATGACGAAGATTCTGCAGATGCACCTCCTTGTCCCTGGTTGAGCCTCCTCTTAGCTGTCTCCATCTACAGGGTAACAGCTGGGGCCTCATGTATAATGCCTTGTGTAGAACTCACACTATAACATGGCGTAAACACAAAAGCGGGAATATGCGTACGCACAGAAAAATCCAGATGCAGGAATCTGTGCGTACGCAAACTTCCACGTTCTTCCGCTACATAAATCCCGATCAGCGTGAAAAGTAACGCACGTGCATGCGCCTGCTGTCCTGCCCCAACTCCTCCCAGAATTAAGCCTTTTTTGAATATGCAAATCAATGTAAATAGCCCTTAAGCTCAGCATTCTGTGAAAAGACAATGGCAAAACCACGAGGAAAAATAGAACAATTTCAGCGAATACCAATTGGAGGCAAAGAAAAACGTACTATTTGTTGGTTTAAACAGTGGTATAAACAAAAAAAGGAAGCTGATCGAGTGACATAGCGTGTCGGAGAAAGTCAAAAGCTCAAGTTCACAAAGTCGCACAGTGCCTGGAATAAAAAAGAAATCACATATCAAAGTTGCCATGAAAAGGGGAGTTGTAGCCCACCATCTTAGTGTCATATGAAAGCTTATTAGGGTAGTACAGAGGGAAAAAAAGGCACACACTGGGGAAAAAGCACGAAATGTCAACTTTAATCTCGAAATTTCCACTTTAATCACGGAGTTTATTTTGTCATTAAAGTAGAACATCATAAACTTCATCTTAAAATCGTTTAATTTACTAGTTTCTCAAATCCCATCGTAACTAAAGTAGAACGTTAAATGCTTTGTTTTGTATTTGATCTTCTATGTACTCTATGTGTGTGAATCACTATGTGCTTCTTAAACCGGCTTTCACTTCCTCCGACAGGACACAGAATCTATTACATTCGTAATATTACAGCTCTCTGAATAATTAAAATACTGAGATGTATACTTGATATAATTTTCATGATGATAGGAGTTAAAGCATGTTATTAAACATGGGAACATGGTGGCGCAGTGATTGTGCGCAACCTTCGATGAAATAATTTATTGCAGCAGTACTGTCTCTTTCAAACATACTAACCTCCAATTCCTGTCCTTCCTTTTCTTTCTCCAAATACCCAATCGCCACACAATCAGCTCTGTAATAGACGTTAAGCCATCTGTAAGCTTATAACGCAGATTCTTCAAAACTTTTAAGGAACATTGAAATATCTTTGTAGTACATGTTTAATTATTCTATCCTTCATGCCAGTCCCAGTAAAGCATACAGTGCGAGACAGGAACAATCTGTGAACGGAGCGCCAGATCCTTGCTAGCGTAGCGACACCATGTCCTTTAATTATTAACAATATAGATTATTTAAATAAAGTTGAAGTTTTATCTGTATAATATAACAAACATATTTTGCTGCATTTCATCTTAAAAATTATATCATCATCATATGTAAATACGCGCTTTATAAAGTGGCTAAGGTTGTGCAATATTATAACTGTAGTGCAAGTTTACAGTGAGGTGATTGTACTTTTAAGTACAAACAGTTCTACAAGGAGTAGTTGATGGACTGATAGAGTGCGTTTAGAGCTCTTGGGATGAAACTCTTTCTGAACCGCGAGGTACGCTGAACCGTACAGGAAAGGTTTTGAAGTGTTTGCATGTGAGAAGCAGCTCAAATAGGAAGCGTGGCTGAGGCAGCGTGTGCTTGATGCTGTATACCGATAATTTTCTTTCTAATCAGCTGCTCTGAGTGGTGCAGTGAGAGTAATAAGGAAAAACATGATCCGCTGTGGCAACCCCTAACAGGAGCAGCTGAAAAAAAAGAAGAAGGTGCAGTGAGAGTAACAACGCTAAAGCAGCTATGGTATTTAGAATAGTTTGACCATTCTGTGGACCATTATATTGTTACAGGTTAATTACAATCAGATGCATTAAACTAATAAACAATATGTGGTTAATTTCAGTGTATTTATAAAGCCATGTCAGGGATGTGGATCTGAAAAAGAAAGATAAACCACACAGGAACAGTAGCATTGCTTTGACGCTGGGTGCCGCCAGTCTGCAAAACCGAGCGGAGAACTTGCGTACGACAGGGTATGAGCTACTGTGTAAATGTGCATGGTTTTACACCAAGTTTAGGTTTTATACATCGTGATTTGAACGTGGAAACGTTCTTATGCAGTATTTCTGTACGTACGCACCATATATACATGAGGCCCCAGGTCTTTGGGTCAAATGTCTCTGTGGTCTTCTTTGACAGGTGAGGGTGCTGTGAGGTAAGGATGTGACACACAAGATCTGTACTTGTTTTTTATTATGTTTAGATGTGAGAATCCTCTCTCACAAGCTGCACTGCTCAAAGGCAGTGTAAGAGACAGTTTAACCATCATCATGATATTGGAGTAAGCATCTAGATTGCTTGTATTTATCATATGGACCAAGTCATACACAGAGGATGCTGCCAAGTGTTTTCTTGCTTGCTTTAAGTGCATCCATTCTTTCACTATGGTGTTTCTGTCAAGTTGTAAGGTTGCATCATATTTCTGAAGAATGGTAAGAACTGCTGAGTTGCCAAAATTGTGGAGATCTTGCATTTCCTGGGGCCAAGTTGAAGAATTAAATTGCTAAGAAATGATCACATGATTTGAGGGAGTCTTATCTGATTTCAAGCTCTTCAATTAACCCCCTGAGTAAGTTTGTTTTGTCCAGTTCAGGTAGATCGTGTTGCATTCAAAAACATTTTTTTTAAATGTTAGTCTATCATATATCCTCCATATGGCATTTGCCACTTGATTGACATACAGGGCGGCCAGTCTGAGATCTCTTTTCTTCTAACACACTGGTCATCCCGCACACTCGATCAAACGCGTGAGCTACTGCAAAACTCTGGCTATCTAAGTGATCTAGTTAGCCTTCCAATTTATATCAACTAAAGAAGGGATTTAAAAATAAATGTGTTTTAATGTGCTGGATGTGGAATTGGAAGACGATTGTTTTCTCTCACAATGTCACAATTCGAAGTGCGCTTGTCTGATCTGTCAATCTATCATTGCTACTCCAAAGAAGGAAAGTGTGGAAAGGCACTTTCGAACTGTTCATAAAAACTATGAAACTGACTTCCTTCTGAAAAGCGATCCGAGAAAGAGAAAGGACAGGGAACTATAATCGCAGTTAATAAAATACAGCAGAAAGAATAAATACAAACAAAAGACCCTACCTGAACCATAATACATGGTGTACGTTATTTTGCCATGAGAGATTGTGCTCTAAAGTAAAGCATTTTTTATACATTTTTTAAAATGTATAGGCTATATTTTCAAAATGGGGTCCAAAGGGCACTACTCCAACGTAGAACAAAAGCTTTAAAATTTCCCTAATGGGTAAACTTTATGGAAGCAAAAATTTTAAACTCAGAAAACATTCATTAAGTGTTTTAGAGGTATATCTATGAAAACAAAATGATACTGTAAACAATACATTGTATCACAATCTGTTTTCCTAAGGTTAAGTATATGCTCTGTTCATTTGTGTCTTTAAGGCAATTATCATGGACATTGTTTCTTGTAAATAAGGAAGGAAACAAGACATATGGGTGAAGCCACTTATTGTGACACTGCTTTTCTACCAAAATACTTAAAACAAGTGTGCTTATGATGTGAAAAATCAATGAAAAAAATACATTTTTGCAGTTTCTACCACCGCTGGCCAAACGGCAGTCTTGATTATTTGAGATAACCTTAGCAATTTTCTCAAACCCCTCCATAGCTTCAGACTGCATATTTTCATCCTTTTATCTCTACAAATCTGTCTTTTTTTTCTCTCAGTCGTTTGGTGCTCCTTGTCGGTTTATTTTGGTTCTTAGAAATATATTCTGTGATCTCAGAGAGATTGAAGGAGGTGGTTGGTGCAACTGAGAGATCACTAAATTTGAATTATGCAAGCAGATGTCGTATACTGGGACCAAGAAGAAGATGACTTGACTATCCAGAAACAAGTACCAAAGTTGTAAAATTAAGCATTTAAATATCCAAGCATTAGGCTTATTGGAAGTGCATTTTAGCTTCTTCTTCTAACAGTAAGGAAGGTGCCAAAATTCATAAGAGTTGCTGACAACTTTGTTTTTCCATTGACTAAACTATCAAATACATTTTTTTTGTTTTCTGATTCTTTGAATAAAGTGCTTTCTGTGCCACAATTTTAAATAAGGAGTGTATGATGATGTCATGAACAATAATAATCTGATCATAAGACTAGCAATGAATATTATTGATATAAGCAACATGGTTGTGGCGGTGCAAAATTAAGACAAAATAGCAGTGCTTACAAAAAAAAACAGAGTTATAGTTACATGACCATCATAATGACAAAATATATTGAAGGTTGGATAAATATTTAAAAAATCAACTAAAATTCCAAAAATAGTAGACAGGGATCCCAAAGCTAAGTTTAGAACAATACAGTCCAATGGGACACTAAATGTGTTCCCATCTTCATAATCATATATGTCACAAACACTATACATTTCGTTAAGAATGCTCACCAATGCCTCTGTTTCTTTTAATGTCTGATAAAGTTTGGATTTCTCTGTCTGTTCTTACTAACGTTTACAAGTTTTATAAGAAGCCATCCTTATTGGCCGCATAACATTCTGTTTGATGGGAGTGTGAAATAAAGTCATGAAAATTTATAATTGTGTATGTGTTTTTAGCTTAAACATATTGTGTTTGTCTACCCTTGTGGCTTAGATGAATATCAGATTAGATTTTATGACCATTTAACACAGAAATCCCATTAATTCCAAAGGGTTTCTTGCCACTCTATAACATATACTGCTTTAGAATGGCAAACAGGATTATTCAATATATCCACCATTCTGCACAATTGCTTTTCTCACTCCTTGTGATGGTATGGGTTGGCTCCTTGCTCCCTCTTCGTTTTTGGGAGCGTTTTGAAACTGACACCGTCGATAGTCATGAGCTGAGCAGATGAGAACAAACACACCAAGCAAGGCAATAGTGAAAAGTGCAAGTGCTTTTATTAGAAAGAAGTCAAAACAAAACAAGTGTTCAAAAAGTGCAGTGCTTCTATTTAATAAATAATCCAATAAAAACAAAGGTGAGGTGGAGGTTAATATTCAATAAAAGGAAACATCCGTTAACTTTAGGTTAAAATCATCTAGCAGGAAACTGTCCTTTCTATGAAATCCAGTGTATTCTCCTTGCTAACAGGCGGATCCCAGCAGAGGAGTCGTCCAACCGACAGATGCAGCTGACCTTCTGTAACTCTAGGGCCCTGCAGTAACATGGCTATGGTAAGGCTCCCTCTCCGGACATAGGCTTAGATCCCCAGTGGCCATGGTGCTCATGTTGGAGCTCTCCTCCCAAGCCTCCTCAACCCCCGTTGCCTTCCTGTTCTTCTGCAACGAGCCATACACACTCCTGTGGCCTCATGTATAAATGGTGTGTACACACAAAAATGTTGCATATGCCCGTTTCCACGCTCACGTCACGATGTATAAAAACTAAACCATTGCTTACACAAGTTTTTGGCTCGGTTTTGCAAACTGGCAGCACCCAGTGTCAAAGCAGTGCTACTATTTCTGTTTGATTGATTTCCCTTTATTTTTTAGTTTCACATCCTTGATGCGGCTTCATCAAATACACTAAAATTAACCGCATATCGTTATTAGTTTAAGGTATCTGATTGTAATCAACCTGTAACAATATAATGGTCCACGTAATGGCTAAACTATTCCAAATACCATCGCTGGCTTTAGTGTTGTTACTTTTAGTGCACTACTCAGACTATTTATCCCACTGTACCTGAGTTTACAATCTGATCAGAAAAATAATTATTGGTATACAGCATCTAGCACACACTGCATATAAGCACAGCCTATTTGAACTTCTCCCATATGACACATGCTTCAGAGCCTTTCCTGTAGGGACCTTGCGGTTCAGAAGCAGTTTTATCCCAAGAGCTAAAAGCGAACTCAATCAATTCATCAAGTGATCCCAGTAGAACTATTTGTACTTATCTTACTTATAAGTACTCACTGTAAACTTGCACTGCAGTTGTAATATTGCACAACCTGAGCTACTTACGCTTCCATATTGTATATTTTTCATTTTCTTGTCTTATTATTAGTTATTTTATCATTTTATATTTATATGGAGGATTTGCATATTGAATCTCATTGTACCATACAACAACAATTGTAAAGGAATTCAATTCAAACAGAACAAAGTGCATATTTACATATGATGACGACTAGCAACTAAGTCGATTTAGATTTCCAGGCGCAATCTTCTTGGAGCTCTTGATAAAATTTTTAAGATGAAATGCAGTAAGGTACGTATATTACACTAGCTTTTACCCGCGACTTCGTCTGCACGGGACTCTGTTTTAATATACTTTTTTTTCGGAAATATATATATGAAGTTATAGTTATTGCCCGTGACTTTCTTCGCGTGGAACTTCTGATGCCATGGGAATGTAAATATTTAATTGCTTTTTAGACGATTTCCTTATAAACAATATTTTTTGTTTTTTTATTGGGCGGCACTAATATTACCAGGCTCGTGGGCGAACTTACGCGTGAGCAAGCTACGTAAAACTGACCGTGGGAAAAACAATCTTCCCTTAAATCTGCACCAGCGTATTTCAAAGTTTGGCCCTGAGACTTATTTATCGTCATGGCGAAGCATACTTTGAGGGGAAATTGCAGTCTCTTAAAGTCAAAGGGGAGGTCATTGGATAATAGAGGAATGCGCGGCACAAACACTTTTTCTCCTTGAGCACACCTGGTCAAAATAATGGCTTTGATTAAATTTTTATGCAGGGCTTTGACTTGCAGTCTAGTGCCATTACACAGTTTTGGTGGTTTTAAATTCCGAATGAGCATTACAGGTGTGCCCTTCCGCAGAGTAAGCCTATGGTATGGAAGACCCGGTGGTTTAAGGGAATTTAAAAACTCTACCAGATAGTTAACGGCTTCATCTGCATTACAGACAGTGTCTATCGACTTGTAGACCATTTCTTCTCCGTCAAAGGACTTCAGCAACATGTCATTAATGAACGCAGCTTGATCGTTTTTTGGAGTCAAAATGGCCCGTTCACAAAACCATTCTATAGGCTTATTCTATATTTGAGCATCCCCTTCTTCATTCCACACATGCGCGCCGTGTCGTTCGCTCCTCTTCTCAGTGGCAAGAAACGTGTTGGAGTGTCCCACTTCACCCCCTTAGGGATGGAATTTCAAAAAATCCTTTCTTAGCAGTTATCCATGTCATTATAGGAATGCACTGTCAAAATTTCAGCCCTTCAGGTCCATCGGTTTGGTCTATGCGTTGTCTGTCAGTCAGTCATGGAACTGTTTTATATATATAGATTATACAGTTACATTTCATTTAAATAATGTATATGGTTAATAATTAAAAGTGTGGATACAGTGGACAGCAGTAGCACTGAGCTGGTGCCCCCTTCAGGTATTGTTCCTGTCTTGTGCTGTATGCTTGCTGGGACTGGTGTGACCCTGGATGGATAGATGAATGGAATAATTAAACATACGAAGATATTACAATGTTCCTTAAAAGTTTTGAAGAACTGGCGTTCTAAACTTACAGATGGCTTGACATTCCTTACAGAGCTTATTGTGTGGTGATTGTTTACGTGGAGAAATAAAAGGAAGGATAGGAGTTGGAGGTTAGTACGTTTGAAACAGACAGTACTGCTGCAATAAATAATTTCATCGAGGGTGGCGCATGGCGCAGCAAGCATCTTGCAGGAGGCAGGAACAATCACTGAATGGGGTGCCAGCTCATCGCTACCACTGCACCACTGTGGCCCCCTTGTGTCATACATGCTTTAAATCTTATCATCATGAAAATGATATCAAGTATCCATCTTAGTATTTAATTTGTTCAGAGAGCTGTAAAATTATGAATGTAATGTATTCTGAGTCTTGTTGGTGCAAGAGAAAGCCTGTTTAAGAAGTACATAGTGATTCACACACATAGAGTACATAGAAGAACACATAGAATACAAAGCATTTGACATGGTACTTTAATTACGGTTGGATTTGAGATACACTACTAAATTAAATGATTTTAAGATGAAGTTTATGACGTTCTACTTTAATGACAAAATAAACAATGTGATTAAAGTGGAAATTTCGAGATTAAAGTTGACATTTTGAGCTTTTTTTCCACTGTGTCCCTATTTTTTTCTTTTCTCTGTACTCTATTAAGCTTCCATATGACACTCAGACGATGGGCTATGATTCACCTTTTCACGGTGACTTTGATATCTGACTGCTTCTTTTTTATTTCAGGCACTGTGCAACTTTCTGAACCTGAAATTTCGATCAACTTCCTTTACTTTATATTCCTCCTTTACCAAAGATTATCTACTTTTCTGGTCTTTACCTTCAAGTATGTAAGTTAGTTTGATAATATCCTAAAAAAACACCCCAAATCGTCTTATACAAAATTATTTTTATTCTGTTAAGTCTTGGCCACTGAAAATCTTTAATATCCCTAAGGAAAAGGTCTCTGACTGACTAAAATAAGTAAGCATATAATATCTCTACACTAAAACTAATGAATCAGAGCTGAAAAATAAATGAGAACCTATCAGAAGCCGAATAATTGTCTCTTGTATTTAATTTTTTTATTTCAAATTTTTAAAGAAAAGCAAAAATTATGTAAATTATTCATAGTTCACTGATGAGAATATTATACTGTAGATGACTCAAATTTGGTTCATTTATACAGAAATAGTGAAAATATCAATGGCTATAGCACTGGAAGTGACTTAATATAAGGACAATAAATAAAGGAGGGGTGTGTGCATTAAATATGTTTTATATTAATGACCTGCTATATTTTTTGCGAGTATGGAGAAAAATTAACTATCACACTGAAACAAAAGCATTAACTTTTTTTGTAAACTTGCTGAAAAAGATGATTCCATCATTTCTGCTTACAAAACCAATTACTGCACAAATTCAGCTTTGACATTTATATCAACAGCATAAACATATGAGGTTATAAAACAGAATAAAACTAAGATGAAAACTTAAATTCTTTTTTAAACATATTTAACTATTGAGTAATCTTTGAATTTATGTTCATGTTATGTTCCACATATACATTTTGAGATACAATTAGCATTAATTACATATTTAATCTTTTGTAGTATTTAATGGTAATTCAAAGTGTTAGTTTTAAATTATATATACATATATATATATATAGACAGTATTTCCATAATAACAGACAGCATGTGAATGATTTTTCATCCTTATTCTATTAGAGCTTCTCTGTTTTTTTTTTTCTGCAGCTATTTTTGTTGTACCCGACAGGATCATAGCCTTGCATTATAAGTTCAAGTGAATTAATATTGATTTTTATATCTTGCTCAAGACTGAAGGTTTTTCTAACACTAGTAAATTAAATTGAATGGATAAAAGAATTTTAAAGATTCTTTATCTTGAAAAATAAGAGCAATCTATTGAATATGTCACATCATAATTTATGTGTTTTATCATGCACATGTCTGCTGTAATTGTTTTTACGCTGTTTTACAATTTTTTTTTTTTCATATATATATAGTTTATTTTCAGATTTAGTGAAAAACTTAGTTCAATATGCAACATAAATCACAAGTAAGTATCTTAAATAAAATTCTTGTTATATTGTTAATACAATAAGTAAGCAAATGCATTATAGGACAGTACATTGGTTGCATTGTGGTCAACTATTCCCACCCCAAAGGGAAGAAAAACAACATGTTATAATGTTAAGGAAGAGGCAGATTTACAAACAGAGTGCTTAGGGGCACTGAGTATGTTCAGTGTTTCAGATGTGCTGGTCGAAAATGATAGTGATAAAGGACTGCCAAATTCTGAAAAATATTTGAGTAGTTCCCTGCTGAGTGAATCTGATTTTCTTCCCCTAATTTTAAAATAATATAGCACATTTTTATCTCATTGTAAAGTGGAAGGTGGATAATGTTCCTCTATTTAATCAAGATGAGACGGTGGGCTATTAGCGTAACAACATATATCATGAAAATACTATGCCTGCAGTAAGGAGGGTTATTAAAGCTTCAATGGCAAATCAAAATTGATAAAGCTATAAGCCCAACAGAGTATGAACTATAGGTAAAGTCAAAGTATAGCAAAAGAATGTTGATACTTGAAGGCATTTCTCAGACCTAGAATCTTAAACTGGCATTGACCACAGAACTGGGAGGGGGTGCTGTTATATTATGTGATTTTATATTTTAATTTGCAATAGTAATCATGGTGCCAGAGACTGCCTTGAGTTGTAAGTTGATGGAGAATTCAGATAAGGATTTCATTTTACTCTGAACATGTAACAAGAAATCAAAAACATCATTAAATTAAATTAACATTTATTGCAGGGCGGAAGCTCAAAACACTACAATATCGATTGCTTTCTGCCCATATAAAAGATGTCATATATCCATATACCACCTACTTTTCATGTAGGAGTGAAAGAGACTGTTGGTTAAAAAAATGTCACTTTGCCACAGGGAAATACACAAAAGGTCACTCATCCAGGGAAAAAACAATGTGTTCCTTCCAGATATAATGCAGGCTTTTTCTTTTAGGGAAATCAGCTATAAAAATAACTGGGACAGTCATATTATCAAGCACAATATCTTTTTTACTAGGTGTATGTGTAACAAAAAATGTATGTGATTTTTTAAAGTTTCACACCTACTGTAGTTACATCTTCCACATAATTAAATTGCTTTGTTTATTTTATACAATACAGTGGAACCTCGGTTCACGAACGTCTCGGTACACGTACAACTCGGTTCACAGCCAAAAAGCTCGCCAAACTTTTGCCTCGGTTCACAACCACACACTCTGTATACAAACAAGCCAGTTTCCTTTGCCTGCCTGCCTGAGCTGAGCTGAGAGAGAGAGAGAGAGAGAGAGAGAGCAAGAGCGAGCAAGCATGTGCCTGCTGGGGAGGGGGAGGAGGAGATTGCTGCACGTGTTTGCCGAACAAGCCAGTTTCCCTTGCCTGCCTGAGCTGAGCTGAGAGAGAGAGAGAGAGAGAGCAAGAGCGAGCGAGCACGTGCCTGCTGGGGAGGGGGAGGAGGAGATTGCTGCACGTGTTGGCTTTTACTTACTGGCTGCAGATAGGCAGGCAAACCATCCCCCCAGTTCCATGTGCCTGCTGGGAGGGGGGGGGGAGGAGATTACAGCACGTGTTTGCCTGCCTACGTGCAAACGCACCATCCCCCCACCACAGGCAGGCTGCCGCGTGGCTGCAAGAGCAAGTGAAGAGTGGTGAGAAGAAAGTTTTGAAGAAAATTGAAATCGAAGTAAAGAAAGAAATTACAAGAGGTGGAAAAACTGTTTACCAGTTTACTCATTTACCAATCTGAGAACCCTCGTGCTTTCAAGCAGCACAATGTAAACAAAGCCAGACTGCCAGTAATGTGGAGGGCAAACATGAAGGGTTGTTTTACAAGAAGTTTGTTTTTGGAATGGCTGCATGAGGCTTTCACTCCCACCAGCTAAAAGCACCAGAAACCCAAGAAATCACAAGAGAGAAAACACCTGAAGGAAAACACTTCATGCCAGAACTCGACTCATGCAAGGTTAGTTTTCTTGGTGGTTTTTGTATTACAGATTTTTCAAAAGTTAATTTTTCAGTTCATAACGCGATTTGTTGCAATGTTACTTTTCTCTTTTTCAAATGTTCGTTTTTTTCCCTGTGCTTAAAACTCATTAAAAAAATTGTTTACATGGAGGACTTCATCGTGTGATTTGTTGCAATGTTACTTTTCTCTTTTTTTCAAATGTTCCTTTTTTTCTGCTGTGCTTAAAACTTATTTTAAAAACATTGTTTACAGCGATCAGGCTTTAAGTTTAATAGCGTGATCTCCTGCAATCTTACTTTTTTGGTTGCTTGTGAGTTGGTTTTTGCATGCGCTTCGGATTTGTTCCAGTGTTTCTTTTTTTCTGCTGTGCTTAAAACTCATTTTAAAAACATTGTTTACAGCGATCAGGCTTTAAGTTTAATAGTGTGATCTCCTGCAATCTTACTTTTTTGGTTGCTTGTGAGTTGGTTTTTGCATGCACTTCGGATTTGTTCCAGTGTTTCTTTTTTTCTGCTGTGCTTAAAACTCATTTTAAAAACATTGTTTAAAGCGACCAGGCTTTAAGTTTAATAGCGTGATCTCCTGCAATCTTACTTTTTTGGTTGCTTGTGAGTTGGTTTTTGCATGCGCTTTGGATTTGTTCTAATGTTCCTTTTTTCCGCTGTGCTTAAAACTCATTTTTAAAAAAATGCTGCGCGAGCACGTGCTACAGAGAGATTAGAGAGCGTGAGCGAGCAAGCGCAGAGAGAGATGAGAGTGCGGGCAGCTGACAGGGAAGGGATGGGGGGGGGATAGGGGTGGGTGGTGTGTGTGTGTGTGTGTGTGCGCACTCGCGCTACAGAGAGAGAGAGAGCGCGTGAGCCAGCCTGCTCCTGTAGCTGAGGGAGGGAGGGAGGGAGGGGCTTTGGTGGTGTGTGTGCTACAGAGAGAGACAGCGTGAGCGAGCCAGCTCGTGTAGCTGAGCAGGGAGCCTGGGTGTTTTGTGTCAGTGTTATTCAATGTTTTTACATTAGTTTACTATTACACTGTGCATTCTATGGTGTAATTAACTATATTTGTGTTTAATCTTTACATATTTTTACATATTTACATACAGTTTGTACAGTCTGGAACGGATTAATTGTATTTACATACAATCCTATGGGTGAAACTGCTTTGGTTCACGACCAACTCGGTTTACGACCAAAGTTCTGGAACGAATTATGGTCGTGAACCGAGGTTCCACTGTATATGGTTATGTTCAGTGTTTATAGCCTTTTAGGCATTGTAGACCTCTTTAAGTGTTTTTGTGGAAGAGTGACAATGCATTTTTTCCTCATTGTTACTCTCTGTTATGTGATGTTTCACATTTCATTTCTGTGATTTTCCCTTCATGTTTTTCTTTGCTTTTTGCTGACCAGTATGAGTTTTCAACTATGGGTAATCTGTTTTAAATGTTAGATTTAATATTCAAGGTGTATTTAATCCATCCATCCATCATCCAACCCACTATATCCTAACTACAGGGTCATGGGGGTCTGCTGGAGCCAATCCCAGCCAACACAGGGCGCAAGGCAGTAAACAAACCCCGGGCAGGGCGCCAGCCCACCGCAGGGTGTATTTAATACTTTTAAAAAAATAATTTTGCACAGTTTTAGATGACATCTTTGTTTTGTGCTGGAGTAACGATTTTGTGAGTTATTTTTTTGTTCTGTTGTCTTGGAAACTACCAGATATTTGCAGTTCGTGACAGGGTCGACATTTTCATCCAGTCTCTATCTGAGATTGCAGAAAATAACAAAATATTTTCAATTTAAATCTACTGTATATTTAAATGCTCTGCTTAGAAATTTATTATACATGCTTTCTTGACTCCAATTTTTGTTTAGCATTTTGGGCTTTGGCATCTAATCTTTAGATCTTTTGGTTTCAATCATTTCTTTCCTGATCCATTTCACTTCTGCGACTGTTTTCCACCTCTAAGCAATGAGGCCAATGAAAATATGCCCTTGGTGTTTGAAGCCTTCCTAATAATCACACTCTCCTAACAGCACCATGGTGATATAGTACTGCTTTTGATTTGTTACTGTGGGATTTAAACGGGCTAACAGCCTTTCTGATTTAATTAGAGAGCAAGACTTTGAGTTTCTTACCCTATTTCACTACTAGTTTACTATCATTATCCATTTTGCACTTTATCTTTTGTATATTTAAGGGCAACTGTGCATAAGTAGGTACTTTTAGGGTGATTTAAGGACAGGTTCGGAAATAAGGGTTCTATTTTTAGCTCCTTATATTTCAATTAAGTTGATGGGACTGTTGGGAATTTACATTGCATTCTGTTTCTTGTTTCTTCTTCCTAATCCTGTCAAAAACATTGCCAACCCTGTAGCTCTTTTTGCTTGCAAATTATTTACTTATATAATGTCCAGCAATTCTTGTTGAGTTGTATTTTTTGACAATTGTATCTTTTGGAATTTTAAATCTGAAGTAGTCTTCACAAGATGACAATTTTTGGATCATTTTCCATTCATAGCATACTCTGTGTACTGCCAAGAAAACGACAGAAGGAAAAGTTTAAAATGATCAGGAAATAAAAATTCCAAACATAAAAGTCAAACTAGACTAAGATCAAAACCAGGAAGACAAAATTATTCAAAAGAACCAGTGCCCAAAACATTAAAATTAAATCATTGTCAAAAGTTCTTTGCACAAAAGTCCTAACTCACAAAAAGGTCTCCCTACACTAACTAATACCATGAAAGTTTTCCTTTTGGAATCCAATTTTTATAAGCCAAAAATAGTGTGCCACCATCTCTGGATTCGTATCAACTGGACCATGGAAGCAGTGAAAACTCAACAAAACTCAACAAAGACCCAAGTATAATCAAAAACTTCCACCATCTGTGATGAAAACAGGAACAAAAAAGAAAAAAAAATGTTAAAAAATAATAAGAACAAGAAATATGGCAAATGAAGAAATGTACAAAAATGAGAACTACATTGGTAACAACCGCAAAATCATTATACTCAGAGGGGAGTCATTAAGGTATTTCTGTTCTATATATTTCCAGGTTACTTACATTTTACTTCTAAAGTGGTCAGCCAGTTTGATCTGCAACAGACTGCTAGTAAGAATAGATGTTACTATTTTAACAGAAAACAGAATTTTACTGAGCAAAGTCTTTGAAATTCTACATGCATTACAGCATGATCTGCTAAATTTTCATTTTTTATGAAGAGCTTTGATCTGAATCCCACCTGACATCTTAACAAACTTCATATGAACCATGTACAGTATATAAAGATAATCTTGGTAATTTGGAGAAAACTTTAAAGTCTAAATTGAAAGCATCCATTTATATTTGCAAGGCAGAGTTCTGTACATTTTAATTATGTGAAATAGCTATTCAAAATCTTTATACACTTACAGATAATATAGCTAATACAGAAATTTAATCATTTATTTTAAAGTAAGCCAAATCAGAGCTTATGGAAATTGTGAAGTACTACAGCAAATCCCATTCATTTTCATTCATGTGCTCTGGTGGGGCTAAAAGTGGTAAAAATGTGCTCATATTTCCCATTACCCAACAACAATCATTCAGGCATTGCCGGAGTTATAATCTCTTCAGCATGTCCTGGGATTACCTCTGGGTCTCATCCAAGTGAGCTGAGCTGAATATTGCTCCTGCAGTAAGTACCTATGGGACTTTCTGACTATCTTCCACAGTCAATTTAACTTATTCGTCCTCATTCAGAGTAGTGGCAGCTCAGAGGTCCTTTCAGATTACTGGCACATCACTAACAATGAGCTCCACATTTCTGTGGTGGTATCTTATTTTTATCTGCTTCGTCTTATGAAATGATTGTCTTTTTCACTATATGTCTTTAAGTTGATTGAATGAGTTGTCCCCAGAGGTTTATTTTTTATAGAATATTCACATGTACATAAATATATGCAAACAGGATGGTCTAAACACACACTAGAATGGCTAAAAAGAAAGAAAACTAAGAAAAAAAGCTTCCCACTTAGCTCTTACAACCTCAGTGAGTTATTATAAAGACATATTTCTAATAGTATAAAGGAGTCTCAGTAACATTTCCTGATGCTGAATAATTTTTTGGGTGAAAATACTCGTCGCTACTGTGCCATAGAGAGGATGTGCAGCATTGCTCATGATGGCACTCAGCTTTGTTTTCATTCGGTCCTCTGCTACTACCTCCAGCGAGTCAAAGGTGTGTCCCATAACTGATTTAATTAACTTGTTTATTTGGTGGGCCTCTCTTGAAATGATGTTACTATCCCAGCACACCACAGCGTAGTGTCTCAGTGTGTTAACAGATTATGATGATTAGTATACCTTTTTATAATATGCCCCTTATCTCAATAGCTGCTTGTATTTCTTAAGTTAAAGCACCATTTCAAGTACGACAATTTTCAAAATTAAACAATTGTAACTTCTTTATTCTCTAATGTTGTAGTGTTTCAGCTTCAATGCTGTGGATGTTTTGTAGTATATTATGTGTGTGTTTGTCAGCTGGCAACTGGATAGTAATGAAAAATACAGATTTTTCTCCAGCAAAATATAGTCTCCCACTAGAGGCAGTGATATTCTTTACCCAAAGGTATCTATTGTTTATCCATCCATTCATCTATCCAGTATCCAACCCACTATATCCTAACACACTGTAACGGGGTCTGCTGGAGCCAATCCCAGGCAACACAGGGCAGGAACAAATCCCAGGCAGGGCGCCAGCCCACCGCAGGGCACACATCCAGGACAATTTAGGATCACCAATGCAAATAACCTGCATGTCTTTGGACTGTGGGAGGAAACCAGAGCACCCGGAGGAAACCCACACAGACAGAACATGCAAACTCCATGCAGGGAGGGCCTGGGAAGCGAACCCAGGTCTCCTTACTGCGAGGCAGCAGCGCCACCGTGCCGCCTCTATTGTTTATATGAGTTCAAAATACTATTCTATGTTGCATCGCTTCTCCGTGATCATAAATATACACCTGGCCGAATTGTGGTTTGTTCGAAATTAAACTTGTTGTAGCTTTAATTGTTGTGGGACCACAGATTCTCATAGAGTATGGTCCATTATAGTGTATATCTACGTTTTGAGCATTGAATGATGTGAATGTGAACAGATTATTGCAGATTCGGATAATTTGCCTGTAGTGTTTGTGGATTTCACTTTCACCAAACAACAAATCTTTTAATTCTCACAGATATGCCTCTTCATTGGGAAGAAACATTACTTTTCCCTGATGGCAACATGAATTAGACGATCTACAAGTCTCCGACTTAAACTTCAAAGCCTTACAATATCTACATACTTCTGACATATCACCTGTGTCCATATATTCAATCTCTTTTTGCTGTTTCACCAAATAATAATTTGCATTTGTTAGCGCTAATGCCATCTTTACTATCAGTTTTTTGAGCCTTCAAATTCCACTGCTTCCATAATCTCTATCCTTCACTGCATGTGTATTGCACCAACATTTCTGAACATCTTTATGAAGTTCTACTTTGTTTTTTACTCTTTGTCTTTTATTTCTGACCCCGATTGGACCTGCAAGGTTTACAACTCCTCTTGGTCCGTGCTGATTATTACTTTCCTTATTTTCAGAATTTGCACAAAGATTATTATTGTTCTTTTTTGCATTCTTTTCTCTCCAACACTTTTGGATCTGTTTTCGACGTTCTGCTCTTTCTTCTTCGCTTAGTCTTTGACATGTCATCTAGAACGTATAAAATTATTATCCTGATAAAATTTATAAGAGCTGAGAGCGCAGGAAATGTGTCTGCCAAAAGCATTCACACAACTGAGAGGTTAGATAACTGTGGTCTTGTTTGAAAATGGTTATAAGTAGGGCGTGACTTGAATCTAATGGCAAAAGTCACTGTCTTGTGGGACGTGCTTCCAAAGGTTGTAAGTATGGTGTGACTTGAAAGAATCTATCCAGTAGCCAACCAGCTATATCCTAACTACAGGGTCACGGGGTCTGCTGGAGCCAATCCCAGCCAACAAAGGGTGCAAGGCAGGAAACAAACCCCGGGCAGGGCGCCAGCCCACCGCAGGGCACGCACACACACACCCAGAACACAATAGGGACAATTTATAATTACCAATGCACCTAACCTGCATGTCTTTTGATTGTGGGAGGAAACCCACGCAGACATGGGGAGAACATGCAAACTCCACGCAGGGAGGACCGACTTGAAAGAATCCATCCATCCATCCATCCATCCTCTTCCGCTTATCCGAGGTCGGGTCGCGGGGGTAGCAGCTTAAGGAGAGAAGCCCAGACTTCCCTCTCCCCGGCCACTTCTTCCAGCTCTTCCGGGAGAATCCCAAGGCGTTCCCAGGCCAGCCGGGAGACATAGTCCCTCCAGCGTGTCCTGGGTCTTCCCCGGGGCCTCCTCCCGGTTGGACGTGCCCGGAACACCTCACCAGGGAGGCGTCCAGGAGGCATCCTGATCAGATGCCCGAGCCACCTCATCTGACTCCTCTCGATGCGGAGGAGCAGCGGCTCTACTCTGAGTCCCTCCCGGATGACTGAGCTCCTCACCCTATCTTTAAGGGAAAGCCCAGACACCCTGCGGAGGAAACTCATTTCAGCCGCTTGTATTCGCGATCTCGTTCTTTCGGTCACTACCCATAGCTCATGACCATAGGTGAGGGTAGGAACGTAGATCGACTGGTAAATTGAGAGCCTTGCCTTACGGCTCAGCTCTTTTTTCACCACGACAGACCGATGCAGAGCCCGCATCACTGCGGATGCCGCACCGATCCGCCTGTCGATCTCACGATCCATTCTTCCCTCACTCGTGAACAAGACCCCGAGATACTTAAACTCCTCCACTTGGGGCAGGATCTCGCCCCCAACCCTGAGAGGGCACTCCACCCTTTTCCGGCTGAGGACCATGGTCTCGGATTTGGAGGTGCTGATTCTCATCCCAGCCGCTTCACACTCAGCTGCGAACCGCTCCAGAGAGAGCTGAAGATCACGGCCTGATGAAGCAAACAGGACAACATCATCTGCAAAAAGCAGTGACCCAATCCTGAGTCCACCAAACCGGACCCCTTCAACACCCTGGCTGCGTCTAGAAATTCTGTCCATAAAAGTTATGAACAGAATCGGTGACAAAGGGCAGCCCTGGCGGAGTCCAACTCTCACTGGAAACGGGCTCGACTTACTGCCGGCAATGCGGACCAAGCTCTGACACCGGTTGTACAGGGACTGAACAGCTCTTATCAGGGGGTCCAGTACCCCATACTCCCGGAGCACCCCCCACAGGACTCCCCGAGGGACACGGTCGAACGCCTTTTCCAAGTCCACAAAGCACATGTAGACTGGTTGGGCAAACTCCCATGCACCCTCCAGGACCCTGCTAAGGCTGTAGAGCTGGTCCACTGTTCCGCGACCAGGACGAAAACCACACTGTTCCTCCTGAATCCGAGGTTCGACTATCCGACGGACCCTCCTCTCCAGAACCCCCGAATAGACTTTTCCAGGGAGGCTGAGGAGTGTGATCCCTCTATAGTTGGAACACACCCTCCGGTCCCCCTTTTTAAAGAGGGGGACCACCACCCCAGTCTGCCAATCCAGAGGCACTGTCCCCGATGTCCATGCGATGTTGCAGAGACGTGTCAACCAAGACAGTCCTACAACATCCAGAGCCTTAAGGAACTCCGGGCGTATCTCATCCACCCCCGGGGCCCTGCCACCAAGGAGTTTTTTGACCACCTCGGTGACTTCAGTCCCAGAGATGGGAGAGCCCACCTCAGAGTCCCCAGGCTCTGCTTCCTCATTGGAAGGCATGTTAGTCGGATTGAGGAGGTCTTCGAAGTACTCCCCCCACCGACCCACAACGTCCTGAGTCGAGGTCAGCAGCGCACCATCCCCACCATATACGGTGTTGTCACTGTACTGCTTCCCCTTCCTGAGACGCCGGACGGTGGACCAGAATCTCCTCGAAGCCGTCCGAAAGTCGTTCTCCATGGCCTCTCCAAACTCCTCCCATGCTCGAGTTTTTGCCTCAGCAACAACCGAAGCCGCATTCCGCTTGGCCTGTCGGTACCTATCAGCTGCCTCCAGAGACCCACAGGACAAAAAGGTCCTATAGGACTCCTTCTTCAGCTTGACGGCATCCCTCACCGCCGGTGTCCACCAACGGGTTTGGGGATTGCCGCCGCGACAGGCACCGACCACCTTACGGCCACAGCTCCGGTCAGCCGCCTCAACAATAGAGGCACGGAACATGGCCCATTCGGACTCAATGTCCCCCACCTCCCTCGGGACGTGGTCGAAGTTCTGCCGAAGGTGGGAGTTGAAGCTACTTCTGACAGGGGACTCTGCCAGCCGTTCCCAGCAGACCCTCACAACACGTTTGGGCCTACCAGGTCTGACCGGCATCTTCCCCCACCATCGAAGCCAACTCACCACCAGGTGGTGATCAGTTGACAGCTCCGCCCCTCTCTTCACCCGAGTGTCCAAGACATATGGCCGCAAGTCCGACGACACAACCACAAAGTCGATCATCGAACTGAGGCCTAGGGTGTCCTGGTGCCAAGTGCACATATGAACACCCTTATGCTTGAACATGGTGTTCGTTATGGACAATCCGTGGCGAGCACAGAAGTCCAATAACAGAACACCGCTCGGGTTCAGATCGGGGGGGCCATTCCTCCCAATCACGCCCTTCCAGGTCTCACTGTCATTGCCCACGTGGGCATTGAAGTCTCCCAGCAAAACGAGGGAATCCCCAGAAGGTATGCCCTCTAGCACCACCTCCAGAGACTCCAAAAAGGGTGGATACTCCAAACTGCTGTTCGGCGCATACGCACAAACAACAGTCAGGACCCTTCCCCCCACCCGAAGGCGGAGGGAGGCCACCCTCTCGTCCACCGGGGTAAACCCCAACGCACAGGCTCCAAGTCGGGGGGCAGTAAGTATGCCCACACCTGCTCGGCGCCTCTCACCGGAGGCAACTCCAGAGTGGTAGAGAGTCCAGCCCCTCTCAAGGAGATTGGTTCCAGAGTCCAAGCTGTGCGTCGAGGTGAGTCCGACTATATCTAGCCGGAACCTCTCAACCTCGCGCACTAGCTCAGGCTCCTTCCCCTTCAGAGAGGTGACATTCCACGTCCCAAGAGCCAGTTTCTGTAGCCGAGGATCAGAACGCCAAGGTCCCCGCCGCCGGCCACTACCCAACTCACATTGCACCTGACCTCCTTGGCTCCTCCCATAGGTGGTGAGCCCATGGGAAGGAGGACCCACGTTACCTCTTCGGGCTGTGCCCGGCCGAGCCCCATGGGTGTAGGCCCGGCCACCAGGCGCTCGCCATCGAGCCCCACCCCCAGGCCTGGCTCCAGAGGGGGGCCCCGGTGACCCGCGTCCGGGCAAGGGAAAACGTCGTCCACAGTTTTTACTCTTCATTGGAGGTTTGTTGAACCGTTCTTTGTCTCATCCCTCACCTAGGACCAGTTTGCCTTGGGTGGCCCTACCAGGGGCATAAAGCCCCGGACAACATAGCTCCTAGGATCATTGAGACACGCAAACCCCTCCACCACAATAAGGTGACGGTTCAAGGAGGGGGACTTGAAAGAATCTCATGTTAAAAATGCATTTCGATTTCATGTAAACTCCACGCAGGGAGGACCGACTTGAAAGAATCTCATGTTAAAAATCTCCGTCTTGCGGGACTTCATTCCAAAAAGTCTCTTCATAAAGTCACGTCTCATCCTAAGATTTTTTTTTATTATAATAGAGAGACAACCTTCCCAACCACTAGCACAATCTCCAACTGTATGACACTCAGGAGCATTGTGAGTAATTTTAATTTTTTTCAGTACTTCTCCTGAAGGGCAAGTCTTACAATACTAAGCATAAAGATGTGTCTGGTAACCTCCAGTTATTATTTTTAAACATCCTGTAAGATCTCTGCTCTCTGCGTAACCAGCAAAGTGATTTTTCGCATTCTAAATTGATTCCAACAAAATTATTTTGAAGGTGGGGTGAACTCATGCTGTAGTCTCAAAATAACTTTTGTGGAGAACATCAGTTTAAGATATGAGCTCTCACTGTGTTCAGTTTTGCATTTACTATTTGTTGGTTAATAGCCATCCATTATCCAAATCGCTACATCCCAACAACAGGATCACGGGGGTCTGCTGGAGCCAATCCCAGCCAACACAGAGCGCAAGGCAGGAAACAAACCCCGGGCAGGGCGCCAGCCCACCGCAGTTGTTGGTTAATATATGACAGATAAACTTAACAAAGGTAACAAAGAGAAACATCAGAATTCTATTTCTCCATGAAATAAGTATTTTTATCATACAAGGTCAAGTTCTGTAAATGTGACAATCAATATATAGTTAAAAATGTACCTTAAAACATCTCAGAACTTTGCGTCTGAAATTTTCTATAAAACGTGTTGGGGTTCAGGACTGTCCATGTTTAACATATTTATTTTTATTATCTATTGCAGCAATCTCTTTCACCCTGCATTCCCATTCAATATTACCAAGCCCCATAGGATACCTTTTCAGTTACTGTGATACAGTAAGCAAAGCTTTCCTTAATAAGTTATTACAATTTTTTGCAACCCCAGAGCTTTCTCTGCTTAAGTCAATAAAAAGTCCAAATTGAATCTGGGACAACAGTCTCAAAAGCATAAGTCACATTGCAATGCAATAGATGTGTGGCGTATTCTATACTGCATTACGTGACCAAGATCTTGCTGCTTTAGCTGCCTAGAATGTTAACTTTAATCTCTTCAGAAAATGCTGACCCTGAGAGAGATAATCAATATGGTATTATTTATTCCTTTTTTTAATTTTTTTTTTCACTATGGTAATTTTATGTTACTCAGTAGTTCATATTCATTGCAATGTCATTTTTCTGTATTGATTTAATGTTTCAATCTTTATTAATAAAATATTATATTATTTAAAGTATGAGTAACACTATAAATAAATCTTTGTATTGTGCAAATGCACACATGTAAATCTTAATTACTAATAGATTAAACATGTTGCCCCTTTTTTAAAAGTTATACTTTGTGTATATATATATATATATATATATATATATACTGTATATATTGTCACACACGTGTGTTTAGGAGAAAACTAAAGGGCTTGAATACATGTAATTCCATGCCAGACCGGGGGTGGCAAAGTGCACTAATTTTCCCTCTCAATCTTTTGCAGACCATTGTAGGGAAATCCTGCCCGGCTCTGGGGCAGCCAAAGATGCCACTTCCGGTTCCGGTATTGATGACATAACTTCCTGTACTGGCCTTTAAAGCCACCATCTTGTCTCCAGAGAATCAGTTCTGTTTTGGACTCAGTTGAATGAACATGTCTTTGTTTATTAATCGTTTTGCAGCCAGGAATTATATGGGTGGCTGCCCCAAACCTTCTCAATGCTTGATGGTTGTTTTTGTGACAATATGTGTGTATATATATATATATATATATATATATATAGTGACCACAAGGGGGCACCACTGAGCCCTAAATGGCAGACACAACTCCACCAAACAGGTTTAAGGATAAAATAAAAGGTTTTTATTACCCAGAGACAAATCCATAGGCTTTTTAAAAATCCAACAATGTATTTATGGTTATGGTTAATAAAGCTGCTTCTCCTCCTGTGTCTCCTTCCACTCTACCAGGTGAGATTTCACCCTATACCTTTCATCTCTGACTGAGCTGGATGAGGCAGAGTAGCTGTTTTTATGTTGGACCTGGAAAGACTTCTGGTGTCATGTTATTGTATGCTGGAAGCACTTTTGGGCCATACAGGAGCAACCAGAATAGGAGGGTCCATTCTTCACAGCGCTACCCCCCTCTGCAGCACCCCTACACAGTCGCCCTTCCTTACTACAATACCTAGTCAATCCTGCAGGTGTCCATACTTGGCTCTGGCCAGGGCATTGCTGGCAGCTTTTGTGCTGGGGGATGAAATGTTCAAAAGGTCGACTTGTCCTTTGTCCATCCATTATTTAATCATCCCAACTGGGACAGAAACTGAGGACCATCCTGACTGGGCAGGTGCTTATTCCCAACCTCAGTCAGGATGCCAGTCCATCCAATCTGCTACTTTACAATATGTAATTGTTACTTATTGATGTTTTAATTAAAGTGGAGGAATAATTTCCATTCCAAGAAAATGAAAACTATAGGAATACTGTATGTAGAATTTATGTGAATCTCAATATATACAGCTTTACAGAAGGTCTGTGGCAAATGTAGTATATTTAAGGATGTGTTGTTGTAATACAACAAAGATACTCAAATATAGAAGCATAATGAAATTAAGTAATTCAGATTCAAAGCAGTATAATGAATTCTTTAAAATACAGCACACCTGGCGTCTTTAGCTAATTATGGTAGAAAACTAAGGTAGAAAGTGAAGTAAGACTTCTAATCAAAATAATATACTTTTCATAACAGATTTATCAGTCAAGATTAATCAAGAGCAATGATTGATGACCATGCAACTCACTTTATAAATTCTGTATACTGTATACAACATCCTAGACCAAAAACAGCGTAGTGTTTGCAGAATCAGTTGTCTATTTCAGTAGTTTACAAAGCTTTTTTTATTTATGTAAAACTGCCCTCTAATGTAACAAAAATGACATTTATTAAAAAATAACAATACGTGACTGCAACTATCTGAATTGTATTGCTGTTTTTTGTTTTTGTTGTATTTATTTACAAAATATTTCATCCAGGACCAGTTAAAAGTTATTTTCAGAACCAAATAAGTGTTTGTTCTCTAAAAGTCAATGATATGTAGTTGTGTTGATAAACATTCAAGATAATGATAATCAATATATAAATACTCTTCAGAGAAAATACAGAGAGAGTATATTGTCCAACATGTTTAAAAAGTGACAAAACATATTTGTACATTTTAACCAATGATATCTGCAAAATCAATACATCTCATTTTTGCCCTTTACCAGAGCTATTTATTATATTGTTCAAAATCTCTAATGAAAGATTCCCCCTGGAACTGAAATATTACAGTATGTAGCAATCAACAATTGTTGTCAAAGTGTTACTTTAAAATGGATTTTGTCAGTGCTTCACTCAGGCTTCAAATACCCTTGCACGTTAGTCACATCCAGCAAATATGATTTCTAATGATGTTAATGGTTTCACAAATGTCTAGTTTTAAAGGTCTAGCAAAATCTGCTTCTGATGTGAGTTTAAAAGTCCATGTTCTTATTTTCACTCAGAGACACCAAATGGACATTACTTTGTACAGAATATGTTTTCTCACCGAAGTGTCTATATTTAAAAACTTACTGTGGGCAAATGAGCCTTAGTTAGTGCTGTCAGTTAATCAGATGTATCAAAAATACTAAGTAGCTAAGTATTTTCTGTACACAATATTTGCTGTGTTTTCATCAAAGGCTAATATTATTATCGGGCAATATGGCTTTATAGTTAAGGCTTTGGACTTTAAACCCTGAGGTTGTGGGTTGTATTGTTGCTACTGGTACTGTGTAGCTATGAGCAAGTTATTTCATGTGCCAGTGCTCCAAACTATAAGTCACCTTGGATAAAGGCATAAATCAAGTAATAATAATATTACTAGGTCACTGGAGCTGCATACACTTGAACACTTTATACACAATTGTCCGTGAGTAAAACATGCTTGCACTTCCTAGTGACGTGGCTTTTGTTAATGGTCATTGCAAAACACAACTTTAAAGAAAAATGTATTCTTTTTAATTGAAAAACGTAATCAGCAGGAATAATGTGAAATGTGAGCATATATTATTACAATTATTAGATGTTTTCACTTGTTGTTCACTTAGGTATTTATTTTTCTGTTTTTTATCAGTTGTATGTTCTTATTTTTATTTTTTTGCCTTAGGCAGATAATTAAGTTCTAACACGTCGTAACTTATTACAAAAAGTAATGAAGTTTACAGGCTATACATTTAGATGATCCCTGTAATGAACTGAATGTTTTTACTTTTGGTGTTTTTTTCTCTATAGCTTGTTTTTGAGGCTTCTTAAACAATTAGAAATTCCCCCATTAAAGTCTGCAGCTGCAAATGTATATAAAAAGAATTTTAAAGTGCAGTGGAGAGGGCAATGGGGCATTGTAGAATAAACTTGGCACACTAGGTTTTCGTGTCACACCAGGCTTGTTAAGAAAGCAGATTTAATAGGGATGCAGGCATCCAGCTTCACAAATCCCCCACTTGTATTCCATACTAAGTGACTTAACTCGAACTTGTACCAGGATCTGCCTGGACTTCATCTGATAACAAAGGTGTAAATCAGAGTTGCACTGACATCTCTCCAGGAGGCGCAGAATGGATTCAAGCAAGGCAAAGAATTACTAAAATTTACAGAAGAACCTACCTATTAGAATATACTGATTTTGTAACTGGAAGTGACTTTAATCCAATCAGGAGAAGGTTCAACCTTCCTTTAAAAGTACATGCATCCCATCTCCTAACTTGGGGGGATGTGAGAGGAGAGAAAAGAATGGCACATTGACAGACGTTCATGGATTCTCTCTGGACACTCTCCCTACCCTCCTAAATGACTGAAAACATCTAAATTTGATCTCTAAACTGACAAACTTTGAGCCTCTTTCTTGGAGAGCCAAATTTGACAGTCTCTTATCTTTGTTGATCAGAAGCTGACACCCAGTCTGTCAAGCCGAAACCATGTGCTAGTGCAGTAGTCTGAAGGCTGAGAAGCAGCCATCACACTAAGAAGGGAACTTTAGCATCTACACTCTTGTGCCAGAAAGAGTAAAGTTTTTCTCAAAGATGCAGACAGCAGAGATAAGGGTCTAATAACAGAAACAAAGCTGAGGAAGCAGTAATGCAGCAGTGACAAGGATCATACAGCAAAGAGAAAGAGTGCACTCCAATGCATGAAGGTTCTTTGACTTGAACCCAGAGCAACAAGAAAGCAACAACTCCACACAACATCAGACATCATCCAAAAAGACTTGGTATCATAAATGTATTTATCTGTGCCAAGATAAAGTAGAACTCTAAATACCAGTAAACAGTCAGCCTATATGTTAAATGTTTGTCTGTCTAGCCTGCCTGTGTCTTATATGTCCATATACAGGTATATATACAGCTTTCTATATTTCTTATGTTTATCAATAAATTTGTATAAAGTAGGAGCCTTGCCGAATTATTAAATTAATCCCATATTATTATGGCATCCTCATGGTTGGCCAGTATGTTGATTATAAATCATCAAAATTCCTACAGCATTTCATTCAAAGAAATCAGACATGCATATAAATGTAAACAATTTCAGAGGTCCGGGATGGGACGTCCCTTTTCAAAGTCTGTAGATGCAGTTGTATATTACAATGGAGCAGCTTGTGGGGCAGCAAGTAAGTTTAAACTTACACTCTTCTCTTGAATCCAGTTTCATAAGCACACTTTCTGGAATACTCCTTTGGTTAATAGAAATAAGGTTTCTTATATGTAAACTGCTATCAGAAAACACATTATAAGGTTAAAAGGTTATAATATAGATCTCATTTTATAATTTAATATTTTTGGCACAAATTAAGTAAGAATATTATAGTTAAACAGGATGTCAGTTTCAAACACTTGTTTCTTTTTTTCCTTGATAGAGATCTAGGGGAACAAATATGTAGTATGTGAAAGAAGTGTCATAAATGACAGAAAGTTTCAAGCATGATCATAAACTGTTGGTCACAGAACAACAAGATTAAGTGGTAACTAATTTGAACAGCCTTATTTAATCATTTGAGTGTATGAGTGCCAACCTGGACAGAAGCCCAGTTGCCTCTAAAAATGTCACCACAGCCCAAATGTATATGTAAATAATTGGGGATCTTTCACTTTGCTTTTCCCTTTACTTATTTTAACCAAAGAGTGAATTAAGGCAACCATATTGACTTTGATAGGGCTTTCGGAGTTGGGCCAGAAGGAAATACAATTTAAATTTAGATCACACAGGGGAGTTAACCTTCAAAGTTATAATTCTCAAAATAGTAAGGATGCCCAGTAGAATAAAATGAGACAACTTACAGAGGGTTCTTTTTCCTTTCATCATAGATCCCATTCATACAATTCACAATGTACTTTTGTGGATTTTAAAAAGCCAGTCCTCTTACTTTTATAAGGATGTTTAGAAGTATAATTTTGGACAATATCTGAAAAGGTATGAAAATAGGTTGGGAACAGTGAAATAAATGATTTACAACATAAACATGGATCATGAGAGCAAGAACTCATCCATAACTTGACACTCCAAATTAGATTTGGAGTTTGCATGTTCTCCCTTTGTTATAGATAGATAGATAGATAGATAGATAGATAGATAGATAGATAGATAGATAGATAGATAGATAGATAGATAGATAGATAGATAGATTCACAGAAGCAAGAGAGAAAAAATGTTATATCATATAATATGTATAATATATATTACATATAATAATATTCTATATTATAACAAACAACAACACCCTAAGCACACATAAAAACTCCTGTGTTGGATGAAGGAGAGATGCTGCTCTCAGTAATTAATTTGGATATAGTAGGTCTAGCTTGTCGTGTCCACAAAAGGAACATGCCGTTAGAGGTTTGTTCCCTCCAAAGTTGCCTGACTTAAGTCACCAGCATTCAGGAAAACTCACGTTTACAGTATTTATAACTAAGTGAATCATTTCTGTTTCCAAGCTTAAAAATAAACATCAACAGAATGATGCAACCCTGTCCTTGGCAGTAATGTGGATGAATTCAGTCTGCATTTCAAACTCTGGTTCACATATGTCAGATTTCCAGATGCCCATCTGCTTTTTGCAATCTGTCTGATCATATCATTAAATTATATCTGAAATAGGAGGTTTAATTCAGTTTACCATTGTACCTGAACTTGCTGCAACTTACCATTGATTGTGACTGTTCTTTCAACTTAAAAAGCGATTGAACATTCCTTGTTATATGGAGGTTGAACAGTTAAAATCCGTTCCACCTTACTTTCATCCTTGCTTAGGATCTTCACACTCCTTCATCGAATGAGCTGTTGCTCTGATAAGATGTGAGATAGTAACTTTGGCGGCAGTGATCACAGTGCTACTAGCACTGTGCTGACATGCTGACAAAGTACATGTGCAATGCTACTTCAGTAAGCAAATGAATTTAGCTGCAGGTGGAATTCTTAATGTTAAACGACGGTCTGATCTCACAAGAGTGTTCACACGTTCGATGTTTTCATTGGTTTTCGAAGTTGAAGGCCTCCCTGAAAAACTTGAGCTCGGGATAAAGAATGTTCCCCATAGGCCTGTTTTAACTTTTCAAACGTCACACTTGCCGATTCTCCAAGCGTAACACAAAATTTAATGGCACAACGTTGCTCCAAATTCCGCTGTTCCATTTTGCGTGACGCACAACCAAAAACACAACTTCGCTAATAGCAGTCACAAAAATCACGTAGTTAACGGAAGGAGTTGAAACTCGCACTGAGCTATGGGAGGGTACTGATACACGTGCTCTATCAAGGACAAACAGCGCAGCGTTGCCAGATTGCTTGCAGTGTTGCCAGTCTCATTACTTTTCTGCCACACCTTGTAAGTAACATATACATGTTTTCATATAAAGACCATCACAAAACCTACTCACAAACAGAACTTTGTATGATACCTTTGGCAAGCTCTCTAAGACCTGCTGCTTCATTGGAAGGACATGCACGTGGGGCAGACTGACTGGCAGGATGACACCCGATCTCTTGCTGCATCCAAACGGTGCCATCTTTCACCTTTATGCCTGGTGCAGCTGTGTTGTTCTTATTTGTGAGTGGATATTTCTTGTGGGGAGGGCTTCTGTTCTTTTTCCCCAATGTAGAACCATCATCCTCATCTGAATTCACCTCTGTTATAGCACATCTTTATTTGAAAACAGTAGTGTCAGGGAGAGCATGAATGTGACTGAGAGAATAAAACTGAATAAAAAAAAACAAAACGCTAACTTTTACAAGTACAATAAATTTACACCAGCTGTTACAGACTCAAATCAAATGTATGTTTTTTTATTGTACAATAGTAACAATAAGAGCAGCTAACTACTCAAAATGGTAATTCTGGGAAGTGCCTGGAATTGATCCCATGACCTCTTGTTTATGACTAAGCAGTTCTTACCGCTGAATTTAAGGTGGCCCCGGATTACGAGTTTTTCATAGGCTTCTGGGATTCTAGTGTTAATTAATAGCATTAGTAATTGTGAAAAACCAAAAAAAAAAGGAAAGAGAGCTTCTGTAAAAAGCCTATTAACATGCTGTGGTGCCTGGAATGTGGGTTTTCATCGCACATCCATAAAGATATGCTGGTTAGGTTCATTGGTGATTCCATATTGGTTCCTCTGTGTTAGTGTGTCCATTGTGATGCTTTAATGCACCCAGTTTCAACTGTTCATGTAATATACAAGAGAACGTGACTTCTAAAGCATTGGCAGAGGCAAGAAAAAGATCATTGATAATTTGAGCCACTGTAAACTGTGTCCATAATTACCCTGTAACTACTATGTAATTATCTGTATAAGTACAGTGTAACTATGAGTTATTACTACGTACTTACTGTGTAATACAAAGTAACGCTATAGTTAATTACTCAGTTGTCATAGTTATTCCACAGTTAATATAATTACAATGTAACAATTTATCACTGATCCAAAAACAAGTGTTCTTACATAGTTACATTGTAGCTGTACGTTCAAAATGTAATAAAAACATTATCGTATGTAACTACAACTATGTAACAGATTCCATGGTCTGGGCAATTTTAATGGAAAATTGCAGTGATAACTGTATGGGTTTTTGATAGTATTTCAGGATCTTTTTTAAATGGTGAAAACACCTTTGCAAAATGGTTAACGCTTTTTCCCAAAATCTAGAGGGGCACCTCCTTGACATGTTTTGCTTAAACAAGCATTTGTCACATTCTTGTAGTTGTGTTACACTATTTATTGTTGAAATTTTTGGGCTATTATTATACTCATCCCTAACATAACACTGCTAAACTTGCATCATTCAATCAAGGTACACAGGGCCGCAGAGCCATTCCAAGCATCACCGGGCACAAGGCAGGAAACAGCCCATGATGGGGAGCCATCCCATTGCAAGGCCCACTGACAAACATACCAGCAGTCACGCTCTCACACATATGGCCATGTAACTCAACCTACATGTCCCTGGGATTTGGCAGTAAAACCCATGAAGAAGACCTAGGGAGACATGGGTAGAACGTACAAATTTTACACACATATCTCCAGACGGAATCCATCTCAGGATAATAGATCTGTGAGGCAAAAGCGTCAACTATTTTGCAAAGGTGTTTTCACTATTTAAAAAAGATCTTGAAATATCATCGAAAACCTATGCAATTATCACTGCAATTCTCCATTAAAATTGCCCAGACCATGGAACATCTGTTACATAGTTATAGTTACATACCTTAATTTTTTAATTACATTTTGAAAGTATACTTGTTTTTGGATCAGTGATAAATTGTTACATTGTAATTATATTAACTGTGGAATAACAATGACAACTGAGTAATTAACTATAGCGTTACTTTGTATTACAAAGTAAGTACAGAGTAATAACTTATAGTTACACTGTACTTATACAGGTAATTACAAAGTAGTTACAGTGTAATTAGGACACTTAATGTAAAGTGTTACCGAAAAACATACTTAACATCAACATTGAAGAGAATTCTAAGAAAGATCAAAAACAGGTTCTAGACAACAATGAAGAACTTCAGTAAGTCAATAACCTGAAGGATACCACTCCTAGGTTTTCACTTGAACATGAACTTGAAAAGCAATGTGCTGAATAAAATCAATACAGCAACCAATTCAGGGTGGATGATGAGATATTCAAAGCAAGAAAGTGGCTTTGTTGTAACAAAAAAATTGTCTATCACAGGAAGTGCCTTTGAAGGTGAGTCGAATAAAGAATGTGCTGATCTGTAAAATATTTTCAGATTGGTGGGGTGGAATAAATATGGCTGAAGGAATTCAGAATGTACGTTTTGAACAACATGGGCCTTCTTGCACTGTACTGCAAAGAGACTGATGTCTGTAAAAATTTAGATCTAAAATCTTTTGAAGGTCAACATGGTGTACCTCATTCAGAATTAATTAGCTCAAACCTCAAAAAATTGATAATAAGAAGCCGAAAGACTGGTTGAATCAGCACAACCAGTATATAAACAATGAGCCTACATTATTTTTGTGACAAAGTTTAAGAGATATAAAGACCAACGTGGACCACATTTGGGCAAGAACAGATACTTGATTTTTCCTTTCAGCACCCTCTACATGGTTCAGAATTCTTAGGTTGTTGCTTTGAGCCTAGTCCACGTGGTCAACCGGTTTAATTTTCAGGTTGGCAACTACTTCTTTATGGAGCACAACTGTCTCCAAATCATGACAGGATACTGTGAACTGTAGAGCTTGGATATCACTAATTAATTTCGCCTGCTCTTGTTTAATAAACTTCAGCCTGACATGTATATCGGTAAAGTCAGCCTACATTGCAGTATTCAGCATGGTGATATGTTTGAAAAGGAGAAATCTCACTGAGTCGCAGTAGTTGTCCAGTCACTTGATTCTGATGATGGATGTTGCTGCTTCTTTGACAAGTTGAAAGCTGTGCATTGGAGTCTCTGACCTGAAGACATTTATTCTCATTGACAGTAAGTAGCACTTTGTGCCTTACCTGTGAAATATTACAAATAGGATGAGACAGAAAGTCAAGTAATAAGGTTTGTTTGATGTGGGAGAACAAATCTCAGTTCTAGGCAGCCATCACAGTGAGCCACCACGTCATTACCCTGGCAAGATATTCTGAAAAAAATCACATATTGTCAGAAAAAAGGAATATTGACGACACAGTGGATAACCATGCAGATTTTGGTTTGATTGACAGGGAAAATGAATGGGAGTGTCACAACGCTGATGAAATGTGGAACTTAATGCGTGCCATCCTAGATACTCCATTGTCTAATAATTTGTAATTTTATGTGAATTGTTTCTTAGATGTACAAAATGGTGACTGAAATTCTGCATGGAAAGATACTGCTGACTATCTACTAAGAAGCCAAGAGGCATTGAAAAGGTGAAATCTGTTAATGTTTATAGTATCAATATGATTTTGATGTAGCACATGAATATGAGCATATGATTAATGGACAACAGCTGTTTAGCATATTTATTTTTAGGTCAAAGATATCTAGACAAATGTAGAAAGATATGTACACTCTTATGTACCTGGCCAGTGGGTGATGGTTAAATTTTTCAATGATAGCACCTTGGAGCAGAAATGGAAAACACCATTTCAAGTGCTTGCTTGAACTGATTGCTTAATCAGTATTCAGAGTTCTAGGTAGTGCTTCTTAGGTTCACCATTTTTACATGAAACATTTTCATTGGCCAGTTGATGAGTAGCAGATTAAACAGACACCAACTCCCCAAAATTTTATGCTCCTAGAGTTTTCAATTTTCCAGTAATTAAATCATTGATAGCTGCGGTGGGTTGGCACCCTGCCCAGGACCGGTTCCTGCCTTGTGCCCTGTGTTGGCTGGGATTGGCTCCAGCAGACCCCCGTGACCCTGTGTTCGGATTCAGGGGGTTGGAAAATGGATGGATGGATGGATGGATGGAATCATTGATAGTTGAATGCTTATTTTCTATATTGCCTGCTGTCAATATCTTAATTTGACAATTGATGACCTGTTGATTTTAACATACCTGGATGAAAACGATAAATATTTTTTTTTGATATTGTTGATATTTTGATGTCTTGTTGGCTTTAAATTGCATTGGTCATGACAAATGTGTTCTGAAAATTTTCAGAAAAAGAAGACAGAAGGTTTGAGGTAAGGTGGTTACACCCAATAATCATTGAGCCTTAGAACATGGGTGTTGCATGTTGAAAAAATACAGTACATAGATACATAGATAGATAACCCAGGGGAAATTTGGTATACTATGTATATGTGACAATAATAGCCTTATAGACCTATACTTGTGTTATATAAAGTTTACAGACTCACCAGCCCAGATATTTTTATATGGGCTGTGGCATGGCAGACATTCCCAAGGTTTGTGAAGGCAACTGGTCTTTAATATGCTGAAACTATCAAAAACATTCTGCAGTGTTTATCAAAATCCCTCATTATGTACTCCACAAGTTATTTTAGTGGGATCTTAAGTCTAGGTTTCTGGACTATTTCCTGTGACCTAGACAATAAACAGTTCTTTTGCTGTCAATGGAACTATTATGATGGAAATAAACAATTCTAGGACTCTAGTGGTTTGGGGTAATAAAAACAGATTGCATTTGCACAAGACTCTGCAAACTGCTTTGGATTAGAGCTCATCTGACTGGGTCATGTTAACCTTATTTTTTTAAAGAAAAAGGAAGAAAACTGAACAAATACAAGTTCTCCATATATATTTGATCTCTTCATTTTACTATTGTAATAATGGAAAAATGATAGACTTGTATTTTCATCACTTGTACACTCTGATCAAATGTTTCTGTTTTAATGGATTTTGTTCTTACCTTCTTGATCCTTCGATCTCTAGCATTACAATATATTCTATTCTTTCACTTCAATTTTTTTTTATTTTACAATATGCAGTATGGGCAATTTCTTTTAATTTTTAGATATGTCCGTGTATCAGTTATTGCTTTGAATACTACTCATCTGTTGCATGTATTTTTTCTTAATCCTTGTGGGCGCCCACATAGGGGCACATTTTGCTATTCTTTCTCTAAATAACAGAATAAATTATCTGTCAACATCAATGAGACAGCAATTCTCATTTTGTAAACTGCACATTTTTGCATTTACAAGACAGGGGAATCTGTGGTACATTTTGAAGAAATAAACTCAGATAGCTTAAGATTTACAGTATATAAGATCACCATGTTTTATAATTACAAATGAATGTACCAATTGTCTTGATGTTTCAACACACAAAGCCTGTTTTTTATTCTATTTCAAAATGACATCTTTAGATTTAAAAAGTATCTTTAGCTAGTAGAATTTGAGATGATTGTATTGCAATTGTTATGCATTCAGCAACCAAAGCAAAATAAAAAGAATGGGGCAATTGGGTACTTCAGTCTCTTAATTAAATAATGTAAATAATCACACTTTAAAAAAAACTGTTCAAAGGAGAGAATTTTATTTGTTCTATTTTTACATAATACACTATATATATATCCTTATCATTTCAATATTATTCCTGGAACCAAGCATAATTAGATGACAAACTATTAGTGATTATCATCCTAAAATGCTAAACAGGGGTTACAATCCTAAAAACTGCTTAATATCTGCATCTAATGGGGCAAAAAATGTGGCTAAATAAAGCATGTGACTGAGTATATCTCTTACACATAGGTTTTAATCCAGGATGAATTTTAGAAACATAAATTGATATAAATAATGTACAATTTTTAAATTAATTAGCCTGTGTTAATAATAAATTGATAATATTCTTTCTAGCTCTGGCTTCCATTCATTGAATGAAAATGTAATTGTAAGCCACTGTTTCAAACTTGACTCAGGTTATCTAATACTATACTGTACCAATCCTGGGGTGGGAGACTGAGGAACTGACTGGCACTCAAAAAATGTTAGGTGTAGGTAGCTCTTAAAAGAGCTGTTATATAGTTGATCCCGAGTCTCTATTATTGGCCATATTCCAGTACTAGAACTCCATCTCACACTGCTCCTCTTGTGAAATTCCACTTCTGACTTTACAACCTGGCTTCTACTCTTCCACATTCACTGATTGTGCCAATTCAGTCTCTTTCTCGGTTCATGTATGGTCTCTCTCGCTCCCCAAACCCAAGAGCCAGTTTATGCCAGGATCCTTCCTAAAACTCTTCGAGAAACTTAATAAAGTCTGATGATTTTAGTGGAGGAGAGCTCATAAATACTTGCATCTTGCACATGCTCCATTGTGGATCCCACTTTGTGCCCAGTGTTGTCATAATAGACCCTGGGATCCTGTAACCTTGAAATGGTTTAAACTGTATTGAGAATATTATATTAATGACAATACAGTACGTTTTTTGAAATATGTTGAATAGATAGTGACTGTCTGTCTTTGATAAATTCAGTTTTATTTTGTTAAATAATGAATAGCATTAGGTGATAAGGTCTATTTGCTATGACCTCTGCCACCAGTTTTACATTTTGGTTTAAAAGTGAAACTGATCAGTAAAGTTCACAGTTTAATGGATTTTAGTTTTTCATAAGAAAAAGGGATATGCAATAATGTAAAAGTGTTAACAAATTCCTGGAAAAGATGTATGCTCTTCAGCATGTTTGAAGGGATTGATATTTGTGTTATGACTTATCAAGGGTATTTTCCCTTGTTCTTGTAAATATTTATTTTACATTATTTTTATATTTTGCTATATATTTTTACATAATACACTATAAGGTCTATTTGCTATATATTTTGCATTTTTTTCTTTATGTCTTAAATATTATTTTAATTATTTGTTGTTTTAATAATTCGCTTACTCATGTCCACTTAAGTCAGAGTTTCAGGGTCCCAAAATTACCATGATATATAGCTGGAGGACTTCCGTCTGCATAGTCCAGATAGTGAGTCAGGTACTGCATTTCAGAATTAGGTTTTTTTTCATAGAAGCATCTGTAAGTTCTTTTGTGGATCTTTTCTGTTTATTTTTTTCTACTTTTTCTATTTTTTTCTGGCTTCTGGGATTCCTTTTAACACTAGAATTACCAGAGCCTATGAGAAAGCTCGTAAATTCCTCCCACCTTAAATCCATTCTCACCTCTCCATCAGAGTCTTTTGTCCTGTAAATGTGTCGATAACAGCAAGCAGCCTGGTATACCACCCCCCTGCCCACGGCTGCAGTTCATTTCACAAAGAAGTTTCTCAGTGCTCAGTGTTTATCTTCGAGTGAAGTGTTGGAGTTTATAGGGTAAAACAGTACATCATCATTTGATTTCATGTGTGTTCCGTGTCAACAACAATCTATGTAAAATGTAGTTAACACAGAAACGTTTTTCATGTTTTAGTAATAATTGAAAAAATGTAGACATGAAATGTATAGTGTGTGAAGCCTGAAATACAAATATGAAATAAACACTTTCACAAAAGGTACAAGTATAACGAAACAAGTGCACTTTTATTCAAGAATTTAACCAAAGAAAAAAGAAAGCAGGTTATGGTAGGCGGTTGATACGACAGCTTGCATGGTGCAATGCTAAGAACTGCTGCTTTCCAATCAAGAGGTTGCGGTTTCGATAACAGCTGCTTCCCAAATTTATCATTTTCAGTAGTGAGCTGCTCTTTTTGTTAATATCATACAATAAAAGCATACATTTGATCTGTGTCTGTAAATTTAATTAAAGTTAGTATTTTTTTTTTCAGTTTTATTCTCTTACTCACATTCAACCTCCCACACACCCCCCAGATCTGACGCCGTTTTCATATAAAGATGTGGTATAACATACAAACTTATTTTGTTATACCCACTCTTTATTTGAAAATGGCGTCAGATCTTGTTGCGCGAACGAGACTGGGACTGGGGAAACTGTGAACATGGATGTGAGTGGTGTGCGTGACTGAAAATGGTTGTGGATATTAAATTGTTTTTATTCAGTTTTATTCTTGATTGCTCACGCTGAATTAGTATACACCTTCTGATTCATGATGTCAAAGTCGCGCTGACAAAAAAGAGAGACTTAGGTATATATGCCATTTGGAATAATTCATTTTATGACCTGTATTGTACACTAATGCAACATTATATTCATTTGCGCTACGAGTTTTTTCGTAGGCTCTGGTAATTCTAGTGGACTTGTTGGTCCTATTTGAATTTTTTTTATTTAGCTATTCTTATTACTAAATCTTTATAATTTTTCAAATGGGCACAGATTTTACATGGTTTATCACACTTTCTTAATTATTTCTTTGATTAGCGTATGATTAAGGAGGGTTTTTTGTGCTTTCTCCTTTTCCTATGCGTGGAGACCAAATCTACTTAAAGCTTGAGGAGTGCCCATTTTTGAACAGTAGGCCTGTATTTTATAACAATATGATTCTCATTTAATTAATCTTGATAGGTAAAACTGACCTACTTTAGCAAATAGTAATGAAAATTATTCTTTGCTCTCATTTATTCAACATAAAAGTCATAATTGCATTTGTCTCCTGTGGAAAAATTACACCCTGTCACACATACATGTCAGAGGGTCAGGTCTTCAAATGTAAGGACTACCACCTCCGGACACCAAGGGGTGTAATCACTAACCACCTCGTCTCCTTTTCCACCCACAGCTCAGAGAGGCTGCTGTGATTCTAAACTGTGGTAACTTTTTGCTCTTTGAAGTTTCAAGGTTTGTGCATCTTGTTATGAAAGGTTTCAGTTGCACTTGACTGAAAAGAGTGTTTTCAGACAAAAAGGATAGATTAATAATATCATGCATGCATATCTGGGAACCACCTTTCTGGCTCTGACAAAGTAAGCAAATCCACACTGGAATTGCAGTTGCAAATGAACCTAATCAGCAGGTTTCTAGGGATATGATAGAAAGTCCAACTTGTGAGTAGATATTATAGCAGCCTTTTTAAAACAAATATCCAACCATCTGTTTTCAGAACCCATTTTAACAATTATAAGGTCAAGGAGAGTAACAGCCTATCCCAATAACATCAGGCAGTTCTGTGTGGGGTACACTCATACTCACAATCACCCCTTGCATGTGTTAGGGATGTGGAAGAAAACTGCTGAACACTGAAGAAACCCACATTGGGAACTGAACCCTGCCTCTTGGAGGTGTGGGATGCCAGTATTGACCACTATAATATGCCTAAAAAAATTCTTAAATTAAAATAAAATAGATAAAATTAGTTTTATTATTATTGTTGCCATTTTTGATTAACCTCGGTATATTTAATTACATGCTTTTCTCATGTTTTTAAAGTGGATTTAATTTTTTGACTTATCTTTAGGTTATTATTTTATGTTTGAATGAGGTTGGATTCATGGCTCTCTGTGGTGTGATGAAGAGACAGACTTTAGACCTTCATGACCTTGAAGTGGATAGTTTATTGACTAATACTAGGACATTTAAGCTTGGGATATAACAATGGCACGTTACAGCTCCTGTTAAGTAAGTACTTTTTTCCCAACTGTGTCAAATGCAATAGTGATGTTCATAATTACAGGCACATTATAGCACACATTAAATTTTATTGATAGTATTTCTAGAAGATAAACTATATATTAATTTAATTATAATGACAGATATTGCAGTTTACCAAGAGATAAGAATGGGTATACCATGTGTAGTACATTTAATAGATACAGCCATTTGTGATGTAGACAGCAGGTCACTCCAGTTAGCAACTTTACATTACAGATTGTTTCATGTTGTTTTATAGTATGCTCCAAAACTTAACAACCTGATATATCCAGGTGACGTTGCTTACCATATAATAGGAGAAAAACACTAAAAATTTGAGAGAATGATTCAAGTGACCAGGAAGATGCCTTTTCATTTATAAAGCAGATGGAATTCTGATGGCTGTACTTTCTCCATGAAAAACAAAGAATCACCAAGGAAGGCTAAATATCTATATGTGACATTTTTTGTTATTTCAAAGTAAAATGTAAATCACATCTTTTTTATATGTAAGTAAGTTTACCTTCAATATGCATTGAATAGGTTAGCGCACAAATGACAACAACATAAACCAATACAATAGGAGTCTGGAATCAGTCACCAGGTTGTAATGGCTGTGAGTGCTCAGCAACAGTAGCTGTTTAGCCCCATTTTCAGCACCTATAGCATTTACCCTTCTAATAAGCAACACACATTTGTTTTAAATTTAATAGTTTTCTGTGTTTTAATAGTATTTTTCTGTGTTTTCACAGTTAACATTTTTCCTTGAACTATTAAACGTTTTCTCCTAAAGGATTGTGCTGACCAGTTACTTTCTCTTTCATACATTTTTACTTTTTGATGTTCCTTTTTATTTTGCTACTTATATGATAAGCTCAGTAACTCACAGGAGAAATAGCAAGGCAATAAAAAAGTACCAATGAACCATGTTCTTTGTAAAAATCAATGGGAGTCAGGAAATTGGACATTCCAAGAGAGCTCTTAAATTCAACATTAAGTATATGGTAGATCTGTTCTTCTCATCAGCAAGAAAGCTAACGCCTTTGATGTGAATCTTCTTAATTGAAGTGCTTACATAACATCAGTTGTCTGTGCCAGATTCCTTCTCTAACATTATCACATTCTCATCTAGCAAAAAGCTTATTCTGTGGCAGGAAATCTTTGCAATGTTATGAATAAATATTTAATTCACAAGGGCTGAAGGATACCACATCTAAGAAAACAAACTGAATTTTCATGTTTAAGCACACATACTTCAAAACATACAAACAGTATACAAGTACACAAGGCTTGTGCCTGCTAGCTAGACAGACTAAATGAGAGAATATCTTGAAGGTGAATTTTTTCTCACTGTGTTGAATGTGTCAGTGTTCTACAGAATCAGGATAAATGAAAAGCAGCACAGTCGTTTGGTAAGGCGGAGAGAAGCCCTTTGGGCTAAATAACAACAGTAAATCACGTCTGCCCTCAGTGACCATGTTTGTAAAATCAATGTCAGCTTCCTGTGGTAATTCATTCAGTACTCAGTGGGTTTTTTTCTTCACATTTTTTTTTTATCAAAGGAAACATTGGGCATTATTCTTTTCTTCTAGATGCCTAGCATGCACTCAATTTTATTTAGTTAACCATATGCCTGATGAAAGAAGCCACTGTTCACTGACATTAAATAGATGTATTTTAGTGCATACCAAGAAAGTGCCATGTAGTGTTCAGTTTAACATGCGGAGAGGAACATTTTTCTTGTCAACATTCATATGCACTATACATTTGAAGTACACTACTGACTCATACAATTTTAAATAACCTCATTTCTTTCACCCTGAGAGGTAGTTATTTATCTACACATTGTAAATTATTGATGGCAAAACAGTGCTTTAGGGTTCTGGAGCCTATCCAAACCGCCTGAGGTGCAAAGCAAGATCCAGCCCTTGGTGGAGATGTTCATCTTTTACAGAGTACACCTACTCAGAAACCCATACTGTACCCAATTTACATTTGCCACACAGTGTTTCTGTATTGGTCATAATACAATATTTGTTGCAATGATTGGCTGTTCAGTAATCTGTGGATAGAAACTATTCCAAAATCTGCTGATGCGAACGCCGATGGTACAGAAAATACTGGATGGCCTTTGCATTAAATAATACTATTTACCTTTCTAGGTCACTGATTGTTACATATGTCCTAAACAAAAGGAACTTGAGTTCTGATTACATTTTGTGCCACTTTCACTACCGTCTGGAGTGTTTTATGTTCTTGAGCAGATGCCATACTACACACTCTTAAAAATAAAGGTGCCAGAGTGGTTATTCAGAGCGTTGACATAGAGCAATTATTTTTGGTTCCTAAAACACCCATCCACATGAAGGTTCCAGAAATAATCTTTTTTTATTTACATCTGTAACAGGAATCGAGAAAGCAATGACTCAAACTAGAATACATGAACGTAAATCAGCTAAATCCGCAATTTTGGATAAAGGGCTACTGGTGCTGTGTTGGAATTTATAAAATGGGTCTTTGTAATGCCAATATTGGTGTCTCATGGTCTGTTAGACACCAATTATCTGTTCACAAAGATTTAAAATAGTGGTGTATTGCACTTAAAAATTAAACATGAAAAATTTAAATCTTTCTAAGTCAAGGGAATAAAATTTAAGCACACATAAAATAAAGCTTAACAATTCAGCTTTTGAGATATTTAAGTCTCACGATGAGGAAAAGTAAAAACTATATAAAGTGAAAAACAAAAATCTAACAGGCTAAAACTGGCTATACAATACATTGCTATTGTCCATCCTCATGAGTCACATACTGTATATACTGTATACTGTATATATTGTATATGTGTGTATGTTTTGTTAGATACAGTATTAAGGAAAAAACTGTTACTGTTGTAAACAAACTTTCCCATCCATCCATCCATCCATTTTCCAACCCAATCCCGGGCAGAGTGCCAACCCACCGCAGAAACTTTCCCCTACATTCAAATAAATCATTGTCTGTCCATGAAGAGAACAATCAAGAAAACAATTCATTCCCTTTTATACTTTCCTAATACCATTATCTTATCTTATACATCACATCATCTGACTCTTAATATGCAGAATTCTATCATCTTAGCCAATCAATTACAGCCACCAGTAACCTTGTTTACCTGTCAATTCTTCAATTATTCTAAACATTGCTTCATTAATAGGGGTGTCCTACAGGTTTTCCCATTGATCTTATAATACTTCATAATAGGGTGTTTGGGCTTTCTCACTAGTTTGTTCTTGCTGCTTAAAGGGGTGTTCATTATACATCTACTTAATTTTAACCTTAGAAACTATCTTGGTGGCTTCTCTAGAAGAGACAAAAGCCTCACATGCCCAAGCTTTAAACTGCGTTTAGTTAACCCTTCAGTTACCTTCAGTCCTTTTCCTTATGCTTTTAATAAGCCATTATTACAACTTCATTTAAGTATATGCTTATATTAAATTGTAAAAAATCATCATGTAATGATTAAAAATATTTCATTAAAAGTCTATACTACTTTTGGAAAGTATGCCACAACCTCAGCTGTTTTATGAGGCATTTTGGGCACCTTGCAGGTGGCTCTTTTCCTCATTGTTTCCTCAACAGTCGTTTCCCAAACAGTTAGATCCACTGTTTTTTTAATATTTTGGTTTCAGTCTACACAGTTAGATATATGTGATGCAATAATGAATTACTAGGATTTAGATTTAGAATTTGATTTGAACCTTTGAGTTTTGCATTAAATATACTAGATATCGTTTATTCATTTCAGTTAGTGTCTGTTTTCTTCATTGCTTTCCCCTAAAGTAGCCCTCATCATTTAGTTTCTATTGGTTTCTTATTATATTTAATATGACAGTTTACTTCTGTCTCTTAAATCTTCTATTTTGGGACTATCATTTTAGTTAATAAAAGTTGAAATTATTTAATAATTCATTAGTTGGTTTTTGGGCAGGATTCAAGTGGAAATTGCCTCTTTGTGGGTGGTCCAGAGGAGCCATTTCTGACAATGAAATGTTACTGATTCACACAAAAATAACAGTGAGCTCAAAATGCTTTGGTGAGAGTAAATTTTTGATAATTAAGTGATGCTAAAAGTCATGTCCCTCAGGAATTGGTGCCTGTGTTCTTTTTAATTTATATAAATGATCTTGTTAAACTGTAAATAGAAAGCTGGTTAAGTTTATTATTCACACTAAACTGTGTCTAATGTTGAATACTGTATAGTCAGGAGAATCATTACAGATGAACTTGAAGAGAATTTTCACTTCGGAAAATATGTGAAAGATTAATCTTAATATAAATCAATGTAAAGTATTACAAAAAGGTTATATTTGATCACACAATAGAGAGGGGTTTGAAACTTAAAAGTATACTTTATGAGAAGTACATTGTACTTAGAAGTCACAGTGGATTTGTCACTGTTCAGATCCAGATACAGAAGCGATTAAGAAGGCTGATTAGATGTTGGGATTCATATTGAAAAGTGCTGAATACAAAAAAGTTCTAACAGCACTAGAGCAGCTCCTAATAATCATAATGAGAGCAGCAAGGATGATTCCAGGACTATGACATTTGACATATGACATATGTGCTACTAGGAAAAACAGATAGATAGATAGATAGATCGATAGATAGATAGATAGATAGATAGATAGATAGATAGATAGATAGATAGATAGATAGATAGATTTGAGCCTTTTCAGTTTAAGCAAGGAAAGGTTAAAACAAGACAGAAGTATTTAGAATTATAAAAGGAATACAGCAGATTCTAATTGATGCTTTAAAGTGACTCCTCCAGCAACAGCTTGGACACACAGATGGAAGATCGTTAAGGGCAGTTTTACAAGAGTATGAGACCTTTTTTCTCATAATCATAGACAAAGGGAATACATTAACATAGTGTTATGGATAGTAGTACTTTATGGACCTTATAAAATATTTTGTAAACGTTAGGTGATCAAAGACTGACAAGGTATAGGAGGCTGAATGGCCTTTTCTTATCATAACTGTTTTTAGGCTATTAAGATTTTTATTTTTTATAAAAATGTCTATTATTTTTAAAATCTATCAGTGTTCTGAAAGAAATGGCAAGGGGTATTGTTTATAATGATATGCCCTGAAACTGTTAAATATTAAAAGATAACATATTATTTGAAATATTTTGAGTATAGCTACAAATTTATTTTCAAATAAATATTCAAATGATAAGTTTAATGGTTATAGTGGAATGAACTTTAGAAAAAATGTAGATTACAAAACATCTTACAAAAGTAAAACAAATCTGATATCTGTATTTGTAAAAAAAAAGATTAACACTTAAAAAACATAACTTTAAAACTTTTCATATACATATATATATATATATATATATATATATATATAGTCACGCACGAGTGCATGGGGACCAGTTTAAGGACTCAGACCACATCGCAACAACCCATACCGAGGGACAGAGGCGGCACACTAACCTTTCTCTTCTTATCTCATCAGCCAGAACGAGAACTCGCTGCCGTAAGAAAGCCCGGGGTAAACAAAAAGAAGCCATACTTCTGGGTTCCTGTCGTCCCTCCAGTCCCAAGATGATGACGTCGGTATCCCAACATGCATCTCAGTTCTCCCAGCATCCCTGATTCAATTTCCTGTCCCTCTGTATAAATGTTCCCCTGTTTTGTGGTATATTTTGTCCAGTGTGACCATTTACTTTGCATTGTGGAGACAGTACTCTATTTACATTCAAGTAAACCGGGGTGGAAGCCCCAAAAGTTCATATTGTGTGACTTTATTTCTTCACCACATATATATACACACACTGTGTATATATATATATACTGTGGCCGATAGAGACCGCTATAACCTGTCACAGACGCAGGAGGCCCAAGTCCAAGCACACGTGATTTATTTACAATTTTCAGTGTCCCAACAAACACAAACACTTTCTTTACTTTCTTTCTTCTTCCTTTTCTCTTTCTTTTTCTTCTCTTTCTCCTCCACTCTCCTTGGCAAGCTTTGTCATCCTCCTCCCGACTTCCGGGAGTGCTACTGGAAGTTCATTAAAAAGCACACTAGTGTTTAGATCTGACAGTGTATGTGCCCAAAAAGGAAGTCCGATTCCATTTTCGGTACCATTGCTCACGTACTGAAGTGTCAACATGGCAGTACTAGATCTAAAACCCTTATGTGGAGAGTTGCTCGCGTACTGAAGAGTCTACAGCTGCAGGTGGAAGCTGCTGTCGCACTTTTCATAACTGATCTTTTCCTGAATAAGGAGTGGCAGTGCACATGTACTTTGTCAGCATGCCTGTGTCAATCAAACACAGGAAATTCTGCAGTCTACTTGTGACTTTACACTGTAGGAAGATAAGTAAATAAATACAGTGGAACCTCGGTTTGCAAGCATAATTCGTTCCGGAAACGTGCTCGCAGTCCAAAGCACTCGTATATCAAAGTGAATTTCCCCATAAGAAATAATGGAAACTCAGATGATTCATTCCACAACCCAAAACTATTCATATAAAAATGATTAATACAAAATATAATGTAAAAATACATAAAACAAATTAACCTGCACTTTACCTTTGAAAAGAATCATGGCTGGTGTGAGTGAGTTTCTAAATTCTTGTGGAATTCCACCCAATGGGACGACACGCGGAAGAGCGTCCCAAAGCAATCGCAGTCTCCCAGCGCTGTAGCAATTCGCCGTAAAAGCGTATTAAAAAAGATCGCGGACATGCTATAAGCGCCTGCCATCAATGGGTGATACAAGGAACATTATAAGTGCGCAGGGCATAGTACTGCTTGGCAACGACCCTGCCTGACTGCTGTGTCTGTGTATAGGAGAGTGGCAGATCCCGCTACAATAAATAACCGCACTGTTGCTGTTTCTAGCTGAATAAAGCTGGTGTTGTTAAAGTACTGAGACTCAGCTTCGTGTTTTGGGGCGCAAGACGGGGACTCGCACTTCACAACACACACGCGCACACGCACACACACACACACAGTCACAATGCTGTAGTAAACAGTATACACTCGTATGGATGTTGACTATACGAGTGAGGCATGCAGACTCAGAAGGTGAATAGGAGACGATTGCCCACAAGAGAAGAGAGAGAGAGAGAGACAGACACACACGCGCAAGAGAGAGAGACACACAGACACACACACGCACGCGCAAGAGAGAAGAACCATCAGCTCAGTTGTGATCACATGACGCTCAGCAGACAAAGCGTATCCATACTACTCGTATTGCAAGACCTCGCTAGTTTATCAAGTCAAAATTTATTAAAAATTTTAACTCGTCTTGCAAAACACTAGTAAACCAAGTTACTCGCAAACCAAGGTTCCACTGTATACAAAATTTGATGTGGCATTTATATAAGTAACATATACATGTTTTTCATATAAAGACCATCAAGAAACATAATCGCAAATGGAACTTTACACAATTCCTTTGGCGAGCTCTGTAAGCCCTGCTGTTTCGCTGAAGAACATGCGTGTGGCAGATTTACTGGCAAGATGATAGCCAACCTGTTGCTGCATTCAAACGGTGCCATCTTTCACCTTTATGCCCAGTGCAGTTGCGTTGTTCTTATGTGTGAGTGGACATTTATTGCCGGGAGGGTTTCTGTTCTCTTTCTCTGATGTAGATCCCTAATTCTCATCTGAGTTCACCTCTGTTATAGCATGGCTTTATTTGAAAACTAACAGTGTCAGATCATCGGAGCATGAACACAACTGAGAGAATTAAACTGAATAAAAAAAAAAAAAAAAAAAAAAACTAAAATTTTCAAATACCATAAAATTACACCGGCTTTTACAGACTCAAATCAAATGTATGTTTTTTATACTATAATAGCAACAATAAGAGCAGCTCATTACTCAAAACGGTAAATGTAGGAAGCCCCCAGAGTCAAACCCGTGACCTCTTGATTATGAACCAGCAGTTCTTACCAATGAACCACCCAAGGGTTGTATCAGCATTGTACCCTAACCCGATTTCTTTTTCATCGGTTATATTCTTGAATAAAAGTGCACTTGTTTTGTTATACTTGTACTTTTTTTGAAAGTTTATTTGATATTTGGACTTCAGTCTTCACATATTAAACACTTCATGTCAAAATTTTGTCATTAGTACTATTACATGAAAAAAGTTTCTGTTTTAGCTATCTTTTCAACATTTCCTGTTATCCTACATTTACGAAGTGTGTTCCAAATAACAATATATTATTTACCCTATACAACTCCAGGCACCTCACACCAAGAGAAATAGACCTGATCTGGGAGAACTTTTTGTCCAAGTTGAGCTGCGGCAATGAGGGGAACAAAATACACTAATGGAGAGGTGCAAATGAATTTAAGGTGGCCCAGGATTACAAGTTTTTTCGTAGGCTTCATGGATTCTAGTGTTAAATATCATAAATGTGTACTGGTTGGCGCTGCACTGTCTTTGTTTGTACCACTGTTTGTATTTGCTGTGTCCTGCAATGTTTGCAGATGCTTACATACATGCACTTTACGTTGTAATTTGTAGCTTTTCCTGTAGTTCTGTGTAGCACTGTGGCCCTGGAGAAATGTTTTTTCGTTTCACTATATATTGAGCTAACTGTATATGGATGAATGACAATAAAAACTGCTTGACTTAAAAGTATGATGTGTGGTGTGGGCTCTGAAGGAAATTTATTGAAGCTGAAGTAAGATCTGGTTACACACTCGTGGTGTGCTGTACATTTGCCAGGGAGGGATAGAGAAATACAGGTGGAGTTGGATTCCCAAGAGAATAAGCCTGGACCAATGGCACTAGCACAGCTCAGAAAAGAGAGGGGATGGACTCTGTATACAGTGTATGTGTGTAACACCAAGGAGGATCCAGCCCTCACCCTTCAATTTATTATACTCTAAACTACATGCACAGAACATTACCCATGTAAGGGCATAACATTTACATTCTCACGATATTTACAGTTTCACTTTGGATGTGAAAATGAAACCATTTACGCTTACTGTACATGTAGTTCACAATATTATTTCTTTAAGAATAATATGCTGCTTGTAACTTAATTTATTCTTTGCAATACATGCATCAAATACTGAAATGCTTACACTGTGTACTGAAACAAATAAACTAATCTGTTCTGTTAATAAATAGTAAATGAACTTTATCCACTTTGCCAGTGTTTTTTCCCTCAGATTGCGACAATACATACAGTACAATGTATGTTGATATTTTGTCTCATACACTATATATGAACATTAACTGACTTAACTATAACAGACCTGTAACAGCTTAAAAAAAAGAAGGTTGTACATTTTTGTTTTATGTAAACATCCTCTGACTCACACTGTGGTCTGAAGTTATACTGAAAATCTCTTGACATCATAACACAAAAAAACATCAAAAGTAATTCTTAAGTGAATGATGCAAACACAAGAAAAACCTGAACATATGTAATAATAATAATAATAATAATAATACATTTTTTAAACCTGCTTTATATTGAGCAGAATTGCAGGGAAGCTGTAACCCAACCCAGTACGCATAGGGCATAAGGCAAGAGAACATTAATAATAAAA
>JANRMT010062837.1:1548939-1611849 GCA_026402145.1 Polypterus bichir lapradei
GTTTATTACGATTGTTATAGTTCTCTTTATATAGCACGTTGTCAGTTCAGCACTCTGGTTGTAATATGACGAAGCTGCGCGAGCTCACTCTTGAGAATGCAACGTATAGTTGTCCAGGAGAAAAGCAATCTTGCCCGAAATCAATGGCAACCTTTTGTAGGGTCTGTCCCTGACACTTATTACTTGTCATCGCGCAGCAGAGCCTTACTGGAAATTGGAGGCATCTGAATTGAAATGGGAGATCAGAGGGTGTAATGGGGATGCGAGGAATACATTGAGTGTGGATAAACTCTAGAGACAGCGTGTGTATTAACTTGTGGATTTTTCTGTGAGTATTTGGTGGCAGCGTGACGAAGTTGCTTCTGCAAGACCGCGTTAGCTGTGGAGCTCAGCTCGCAGCATATTCTTTTCCTAACTTGTCAATTCTGTAATGTGTTTTTTGAACAGGTTTGATGCATGGAAGTGATCACTCGTACTGCGTTCAGTCAGTTCACGTGAGCTGCTCTCTTGTGTGATGTTGCGATGTCCACGGCTTTATTTACTGTTAGCTAAGACCCGGCACTTAAAAGTTTATCACTACAGCAATTTTAACTCCGTTACAAAGTGATCCAAAATCTCATTTATACCTCGTGTCTTCTCATTAAACTTTTATCTCGTGAATAAAGTATTCGACGAAGGCATGACAAACGGCAGCGGGAGCGTGTCCATAAACTTACGGTTTACATAGTGCTTTGTTTCCGCAGTAGCTGCACTTATGAATAGAGCTTGTACGCGTTTTTCTTCAGCGCTCTTTGGGAGCTGTTCCTTCTTTTCTACGTACTGCGTTCACAGTCAGTTCACGTGCTTACGTGGGAGGCGTGATGATGTGACATGCAGCTCCGCCCCCCATGGCCATCGAGCTAAAGTCCATTACAGTATATGGAGAAAAATAGGTTCCAGTTATGACCATTACGCATAGAATTTCAAAATGAAACCTGCCCAACTTTTGTAAGTAAGCTGTAAGGAATGAGCCTGCCAAATTTCAGCCTTCTACCTACACGGGAAGTTGGAGAATTAGTGATGAGTGAGTGAGTGAGGGCTTTGCCTTTTATTAGTATAGATACACACACACATGTCTCGTGTAGACTGAGGGACGGCCCTACTATTAACCGGCCGGGATGGCACTGTCGGTCCTCCACTCCTGTGCGTGTCTTCCGCGACCTCATAATTGTATACAGTGCGTGCAAAAGAAAGTGCGAAGCGCCTTAATATTAGTTTGCCGCGGTCTAGAAAAGGGATCCCGTGTTTGCAGTTGTCTGGGCTATAGCTCAGGGGAAGGAGGAAAAAATTAAAAGTGCTTCTCTCGGTAGTAGATCCCTTTTGAAAGGCGCTACACGACGGCTGTGGTATAAAAATTACATTTTCTATGTGAACGTCCAAATGTCTGCCTGTGGTAATGTGCCTTACCGGCATTACCAGCAATTAAAGAAAATTAGTTTTGTGTCCTCTGCAGTGTTAAGAGAGAAAGGCTTTGGTTTGGGATAAAAGGAAAAAAGTGTAAAGAAAGGAAACTTGCCTTTTTCTTTTATATAGTGTAGAGAGACGTCTTCGCTGACGATATGAGCGCCTTTTGGGGAGTGTCGCGGTGGGTCTCGTGTAGACTGGAGAGACGGCCCTGCCATTAACCGGCTGGGATGGCACTGTCGGTCCTCCACTCCTGTGCGTGTCTTCCGCGACCTCATAATCACATGCGTGCAAAAGAAAGTGCGAAGCGCCTTAATATTAGTTTGCCGCAGTCTAGAAAAGGGATCCCGTGTTTGCAGTTGTCTGGGCTATAGCTCAGGGGAAGGAGGAAATAATTAAAAGTGCTTACTTTCACTTAAGGCAGAAGTGCAGTCACCGTTTCAAAGGCCAGCACAGCTACGCGCGCGGGCCTGCTGCTCGACTTTTATAGTATTTTTGCAGGGCAGGAGATGCCACTTTTTGCAGACATGTTCATGTGATCAAAAGTCTCCGCGCTCTTTGGAGGTCTTGCTTGTTCTCTGCGTACTGCGTTCACAGTCAGTTCACGTGAGCCGCTCAGAGTACATGCATCGAAGATTCTCAGCTATGCTTGTGCTATCTCGTGCGATCTTGCGATGTCAATGGCTTTATTTAAAGTTAGCTAAGACCCGGCACTTAAATGTTTCTCTCGCACTTTCGCTGTGTTTGTGCCAAACACTAGTCTATCCCTGACCATCTCAACTTCGTTTGCATAAGTACAGCCCTTCACCCACGAATATTTAGCGGCAGCGTGTCTATTGGATTGCTGCTGACTGACGGCCTTATATGGGCAGGCACTCAATTATGTGGGAGGCGTGACGATGAGGGACACAACTCCGCCTCACACGGCGACCGAGCTGCAGGCTATTGCCGTATATATGTACATAAGTAGGTTCCAGTTATGACTGTTACGCGTAGAATTTCGAAATGAAACCTGTCTAACTTTTGTAAGTAAGCTGTAAGGAATGAGCCTACCAAATTTCAGCCTTCTACCTACACGGGAAGTTGAAGAATTAGTGATGAGTGAGTGAGTGAGTGAGTGAGTGAGTGAGTCAGTCAGTCAGTCAGTCAGTGAGGCCTTTGCCTTTTATTAGTATAGATTATACAATAAAAACATACATTTGATTTGCGTCTGTAACAGCCGCTGTAAATGTATAGTACTTGTCAAAGTTAGTGTCTTTTTTTTACTTTTATTCTCACTCACGTTCATGCTCCCACAACACCTCCCTGCCCCTCCCCAAACCCCCGATCTGACGCTGTTTTACAGAGAATTCTCAAATGTCATATATACCTAAGTCTCTCTTTTTTTCTCAGTTAGGCTTAGACATCATGGATCAGAAGGCGTATACTAATTCAGCGTGAGAGGGAACACTCAAGAATAAAACTGAATAAAAAAAATTCACATCCACAGTCATTTTCAGTCATGTACAACACTCACATCCACGTCCACAGTTTTCTTAATCTCTTCACGGACAAGATCTGACACGGTTTTCAAATAAAGAGGGGGTGTAACAAAACAAGTTTGTACCACGTCTTTATTTGAAAACGGCGTCAGATCGGAAGGGGAGGGTGTGTGTGTATCTGGAAGCTTGAATGTGAATCAGACAATAAAACGGGGGGCTGCACTGAATAAGCTCCAGTTTTATTCTCTCAGTCGCGTTCATGCTCGCCCCGATCTGACACTGCTGTTTTCAAATAAAGAAATGCTGTAACAGAGGTGAACTCAGATCGGAGAAAACAGAAGCCTCCCCTGCATACTAAAGTGTCAGCAGGTATTTTTCATGGCATTACACGTGTATTTTGTGAGCATGCCCTTGACGATCAAACAGAGGAAGCTCTGCATTATACTTGTGACTTTATGCTGTAGGAAGATAAGTAAATAAAGTAAAACTAGTAAAACTAAAAAAAAGACGGTAACTTTGACAAGTACTATACATTTACAGCGGCTGTTACAGATGCAAATAAAATGTATGCTTTTATTGTATAACTAGCCAACCTGCGGCGTACCATACACCGCATAATCAGGCCGGTTTTTTAATGATTTTTAAGCACAGGGAGAAAATTAACATTTGAAAAATCGGTAATGTAATAAATCAGCAAGAAAAGCAACATTGTAACAATGCACGGAACGAACCAACACACAATCGTCTGTGACTGAAAACTGGCGGACCGCCATCGCGCCTTCTCCTCCCAGACGGAGGGATGGGGGTGGACGGCGCTCAGGCGCGGAGGGTAGAACGGAGAAAAGGAGAAGGACGTCCATTCCGCTCCCTCTTGCTGTATGTAGCATGTAAAACAGTTTGCTATGGTGCACGCGGTCATGCGTCGTAACCGAAAACTCGGTTTTTAAAGACTGCTTACTTCATTGTGTTTTAACTTCAGATGTAAATGATTGTTTTAAGGATCCCATGGGATACCCCTCGTAAACCGTTTTACACACTGCATATGGCGATTCACCTCCGCGAGAAACATGCCTCTATGAACAGTCAACGTGGCTCGGAGGTGCATGTGGCCTCTACGACAGACAAATATAAATGACGCCGTTTTTTCTGTGTCGTCGCGTCCGAGTTGGTGGACGTGGCTCCGCGAGTTGTCGTCATATCCAATGGTCTTGGAGTTGGTGCTTTCCAGCGTGCTTTCCATGGGTGTCTTGACTTAGTGAATTATATATATATAGATATTAACAATAAGAACAGCTCACTACTCAAAATGTTTATTTTGGGAGACGTTAAGACTCGAACCCAGAACCTTGTGAATTGGAGTCAGCAGCTCTAACCAGTATACTATACTACCCGAGAAGTCAGGTCAACAAGCAACACTAACCTGATTTCTTTTTCTTCGGTTATAGTCTTGGAAAAAAGCACAATTGGTTTGTTATACTTGTACCTTTTGTGAAAGTGTTTCTTTGATATTTGGACTTCAGGCTTCACACATTATACACTTCATGTGTACATTCTCTCAATTATTACTAAAACATGAAAAACGTTTCTGTTTTAACGATGTGTTTACTGTGCATAGATCGTTGTAGACAAAGAACACACATAAAATGCAAGTGTTCCAAATAACAATATAGTATTAATAAAAGGTGTCATTTTGCTTGACTTCTATACAACTCCAAGCAACTGACACACAGGTAAACAAACTTGAACTGAGAAAACTGTGCGGGGTGGGGGATGTGATAGCAGACTGCTTGCTGTTTGCTGCTTATCAACATATTTAAAGGACAAAAGACTCTGATGGAGAGGTGAGAAGCGATTTAAGGTGGGACGGATCTACGAGGCTCTGGTAATTCTAGTGTTAATGAGGTGCCTTATTTTACAATATTAGATTTCTGATGTTTTGTATGGCATAATATTAATTTTGGTTAAATAGCATACTGCTATTCTAAATAGGAAAATGTTTATCCTTGTATTATCCCCTTTTATTAGTCTTTTTTCACAGATTTCCCCTCTTGCATTGGGTGCCATATCTGTCAGTGTAGGTTAAATGTTTAAACATAGAAGTCTTACACTGAATAATATTTAATTGTGTTCCCATGTAGCAGGTTGCTTTTTTTGGTGTATTCTAAGGGTAGGTGGGCAGAGTACGTAGGTAGTGATGTTCAGTATATAGAGGTCTTTTATCATTTGTCTGATTTTGAAGCTTATCAAGAACATACATGCTGTGAGTGTTTTTGCCTAATTGTATTTGAAGAAGGTATAATTTATTTAAAGGAACCCTGAATAACTGTTAGAAGCTGTGTTTTTCGGAAAAACACAAATGAGCAAAAAGAAGAATCATTATAAATTTTCAGTAGCTGCATTAGTACTATAGCCTATAAGTATGGTTTTGTTCAGCCAGTGTAAATAATACTATGAGTGAGAGCAATTAAACTGTGATAGCTCATGAAAAGCAATGTGTCGCCAGCTCAGCAACCCTACCGGCTGCAGCTGATGAGTTTATTTCTGTGTTGACCTCTTTGCTCCCTTTACAGGTTAGGCATTGAATTATTTAGCTGATGGGTTTTGAGGTTGGAAGTAGCTGTAGATGCATTTATATCTTGCTTTGATAGAGCAAATAATTTGCTGGAAAGATTGTCTGTAGCTGCATTTTCATATTGTTAAAGCCTTCATCCTATAGGAAAGAATGATAATGAGCAGAAAAAAGCCTGCCTCACCTCACTTTTTGGACATGCTCAGTATAATACATTTTTCCAGACCTGAATGCTGAAAGTTTATGTTGCTAAACTTAATTATCTAGTTGATGAAATCTGTGCTACCTATGGTTAAGGGGTAAAACAGTGTGAAGTTGTCAAGTGTTATGTAGCTGTAAGTGCAATTGCTGTAAATGAAAATCCATGAACATGGAGCTGCAACTGCCCAGACTGCTTTGGGGATTACTGCCCAATGTTATGGAGCACAGTTAGAAAGGAAAAATACCACTACCACTTCAGTAATACCATTGTCTAAACCTGTACAGTTGTAGGGTCACAGCTCTTCAGTGGTACCAGTGCAAATATCTGAACATAAAGCTGAAACCTTGAAAATTAAGTTAGAATTAGGGGTCATTTAAAATTTTCAGAGAGAAAATACTGAAGTTAATATTAATCACCAAGCACAGAAATGATAGTAATGCCTGAGTGACATTTTTTGTTAAAATGTTGGAAGTCCATCTCTTCTCCTAAGTCATTTGTTCTTACATCTTCAGGAACAGCAAACATTCTTGATATGCTTGGCCACCTAAAAGAATAGATTAATGTGGGTGATTTCAATATTCACTGCAGATTTTGTTTGGTGAGCTACCAAACTATCTTTCCATTGTGTGCTGGGATTTTCTTCTGCAATAAAAGGTATGAAATGAAGTGATTTATAGATTCATTTTTTGATGATCCCCCACTTAACTTCACAGAAAGGAAATGCAGTCCTTACTTCATCTGTTATAGTAGCAGCACTTTCAGAGATGATACTCACTGCCTGTTTACAGCATACCCTACAGAGTAGTCTGGTGATTCATGAGAGTGTAGTCCATCTTATACCAAATCTGCTGCAGGAATAGCTTTTTAAAGAACACTGCAAAGAGTCCTTAATTTACTGTCTGTCCTAGTGATCAACCTCTCTTCATTTCCTATACATCTTAGAAAAGGACATATTTCCACTTTATTAAAAATCACATTGTCTCTTCAGGCTTTGGTCATTTCCAAAGCAATTAACCTAGAACAAACATTGACAATTCTCCTCTAAACCTTGAACAAAAGTCTCACATAAACCTACTCCTGGAAGAATTTATTTGATATCTTTAACAAACATTATTATGATTAATGTAGGACAGACATTGTAAAACATAACTACTTTGGGGTTTCAGAGCCTGTTTGAAATTTAATGTCTGTATTTTATCTCATCAATTAATAAGGTCCAAGTCACATTATATGTTTTGCCCTTGTGATTAGTGTTAAGAAGAAGGATGGTACACAAACTTTTTGGATAGATTACTCAAAACTAAAAGTTATAACTCACATCAAGAGATGTACCCTCTTCCAGAAGTTGCTAATGCTATAGGCAGAAACAGAAATGATACTAGCAAAACCCATTTAATTTGGCCTACAATGAAAGCCTGTTATACAGGATCTGGTTTATACAAATTTTGCGTTATGACAAAAAGGGATTTGCAGTAGAACAATTGCAAACTTCCAGTGGGTTTTAAGCGGAATTCATCGAAGAAGCCACCTAGCATACTTGGGTGACATTATTGTAACCATCTGTAACACATAAGAGATGTTTTTAAAATAGACTGCTTTAAAGAATTAAAACTATAAACAACTATCGGCCACTGGGCCCAGTCTATAGTCACCTTCCTCGGTCATTTGGTTTCAAAAGAAGGAACACCATCTGACCCAGCTGGCCACAGAGAAGGTAAAAACATGGTCAACACCCCAGTATTCAACAAAAGTTAAATCCTTGTTTTAGCTCTTTTCATACTGCAGCCATTTATCAGACATTTTGTACACGCGCCGTAGAGATCCTGCATTTCCTAACTCATAGAAATGTGCAGTTCATTTACCGAGAGGAATATGAGCAGGCTCTCTTATGCAAGGTGTAGGTTTAGCTTCTCTGAAAGGAGGTGGCAGAGAACTATTTGCTACTGTTTAGTGTCCTACCTTCGAACAGACGAGTGAACTTTTTCAGAGAAGAAGTGTGAGATATGTGTAAAAGCAAAACATAACAAATAAAAATAGCAACCAAAACCCAGATGAGAGGCAAAAATCAAAGTCAAAAACTAGGTAAAAAGTTAAACCAAGAAAGATGTGAAAAAAGGAGTAATTTTTTTAAAGGTATTGTAACCACAGATTGAATAAAGAAACTAGCTTCTAGCTGACCTTTTATTCCCATTGTGCTGTAGATCACACAGATTTAAAACTACCTGCATCTGCGCTAATCTCCCACTTACCTCATAAATGCATTATGAGAAATGTATTTACCTTTGTCTTAAGGAAATTTGGCAATTTTGGTAATAGAAGACTGCTTCTCAAAGAGCGGTCATTTTCTTCCTCTTTCAAAAAGTACTGTATCTTCTTCTAAAAAAATTGCTACTGACTTTATGAAAGAAGTAATTTGCTTGTGTTAGTTCCCAAAATGTATAATTTTTAGATTGTGTACCTAGAGTAAATTTATTTCTCACTTCTGGAGATATCTCTGTTCAGAAATTTAAATTCAAATAAACTTGTCTTCAGGATACAGTTTCAAAAGTAATGGACAAACCAAGCAAATGAATGAAGAGACAGATATTTTTTTAAGGTGTACTGTACAGTGGATTCTTTCCAGTCTAACTGGAATGTAATTTTTCCTTTGATGAAATTTTCAAAAAAAATTTAGAAATACAGAATGCAGAAGGTATGGCTCACTATGCACAAAATTCACCAGAGGGTTCTGTCCCATAAACTAGCTCCAAAATTTACTGAGCCTTACATCATTGGGCATTGGGTTCTTTTGACCTTCAAGCTTCTTAACCCCTTTTAATTCAGATTTTCCTTTTCACTCCCTTGTGCAGTAGCTTTCCCATTTGGACTCCCATTTTTTATCAAGATGGGATATCCATTATATAAAGCTTGAGAATTTTGGAGCAAATTTTATATCTTTCTGTTTCTATCTACATTGGCCAATAAGAAGAGGGAGCCAAGCTGCATCTCTTTCTGTGTATACTTCTGGTCACACAATTATCTACCAACTTTCAAATGCACAGATAAAAAAATCCCAGTTTAGAATTAATTGAAATCAGGCTGTATCAGGCTGTGCTGTCCCAACAGATAAAAACCAAACACCCAGAATGGTAATGCTGCCACCATATGTCATAGTTTTGTGCCACACATTGAGTCATGCCTCGAAAGGCACAAAAATACTAACAGGAAGCATAAATCATGACACTGGGTCATCTAAGTTTTTATAGCTACAGGGAACTAAATAAAAGTACAGCATTCAGTGTAAACAATTCTATAGTAGTTATTAACACTGAACTAAAAAAGAATCTAACATGAATGCTTTAATGAGCCGGCAAGGGGCTTTCTTTGATCACCTGACAGAAGTGGTCAGAAGTAACAAGTTAAAACAAGTTATAAAATTTATAAGCAAAGTTGAAACATATGACATGACATCCACATGACAGATCTTGTTTCTCTAATAAGATTAGAAAAGGTTTTTAGTCTTGTCCATTTTGGAAGATGAACATCTGAGACAGAACTCCATTAGCAGTGGTATTATTTTACCTTTTTTTTTTAACTATCATCTCAAGATATCTTGTATTTACTGAACTTGAGGTACTTTAATAAAAGTAAATACAAGCATATACAAGCATGAGTAGTAGAAAAAGGGTTCCAAAACAAATGGAAAAGACAGCTAAAGCTTCATCTAAGTCTAAACAGGCCTCAACTTCAAGTTCAAGATACGGCCTGTCAGAGAATGACCTGGAACAGATAGACAAAAGAATAGATCACCAGGGACTTGACGCTGCAGCATTGCCAAAAGTGGGAGTAAAACTGCTAGTGAGTCAGGCCAGGAGAACTTGTCGATTCCAGAAGGTCCACTAAGCATGGCCTTACTATCCCCACTGTCAACTACCCCTCGTGAGCCAGCAGCACCGACTCCAACTGGGCTTGCTCCTCCACTAACAGAGCACAGAGGAGACCAAAATGAACAGTCCAAACTGAAGGTAACAATCACTGCAATGATTACCGCAATAACTACTGCTCTCGGGGGGGACATAAAGGATATAGGGAAAGATATAAAGGACATAAATAAGGCAAGCTGCTGCAGGATATTAAAAACCAGGATAAATGTTTAAATAATTGCTTTGAGGCCAGCTTTAAAGATATGCTAGAAAAAACAGAGAAAAAAATACAGGAAAATGAGAGTAAGTTTGAGAATAAATTTAGAGCACTAGGTGCTCAGCTTGAAGACGTTAAGCAAATGTTCACGATTCGTATTGAAATAGTTGAGCAATTTGCATGTACGGTTAACAAAAATGCAATGGCTACAAATTCTGAATGCAAAGTGCTTAGAGATAGACTAGCTACATTGGAAGATGGATACAGAAGGAATATCATCAGAACTGAAGGTCTCATTGAAAACTGTAAAAGTCCAAACCCAGTGAGAACTATTCTCTAAATAAACTGGAGAGAATTTTAAATCAGAAACAGAGATATCAGCAGCTTACCACATAAATGGATCAAATGTCTCAAATCCTAGAAGCCTCATTGTACATTTTGACAAATTACAATCTAAATTAAATTGATGTCACTTTTCAGACTGAAACAAGAGATTATATTTGAAAATAACCGCATTCATATTTTCCTGATTTCTCACCTTCAACAGCTGTTAAAAATGCTGCATTTTATAGCATTAAACAGCGCTTATGCAAAGCCAAAATCAGATACAGCCTCTTGTATCCTGCTAACCTGATAATGGATATTCAAGGCAAGTTCTACATTTTTAGTTGTCTGGATGAAGCAGAAAAAGAGCTAAGAAAATTGATCCCAACACTTTTTGAAATACAATTGTGAGTCATATTGTGTCCTTTTTTCCCAAAATGAACTATTTAATATCAAACCCTTGGTTTACTGTATTAGAATTATACCATATGTTATCTGCTTCTTCATGGGTACTGTTTAACATCATTCTCAGGGTTTCTTCTTTCAGGACTGTTTAAGATTATATTCAAGGTTTATAGTATTTGGACTGTATTGCCAATTGATTTTAATCCTTGTACAGCTGCTGAGCGGCCTGTTTAGTTTTGGATGTGCTCTATCTCTAGATATGTCTGAGGACTAGGACTTCATGAAGTAAGATCTAGGCTCACATGGGGAGGCAAAATGGGGGTGGGGGGATGAGAGGGGAGAGAAAGAGAGCAAGCTATTTATAATCTATCATTCTTTACCCCCACAATTGTAAGTGCCAACACAACAATAGGTTTCATAGCAATAACTCCTGGAAAAATTGGAAATTAAGGTTAAAGCTATCTTATATAATAATGTACTACCTTAAATTAAGACTACAAAATGTCAACAAAAATTCAGAAGCAATGTCTCTATGACAAAACAGTGAACTTTGTGAGCTGGAATGTCAAAGGTCTCAATCATGAATTACAGTGAAAGAAAGTATTCTCTCAACTAACAGGTCTAAACACCAAGATAGTATTTTTACAGGAGACCCACTTATTAAGCAAGGATCAGTTTCAGTTGCAAAGAGATTGGACTGGCCAAATATTCCACTTCAAAACTAGAGGTGTGGAAATCTTAATACATAGAACAATTTCATTTGTAGTATCAGATGTAGTATCTGATTCTGAAGGCTGATAAGTGATCGTTAAGGGTAAGTTATTTAATTGTAAAGAGATTTTGATAAATATCTACACACCCAATGTGGATGACAGAGAATTCATCCAAAATATATTTGCATCCATTCCTAATGTGACCACTCATAAAATTATAATGGTCAGAGACTTTAACTGCATTTTAAAAGCAGACCACAGGGGTGATAACATCTAACACTACAAAAACAATTACACAGTTTGTAATTGATCATATCTTATCAGACACTTCGAGATTTCTAAATCCAAACTCAAGAGCATATTCCTTCTCTTGAGAACTATACAGAATTTATATCCAAGCAAACTGATTTTTTTTACAGACAAATACATCCTCAGAGGTCCCTGCAGTAAATATCTGGGAAACGCTGAAGGCATTTAAAGTGGACAGATTATTTCATAAAATAAATCAGAAACCAAGAAGACATCAGAGTTAATCAGTGAAATTATCAGATTGGATCAAGAACACAAGAGTTTCCCAAATGAGGCATTTTATAGGAAAAGACAAGCTTTGCAATTAGAAACCAGCCTCTAAACAAAAGAAACAGAATAACTAATTTTTAAATTGTGATATCAATACTATGAACACTGAGAGAAGGCTAACAAGATCTTAGCTCAACAAATCCACAAGCAGAAAGTTCTCAATGCAATACCAGTAATTACCAACACAGGCAGAGACAAATTCATTGACCATAAAAATATAATTTAGAGACATTTAGAGACTGCTATAAGTCCTTATATTCTACTTAGTTTAAAGAAGACAAGCCACAATCTAATGTGTTTTTAATGCATTACAGTTACCACAGATAGATACTCTCAGTGCAGAGGAATTGGGTAAACCTCTGGCACTTTCAGAATTACTAGAGTGTATAAACTCACTTCAGAGTGGGAAAGCAGTAGGCCCATGGCTACCTTGATTAATTTTATAAAATAATTTCAATGAAGTTAGCTTATATTAGCAACATTTATAGAAGCCAGAGACAATAAAACTCTACCTCATACTTCTCGCCAAGCATTAATTACCATCTTTCTTAAGAAAAATAAGAAATTATTACAATGTGCATCATACAGGCTAATCTTGCTTCTGAATAATGATAAGATACTCTCCAAAGTTCTAGCTAGAATGATTGAGAAAGCACTTCCTTCGGTAATATCACAAGACCAAACCAGATTTATTAAAGGCAGACTCTTAGCTTGTAATTTTTGACACCTGTTTAATGTAATATATTCACCCATAAAGTTTAACACCCTGGAGATCTTATTATCTCTGGATGCAGAAAAAGTATTCAATATAGTTGAATGGGACTACCTATTCATTACATTGCACAAATTTGGGTTTGGCCCAAACTTATGTGCATGGATCAAACTACTGTATAAAAGTCCAGAAGCTTCAGTTTGTAATAACAACATTATTTCAGACTACTTCACGCTCCCTGTCACCATTTCTATTTGCAATCGCAGTTGAGCCATTGGCTGTTCACTTTCAAAATGCTTCTGAGATAAAAGGGATTATCAGAGAAAGACTTGAACAGAAAAAGGGTAAGAAAGACATCAACGGTGCACCGGCAGAAGCCAGTTGTTTCCGATGGGAGTGTTAGCTCCTTGGAAATATGTTCTTTTATATTGCGGCATTTTAATAAACCTTTATTTAAATAATTATAAATTATAACGCCAATATCCCTCTTTTCAGCGATAGGCGGCGACAAAGTCACAGAAAAGACAGAATATACTTAGCTTGTTTAATGCGGCTTACGTTGCTATACAGACAGGGAAGACCAGTCAATTTCATTTTTTTCACCGAAGAGTTCTTTTAAGTTTCTTTTTCTTTCGGGGATTCGGTCGTGTAGAAATTGCTTTTTTCTGTCACAACGGAGGTGGCTTTTGAGTCTATCGCTTCCACTCACTCAGGTCCTCAAAGCTTGGCAAGGTTCCAGCTTCTTTTATATTGTGTCCACACGACCAAATCCCCAGTACAATTACCAAACAAGGCAGACAAACTTGTGCTGAGCATCAAACAGGCAGGTCAAATAACACTTAGTCCTTTTAGGGCTGACAACAGCTGTCCCTGTCTGTCTTTATGCTTTGCTTGGCCCAGCAATTCTGAATGCTGACACTCTGTGCTAAATCTGGCTCAGCTCTTCATGGCATGTTACACAGAAAAAGAATGAAAATACATTAAAAAGATCTAAAACAGATACAATGACACAATTCTTAATATTATAACAAACTTATTATAACACCAGTCAGGAGGGAATTATATTGTCTTATGGGGCAATTGTCTTTACTACAACACATGCCTTTCAATACTTATGAAATTCATACACGGGGGTCTGCTGGAGCCAATCCCAGCCAACACAGGGCGCAAGGCAGAAACAAATCCCAGGCAGGGCGCCAGTCCACCGCAGGGCACACACACACACATCCACACACCAAGCACACACTAGGGACAATTTAAGATCACCAGTGCACCTAACCCTGCATGTCTTTGGACCATGGGAGAAAACCCGGGCACCCGGCAATTACATTTATATTTTATTCCTTATACTTTGCATAAAAATGAAATTAACGCTTATAAATATAACATTTTTATAATTAGGATAATATAATGCATAACAGATAATATGTAAAATATTTTCTCATTTTGTATATTATAATGCAAATGATATTTTATTTACATAATATAGACATTTCTATACTGAAGGAGTAGGGTGTGTTCAAACTCAAAAATCTTATCCTGTAATCCAATAAGTATGATGGTGTACCAAGAAGTCGTAGATCATTAGAGTCTTTATTCTTGTCATCAAAGGAACATTTCCGGTTGATTTTGATATTTTTTGTCCACTTTAATTTTATACAACCACTTGCACGACTGAGTTACCATATTGACTGTCTGTTTTAAGACTAGGAATGTCGAATATCAATAGACATTGATAATTCCATTCAGTTTCAGCACCCGTAGACAGAAGTTATGAAAATATGCCATTCAAAAGACCAAAAATATAAAAGTGCATGCTTTATAACCAATCACATGGTCAGGTGCATGCTATTTTATTTAGACAGATATCAAGTTGAAGATACAATGAAGCTATTGGCATTGAAAATGGAAAAATACCCTTTAGACTCACTGATTTAACAACATGGCTGCAGTGGTTGTAGACACTCCTCATGTTGTGTTCAAAAGCCTCAATACATTTAACTTGTTTAACCTTTAAAGGAGTACTTAACAGGGCAGCAGTTTCAACGCCATCTGAAACTTAATAAGACAGTAGAAGCCTGTTAACAATGATGCCTTGTGTAACATGTGATTAAAATCAAATCAGTGGCAGTCTGCTTCAATGATTCACAAGGGTAAAAATCTGTAATGACAGCCATGTGTGACAGATATCATTTGTCATGCTTTGTCTCTGTCTCTACTAGTTTCATTTACACAAAGACTAGTGATATTACTGGCAGTGCCAATTTTATAATTTTTACTTCTTGATGCTATGATTATATGACATTGCTTGCAGGTGATTCTAAACACTAAAAAATGCTGTACTCAAAGTTACCTTTTAGGAGTCTAATTTTAAACTGTAAAGCTACAATATAGGCATTTGTTTTATAATAATTTTAAGTCATTTTTAGTTCATACTCGCTGCAGTGGAAGTTATCTCCTGGTAAGAAATGGAAAATGACCGTCCCAACAACAGACATTAAAAGAAATAATTGTTAAACAATACAGCTATTTAATTGCAAACAGTTTGACCCTGCCAAGATTTTAATATAATTTTCTAAGGGAGACAATTATAAACACATAAGTGTTATTCATATTTTTTAATATTGCAAAGTTCCTGTCAAATGCAATGAAGGTTAATAAAACCTATTAGAGGATGCAATTATTGGAAGAATATGCTCCAGTCAATCTGAAATGACAAAAGACTCTCATTTCAGGAGTAAACTGATGAGATTTACAAGCACAGAAGGATAAATGCCTTCCAACTTCCCAACTTACTGTTTAGCAGCAAAAGTACCAGATAAACCTCTTTTAGACTGCCACTCTGATGAAGATAATGATTTTTGTAAGCATGTTACAGTTTCATGCAGGACACTGAATAACAAGATTCCAAGCACTTTGTAAACAATTGATTAAGTTATGTATTCCTAGTTGTAGAACATTGTTAATTATACTGTATATAATATAGCATCAATAATACTGTAGGTGTACTAAAATACAGTGTACATGATTACAGGTGCACTGTAAAGATTTATAGATATCAGGATGTTAGCTCCCCCTTCTGAATGCTACATGCATTCTTACTCTCATGTAAACTCAAACAGCAGGTTGTGGAGGTGCCCCCCTTAGGGTTTCACATGAGTTGTAGTTGAACCAAGGTGGGGGGCAATGGGAAGGGGTTGGGATCTTGAGGAGATCAGGGGCTTAATCCCCTAAATTGGCCCCTAGCAACACCCCTGCATGATTCTCCTAAGTGATTGTTTAGTGTCCTGTACAGAGATCATTTCTGCCAAGCCCTTATACCTGTTGTTTCCAAGACAGACTGTCATCCTACCATCTTCCTCAGGATATTAAAAGAGTCCAAAAGTAAAATGAATGACAAAGTAATTGCTGCAGCTGATAATACTGAGATAAGAGTATATTATTTACTAAAACCAGTCCTTTTTTTAAATGAGTGCATATGGAAATTAAGGATTACATATTTCTAAGTACAGTCTTATATCAGCCCCATCTTACTCTTAAAATGTTTTACTTATCCCGTAATTAATCAATTAATTTATCATTGCATGAATTCATTTGTCACTGTGAAACCTGCTCTGTCCATGGTCCTACACATACAGCACATTCTTAGCTAGTCACAGTTGGTTTTAATCAAAAGAAACAAGAATTGACCAATTATATGTCCTGTGATTGTATAGATCACACCTATATCAATTCATGCACTGGCAAGTTGACCAGTCTAGTGACTCTGGCTAAATTCAAATTAAAATTATTTTGCAGCTGTCAGTAAGAATCCTGACTGATTTTCACATTAACGTTTATAGTTTGATGTTAATGGTTGGCATTCTATAAGCTGGTCTGCCTCTTTTTGCTGTCATTGTTAGATTTGGCACATGGAAGGCGTTGCTTAAAGTGTCATGAACTGGAGCCACCATGAAATCGAAATGAGTTTAAAGTTTCATAAATGCTGCATAAAGGCATCACTGGCCAGTACAGGACTCTACTGCCTCCCTGGAGTAAATCTCACCCTGTTGGGCCAATAACTATTCAAAATGGCCTACCTCATGCTTTTTGTCTTGAATGTCCAAAAAGTCCCACAAACGGAAGATCATCGTAAACCACAATTTGTGCAGGGATGGGCCAACAAAAAAGAAAAAAAATCCTTATTAAAAAAAATAATTAGCAAAATCCCCAACAAAATATAGCAAAAAGCTCCACATTACAAAAAAGAGGCGTAAAGAAGTTGCCTAAAAGGCAAATCCCAAAAAACACAATCCAGTAAACAAATTACTTAGATAGAGTAAAATAATCAGAAATCCAGAAAATCCACTCATAAATAGTATACTCATTATTCACAATAGACAAATAGCAATGGTTTCTACTTGAACTACCTGTATTCATTGCCTTTATAAGACTGATGGCAGTTCCCAAAATAGAAATATACGTTCCACCCACAAAGAACATACAACATATAAACATTTAAAGAGACAATACATCAATACATAACTACAAATTAAATCAACAAAAATAACAGACATCAAAAATAATAACTCAAAATGAACAAAATCCATAATAAAAAAGCTATACACATAACTTCATTTCCATATTTGACATAACACTCTCCCTGAAGGTGGATTCCAGATGCCTCTAAACCTTATCCCAAACAAATTACCCACAAATAACTACAAGATGTACAAGTAAGACAGTTCATTGTTAAGTCAGAGTGACCAAGAATGAAGACTTCAGCCCAACAAGGCAAAAAGACTGGCCCTGCAAGCGCAAGGAGGTGAGAAGATCATGGCCTAGAAGCAGGCAGGACACCTCCTGGCAAATGCGTCTGGACAGCAACAACCTGGACACCTCCTAGTGAAGGTGAGTGGACAACAGCAGGCTGGACACTTCCAGGCGAGGGTGACTGAGCTTGAAACTCTAAGTTAAGTGGTGAGTGTTTTAGATTTATACTCAACTCTTGCACTGTCGGGTTCCTTTGTAGCAGTGGATTGCAGCGACAACCTCTTGGCAGCACTCTAGCAGTGAAACAGGCAGCAGCTTGGAAGCACCTCCTCCACAATGTGACTCAGACTCTGGTCAAACACAGGAAGTACGAAATGTAATCCTATGGTATGAAAAACCAAAATTGAAAACTTAGGCTGCAAGAACATTGTAGGTCCAGTTGACTCTGGAACAGTCAGACACAGCAATGCTGATGGCTTACGCTCCACAGAAACAGAAATCTGAGTAGGAATGGATGAGTCAAAACAAATTGAGGCATCAATAGGAGTCAGTGGGTAGATGATATTAGCAAAATCAGGCACAGATTGTGAGAGTTTAGAACAAAAATGCAATTAAATCTAAAACAGGTCATTCTTTAATCACAGTATCACAGATGGGAGCAGGAAGTTCAATGGCAATTTTAGAGTGGAATTTCTTGGAGTGGATAGTTCAAATGTAGCATCAAAAAATGCTGTAAGAGTTGAGACTTAGTTGAAGAAGTTTGAGTATTAATATTTTTAAGTGTGGGTAGACCTCTGTCTCAATATGAAAAAAATTAAGTAATTTTCCTAATCTGTAATTTTAGAAAGAAAAATGCATGCTTCCAGCAGTCTCTTTTCAGTAATTTGTAAATATGATGTTTATTCATTTTAAGTAATGTGTCCAATTCTAGTCCAGAGCATCTAATTCTAAGCCTCGTCATTATTATTTCTTTCCTCCTGTTATTAACACCCAGCCACTGATTTCCTACATCCTTTTAGATGTTAAACAGATGTCTTATTTTTCCCTTCTTTCCAATAATTTTCCTAAATTTTCCTAATGGATTTCATAATCATAGACTTTGCTTCCCTTTTTTGTACAGGCGCCAATATATATTGTGAAAAGGAACAGACTCAACACATGTAAAAAGGTTTGGGGCACCCACCCATATAATATTCCTAGCTGCAAAGGGTTTCTTTTGTATTCAACAGAGTTGTTGAGAGTACAGAGTCCAAGACAGAACTGATGAAGGTTGGAAAAGATGGCAGTTTTAAGTGGTCAGACAGGAAGTGATGTAGGGTAACCAGAAGTGATGTTTTCTGGTATCAGCCTGGGCACCGGAACTGGAAGTGACATTCTTCTGGGTGCCAGAACCGGAAGTGACTTTCTTCTGGGCACCAGAACCGGAAGTGACTTTCTTCTGTGCGCCAGAACCAGAAGTGACTTTCTTCTGTGCGCCAGAACCAGAAGTGTCGTTCTTGACTCAGATAGTTTTTCCCGCAGCTGGTCTGTAAAGATAAAAGGAGAAAGTTTAGTACACCCCGCCCTCCCCTGGCCTGGCGTGGAATTACCTTTACTTGGTCCACACAATGTCCCCCTACTCGCCCGTGTGTGACAATATCAATGATCATACTCAGAGAGTTTTTTTCAAGATTATCAGCAATCTCATTTCCCTCCAGCCCCACATGAGCTGGAACCCCAAAAGAAATGCACACCTACACTAAGACCCTACAGTTTCCACAATGTCCAATAAAATATCTGGAGTTAATTCTGATCTACCCAATTTTAAACTACTTAGAGCTGACAATGAATCAGAACATATCAGCACTAAATCTGTACATCTGTACATATTCAATCAAAGCTAAAGACAACAGCAATTATTTCTGAAATAATATCATTTTTTAGATAACCTTTTCTTAAAGTAATCTTAAATAATACAGCCATGGCCGAAATTATCAGCACCCCTGTAATTTTCCTAGAAAATGCACCATTTCTCCCAGAAAATTGTTGCAATTACAAATGTTTTGGTAAACACATGTTTATTTCCTTTATGTACATTGGAACAACAAAAAAAAACAGAGAAAAAAAGCCAAATTTGACATCATTTCACACAAAACTCAAAACCGGGCTCAAAACCTAACCCTAACCCTAATTGACACCCTCAACTTAATATTTGGTTGCACGCCCTTTGGAAAAAAATAACTGAAATCAAGCGCTTCCTATAACCATCAACAGGCTTGTGACACCTCTCAAATGGAATTTCCGGCCACTGTTTTTTTGCAAACTGCTCAAGGTCTCTCCTCTCAGATTTGAAGGGCGCCTTTTCCCAACAACAATTTTGAGATCTCTCCATAAGTGTTCAATCGGATTTAGATCCGGACTCATTGCTGGCCACTTCAGAACTCTCCAGCACTTTGTCTTCAACCATTTCTGGGTGCTTTTAGAGGTATGTTTGGGGTCATTGTCCTGCTGGAACACCCATGACCTCTGATGCAGACCCAGCTTTCTGACACTGGGCCCTACATTGCGCCCCAATATCTTTTGGTAGTCTTCAGATTTCATGATGCCTTGCACACAGACAAAGCAACCAGTGCCAGAGGCAGCAAAATATCACCAAAAAATCTTAGAACCTCCACCATGTTTGACTGTAGGTGCTGTGTTGTTTTCTTCGTAGGCCTCATTCCATTTTCTGTAAACAGTAGAATGATGAGCTTTACCAAAAAGCTCTACCTTGGTCTCATCTGTCCACAAGACGTTCGCCCAGAAGGATTTTGGCTTCCTCAAGTACATTTTGGCAAACTCCAGTCTGGCTTTTTTATGTTTCTGTGTCAGTAGTGGGGTCCTCCAGGCTCTCCTGCCATAGCATTTCATTTCATTCAGATGTCGACAGATAGTTCGAGCTGACACTGTTGCACCCTTAGTCTGCAGAAGAGCTTGAATATGTTTTGAAGTTGATCTGAGCTGTTTATCCACCATTCGGACTATCCTTCGTTGCAGTCTTTTATCAATTTTTCTCTTCTGTCCACGTCCAGGGAGATTAGCTACAGTGCCATGTGTTGTGAACTTCTTGATTATGTTGCGCACAGCGGACAAAGGAACATGAAGATCTCTGGAGATGGACTTGTAGCCTTGAGATTGTTGATATTTTTCCACAATTTTTGTTCTCAAGTCCTCAGACAATTCTCTGCTCTTCTTTCTGTTCTCCATGCTTAGTGTGGCACACTCAGACACAGAACAGAAAGGTTGAGTCAACTTTTCTCCATTTTAACTGGATTCAGGTGTGATTGCTATATTGCCAGCACCTGTTTCTTGCCACAGGTGAGTTCAAACAAGCATTATATGCTTGAAATAAAACAATTTACCCACAATTTTGAAAAGGTGGCAATAATTTTGTCTGGCCCATTTTTGGAGTTCTGTGTGACATGAGGTCAGTTTTGGCTTTTTTTCTCTGTTTTTTGTGTTGTTCCAATGCACATAAAGGAAATAAACATGTGTACAGTTGTGCTTGAAAGTTTGTGAACCCTTTTGAATTTTATATATTTCGGCATAAATATGACCTAAAACTTCATCAGATTTTCACTCAAGTCCTAAAAGTAGATAAAGAGAAACCAGTTAAACAAATGAGAAAAAAATATACTTGGTCATTTATTTATTGAGGAAAATGATCAAATATTACATATTTGTGAGTGGCAAAAGTATGTGAACCTCTATGATTAGCAGTTAGTTTGAAGGTGCAATTAGAGTCAGGTGTTTTCAATCAATGGGATGACAATCAGGTGTGAGTGGGCACCCTGTGTTATTTAAAGAACAGGGATCTATCAAAGTCTGCTCTTCACAACATGTTTGTGGAAGTGTGTCATGGCACGAACAAAGGAGATTTCTGAGGACATCTCTAAAGAGTTTGGACACAGTCAGACAGATTGTGTACAAATGGAGGAAATTCAAGACCATTGTTACCCTCCCCAGGAGTGGTTGACCAACAAAGATCACTCCTAAAGCAAGGCGTGTAATAGTCGGTGAGGTCACAAAGGACACCAGGGTAACTTCTAAGCACCTGAAGGCCTCTCTCACATTGGCTAATGTTCATGTTCATGAGTCCACCATCAGGAGAACACTGAACAACAATGGTGTGCATGGCAGGGTTGCAAAGAGAAAGCCACTGCTCTTCAAAAAAAACATTGCTGCTCATCTGCAGTTTGCTAAAGATCACATGGACAAACCAGAAGGCTATTGGAAGAATGTTTTGTGGACGGATGAGACCAAAATAGAACTTTTTGGTTTAAATGAAAAGCATTATGTTTGGAGAAAGGAAAACACTGCATTCCAGCATGAGAACCTTATCCCATCTGTGAAACATGGTGGTGGTAGTATCATGGTTTGGGCCTATTTTGCTGCATCTGGGCCAGGACGGCTTGCCTTCATTGATGGAACAATGAATTCTGAATTATATCAGAGAATTCTAAAGGAAAATTTAAGGACATCTGTCCATGAACTGAATCTCAAGAGAAGGTGATTCATGCATCAAGACAACGATCCTAAGCGCACAAGTCGTTCTACCAAAGAATGGTTAAAGAAGAATAAAGTTAATGTTTTGGAATGGCCAAGTCAAAGTCCTGACCTTAATCCAATCGAAATGTTGTGGAAGGACCTGAAGCGAGCAGTTAATGTGAGGAAACCCACCAACATCCCAGAGTTGAAGCTGCTCTGTACGGAGGAATGGACTAAAATTCCTCCAAGCCGGTGTGCAGGAATGATCAAAAGTTACCGGAAACATTTAGTTGCAGTTATTGCTGCAAAGGGGGGTCACACCAGATACTGAAGCAAAGGTTCACATACTTTTGCCACTCACAAATATGTAATATTTGATCATTTTCCTCAATAAATAAATGACCAAGTATAATATTTTTGTCTCATTTGTTTAACTGGTTTCTCTTTATCTACTTTTAGGACTTGAGTGAAAATAGGATGATGTTTTAGGTCATATTTATGCAGAAATATAGAACATTCTAAAGGGTTCACAAACTTTCAAGCACAACTGTATACCAAAACATTTGTAATTGCAACAATTTTCTGGGAGAAATGGTACATTTTCTGGGAAAATTCCAGAGGTGCCGATAATTTCAGCCAAGACTATATACTGAAGCTCCAGTACACCCAGAATATGAATTTTTAAACTATCTGTAAATATTTGAAGGCACCCATATTAACTTATATGTATTTATCAACTAGTGCAGCCACAGATATACCTTCAGACTCCTTAAATAGTCTTTGCAGACTAAGGTCTACTACAGGCACTGGTAAAAGCTAAAGGGCCGTAACAGAAAGGGGTATAATATCACCAAACTCTAGATATGATATTTCAATATCCTGAGCCCATTCATTACTGTTCCACCCCCACCAAGCCCCCTTACAACTTTTAGTGATCCACACAATCTTTTAATATTAAATAGGCTGGATGATTATCCTCATGTCCCCTCAGTTTCACACAGTAAAGCAGCTAACTGCTTTCTTTGTAATTTCTAGTTGTTTTGCTGAACTTAAGGATGACATAAACATACCAAAATACATCAGCAGTACTTGGAAACTGAATCTTATGCGACCTTTTTAAGAGTATACCTGACACTAACCCATTAACAACACTAACCTTATTAATGCAATATGAATTTGTTTAAGAGACCTACAATTTTCCCCTCAATCACAACCAGTTACACATTTAAGGCCCTCTGACATTTTTCATCTATTTTGTCAATAGTAACCTTTAAAATTAGCATTCACTTATCTACAAACTTTACCTTCAATTCTTATGGGATACATGCATCATATACTGTATCTTTAATCTTTTTGTAGGCATACAGATCTTCTTGACAAAACAGACTATCTGAGTCATTCCTCATGAAAATTTGAATCCCCACCGATGACCCCAGTCTTCAACCTTTTTAGAGCAGCCTGCATCTTTCTGGTTACATTTCAATAATGCACCATCATACACATATAATGGCTTTTCAACGTCTGAATCAACCAATGGGAAAATGTCATTAATCATATTTATCATTCTCAATCTCACATTCTTTGGAAAAAACATTTCACACACTAAGTTGAATCTTCCTTTCTTCCTTGAACCTTGTAACAAATAAAACATTCTCCCACCACTCCCAACCTTTCTAGCTTAAGCACCATCCCTTGAATCCACGGCATATCATAAGCTTTCTCAGTATCAAGAACTGATTTTTTCATTTTTTCTTTATTAGTGTAAGCCTTATGAATGTTCAACTCCAGTCACAGCACCGGATCCATAGTCATTCTTCCCTTCTAAAAGCCACATGATACAGAATTAGCTTTCCCTGCCTTTTGAAAAAAAATAAGAAAGTTGCTCTATTACTATTTTCTCAGTTTTTTTGCAGAGATGGGTATTTAACTATAGGGATTTGAATGATCCCTTCCAAGTTTCAAAATCCTACTCAAGCAGCAATTGCCTTTTAATTCAAATGTAATTAAAAATTCCAGTATCAATTTAAGTTTAGAATTTGACAAGTGCAACATCATAGTCTAACAGATATTGCCCTTCCTAGGTGAAGTTTGTCAGCCATTTTTAATCACTTTAACTTTACCCAAGGAAAATTCCACATGTAACATTAAACCATAATATTCTTTTTTTCCTCAATTTTATGACAATTACTGGCACAGATTTTGTCCCTGTGGGCTCTTTCCTCTATAGTTAAATTACCCAAACTATGACCCCTGACAAATGTTTTCACCAGTACTTAAGCCATGTCCAAATTCATAACTGCCCCATTTTCTCCCCTTTTCTTATTATACCCCAAATTTCTCCAACCTGAATTTCTTTCGCCAAATTCCAGCACAATACATCCATCAATAGGATCTCTTTGTTCTTCTCACCCCTTTTCTCACCATGGTTTCAGCATTTATGGAATTTTTAGTTTATATACAAAAATCTTTTACAATTTTTTACAAGTATACTTATATGAAGCCATAACAAAGTTTGTAATTAAACACAAGGAAAAGGATTGAATGTAAGACAAGGGTTAATTACATGTAACTTAAAGCTGAAAGCACAAGAGGCCTCTGCCTTGTCTAATAGAAGCTATCAATGTAACTGTGGTTAGAATGAGGAAAATGAGTAATGAACACCCCTCCAGAAAGTGGGGATAAATTGATGGGAAAGTCCATACACCCCTCCTATGATGCACTGCTAAGATAAATAGGACAATCCTCGAAACACCTCTCTTAATGAAACGATATTCAGAATAATGGGAGAATCAACATAAGTCAGAAATTACTGGTGGTGTTAGTTGATTAATTGAGGTAATAAAGTTTGGCAGAGTAAGAGTCAGATGACGTGATGAATTAGATAAGGTGATATAATTAGAAAGTATAAAAGTAAATGAACTGTTTAATTGATGGATCACTCCTTGAACTGAGACATTTATGCTGAACTCTGTGCAAATAAAGAAATGTTCTGCATTCTTATCTGGGCTCTGTGTCTGTTTTCTTTGAAGATGGAAAGTTTCTTCCACAACACTTTTTTTATACTGTATCAATGACATACACATATACTTCCTTTTAAGCTTCCGGAATGCTGTATTATGCTTCTTAGTTGCTATCCTGCAATTATCTGTCCACCATGGAACAGCCTTTCTCACAGAATGACCACCAGAGCTAGGAATTGATTATTTTATTATCATATTGAGAATTAAATTTAGGGTACTATTATGTGAATTTATGTTTCTTCTTTTTAGTTGAACTAGAAAAATACTGTCACTTACTTCCATAAATGTATTCCAATCTGCCTTTCTAACATTCTATGTAAGGCTAAGAATATGTTTTCCCCGATGAACTCTCAAACCTATATTACACACAATAGGAAAGTGACAGCTTCCCACTGTAATTATATTTAATGTTTCCCACATCAAGGCAATGTCCTGTGACACCAAGTTCCATTGCAGACATTGAATTATTAGAAACGTTAAATTGTGTACTACTTCTATTAGTGATACACACAAAATTATTATTTATCAAATACTGACCTTGCACTTTCCCATTACCATCAATATTATTACAGCCACATAGAGTACTCTGTGTATTAAAATGTCCACATTATACAGTCTTCTTTTTCTAATATCAACCTTTCACAAGGATTACAATAATTTATCATGTTTAAGGTGCTACAGTTATCCAAAACTTCTACTACAATTGACTCATGTGCCACTCCTATGTCTACAACTTTTTATGCAATATCTGAATTAACAAAAGTCACTAATCCTTCCCCCATTTCCCTTAACCTGATCTTGTCTTATATCAACGTAGCGTTTTATTTTTAACCATTTTCCTGAATACAAATTACATCTGGCACATTTGGAAAACCATCAATAAATTTCTTAAATTCTTGATCATTAGCAAAAAACCTTCTATTCCAATGTAATATGACAAACGCCATTAAAAGTCCTTTTTAGAAACTTATGTATTCTTTTGAAAATCCTCATTTATAACCTTTGTGGTACATGGCCTAGACACAGACAGGCAGACACCGATGGTTCAAACACCCACACACGTTTATTATACATATTTACAAATAAAGTGACATACAACCCCAAAACTCCCCCAAAGTCCAGGCCCTCAACAATGATGCCTCTCTCTACAGGCCACCTCCTTTCCTCTCCTCCCAAGCTCTGTCCTTCTCTGCTCCCGACTCAAACCACTGAGGTGACCCATTTTATAATCACCCAGATGTGTTTCAGGTGCCTCCCAATAATCTTTCACCGGCACTCCCCAGTGTGGCGGAAGTACCGGCTACGACACCTGGAAGGACTCCAGGTGTCCCTGGTCGTCTTTCCCCCAGCACTTCCGGGTATGGCGGAAGTGCTGAGGACCAGGGCTCTCCAGGCATTGGGGCACCCCCTGGCGGTGACCACGGGCCCCTATAGGGTTGAGCTTCCAAGCTCAGTTCCCATGGTCCCCAAAGCCACCAGGGCAGTCGCCCCCTATATTTAGTTATGCTTTCATATAAAATCCGCGATAGAGTGAAGCCGCGAAAGTCGAAGCGCAATATAGCGAGGGATTACTGTATTTCATTATTTGTAACACTGAGCACAAGGTTGCAGGTTTGTTTCCCTGAGAAAAGGACAGGATTTAGCTAATATACACTTATTGCAAGAATCAGTATTTGAAATCAGATTATAAGAATTCACTATAATAATTTATGTTTTAAGTATCTTTTCTTGACCATGTTCATCTTTTTAGTTCATTACTTGAATTTGAAAAAATGTGCAATGCAGCATATGAATTTCCAAAAAGTAATAGTCTTTTTCCAAGCCTATCAGAAGGGATTATTAAATGACATGAACAACTGCAAAATGCCAGACTGACTGTTGTTTTTGGGCAGCTGGGAATAGGAAAATATATAGATTGTAGTGCTTTATAAAACATAGTTTTAAGTAATTAGCAATAGCCTGTGTAGACTTACTGGGCCAAAATGTAACACAGATCATTCTATGACGGAGACTTTGAATTTAATTTTTCTTTATCATTTAAAAAGTCCACAAAATTTTGCAATGGCATAATTCATGGTGATAAAGTGGAAATATCTATGGTTTTTCTTTCTCTGTTTAGGTCATTCCTTCTACTCTAAACATACATATCTCCAGATGGTGTTTTTTTTATTTATTAAAAGTAAATTGGGTTTTAGGACAATGCAATCATTATCTGTTTGAACCCCTCTTCTTTCCTTCATACAAAAGAATTTTTATTTTTCAAACCCAGTATCATTTTCTGTGAAATAATGTCCCTTTCACAGTGGAAGAGTTTATCTTTTTTAATACTAAAAGTTCCATGGCTGACACCAAATTGCATTGTGTCTTTAAATCTTTAATTACTAGGGAGCTCTGCCCCCTGCTCGCTTCGCTCGCCCACCCCCGTGTTTGGTTTACCAGATATACAATTTAAAGAGATTGTTATTTTCATGGGAATTGTTTCATATGCATTATTTTCACTTTTACGTTAAAAACTTTTGTAAAAACAATACTTGTCCTTTATTTACAGCCCTGTGCATGGTTACATCTTCTTGCCTTCTTGAACAATCTCTCTCTCTCTCATTCTTCCTAGGGCGTGAAGCGGAAGCAGAAGCAGACAATGGCCGACAGTGAGATGAATCGCGTTGCCGTTGTCGTAGAAGAATACCTTAGGGATTTGAAGGCTCGGCTGCTGGATAAACCATCCTCGCCATCTGAAATCAGCGTAACATCAACCCGCATTGTGTCACTCAAGTAAACTTCACCCCCGCGCCTCATAGGCGCGAAGACGACACCAATAAAGACCTCAGCGTATTTCAGCTATGCAGGCGGGGGTTCAAGGCTAGAACACCTCCATTGGCACAGGCGAGCATCTCGACTCAGAACTGGTTCGACCCTCTCTGCGTCCCCAGTTTGCCTTCAATCCCTGGTGATGTAATAGTGGTAGGTGATTCGATTGTTAGAAACCTCAATATCGCATGCCCTAATCGAAAAATCTTTTGTTTCTTGTTTTCCCGGTGCTCGTGTCCGAGATGTGCACCGGAAATCTACGAGAAGCACAAGAAGAGGGCTGTTGGAGCATATGTATTACACGCCGGTGTGAAAGAAATAAGGCAACGACAGTCGGAAATTCTCAGGGCTGACTTCGCAGCACTCATTAAAGACATGAAGGAGAGGACCCCATCGGCAAAGATCTTCATTTCAGGTCCACTACCTCTCGTCAGTCGATCAAATGAGTACTACAGTCGTCTGCTAGGATTAAACAACTGGCTGCATGGCTTCTGCAAGAATCAAGACATTGGATTCATCAACAACTGGGACCTCTTCTGGGAAAGGCCACGTTTCTTCAAGCGAGATGGCCTGCATCCAAACAGTTTCGGTGCCCGGGTTTTCTCCGAAAACATATCTAAGCTAATTCGTTTATCTTGACTATCTATTTCTACTCTTAACCCCTTCCGAAATGCTATTGTTGTGCTAGGACATGATAATTGTTTAATAAAATCTTGCGTAAAAGTGCACAAAATTAATACTCTAATAACCAATCTCAATGCACGTAGAAAATCTAGGCAGTACGGCATAAACACCAATAATTTAATTACAATCACTACTTTAGAAGAACAATGTATTAAAACTACAAAAACAGACTATAGATTAAACAAAAAATACACACAGTGCGGCACTAACAAAAATAACTTAGTTCCTGTTCCAAATATCAATAACTCACATAGCATTCATCTCTGCCCCTCCGAAACATTAAATATGGCACTATTAAATGTTAGAGTTTAACTAACAAGATGTTTTTTATCAACGATCTTATTAGTGATAGAAAAATTGATTTTATTGCACTAAGTGAAAAGTGGCTTAGCTCAGATGGCGCAGCTGTTTTAATCGAATCTGCGCCTCCAGATTACAGTTTTACTCGTGTGGATCGCCAAGGAAAGAGAGGCGGCGGACTAGCAAACATTTACTCAAGCCGGTTAAAATGTAAAGATGTCAATTTTGGTAAATTCAAGTCCTTTGAGTATCTCGCTGTTATTATTCATGGAGATTCTCACGTTCTAGTATTATCCGTGTATCGACCTCCTAAATTTAACGCGTCTTTCTTTGAGGAATTCTCTGACTTAATGTCAATTTTAAATTACGAACTATGAGATACTCTTAATAGTCGGCGACTTTAATTTTCATATAGATAATCGGTGTGACCAAAAAGTAAAAGAATTCATGAACCTCCTGGACTCTTTTGATTTGAGACAGCTCGTTAACCAGCCTACACATAAAGCAGGTCATATGTTAGACTTAGTAATTACTAAAGGACTAAAAGTTGATATAAAGCAGGTCATTGATACGGGTCTATCAGACCATTTTCTTCTACTTTTTAGTATAGAAATAATGAGAGAAAACACTCATGAGAAGCATATTGTTAAAAAACGCTTCTTTGACTCATCAGCAGCTTTAAAACTTACAAACATTCTAAGCCAGGCATGTCAAAAACGCGGCCCCTGCGGCCCACAACAGACATCTGTGCAGCCTGCATGACAGATCATAGTTCGAACTAAACTTGTACAAAATTATTACTATCGTTTGTGATTGAATCATTCTGTGTTACTTATTGACTTTTCTTACTTCTGCCTTCTGACAAAAGCACGTCTTCCCATGGCATTACGATACCGGAAACGTCATCTGCTAGTATAGTTGCAGCCGCGAAGTCGCAACTGAAGTGCTAGGCTGTGGTCCGTGGCCCACTGCCGGGCTGTGAGAGAACTGCCAGCAACGGAGACTCACTCAGTGAAGGGCTACAGCAAAAAGGCCGCCCTCTTCACTGAGGACACTTTTCAGAACGCTAGGCGGACGGGGCTTTGCAGCGGCGCAGAAAGAGGAGAGAGACCGTGGTGAGAGAGTATTACAACGAAGTATTTTTATGTTTCTGACAGTTTCCCCATATGACACGAGTCCACAGAAATCTCGTTACTACTAAGTACATTCAGCAGCAGATACTTTCATTACAACAAAGTGACCTTGAAATGCTTGAATGAATCATCCACACAGCAGTTAGTTCTGTGGTCACAGCTCAGTTGTGGACATTTGCACAACGATCCCCAAAAAGAAACACTGTAAAAAAATGTTTTTTCTTCGAACTTTCCTCGTACTGTTTTTTTGCTGTTTTTGTTTTGTGTGGTTTTAAGTGATACCTTTTCCTTATTGCTTGTCAACATTTGAAAAACATCCATTAAAATTTAACTCATTATCGCTCTTATTTTGTTATATGCAAAAAGAAGAAAAATCTCGGGTTGCAAACGTATGTGAACTGCTGCATTTGAAGACGCCAAAAAAGCCGTTTTTATCTGGTTGCAGTGATGCTTGTTCAAGAAACATTCCTATTAATGCAGCACTCATTCAAAAATATATGAGGTTTTTAAACTCTCTTGGGACCCAGACAAACAATGTCACACGCGGCAATAGCGTTTCGGGACGCACTTCGGCGTGTCATTCCCGTTGGGTGGGGGGATCCCAGATCCCAAAAGAGTTCAGAAACCTCACAATATGAAGAAGAAGAAAAGGGTGATTTGGCTTCTGATTGATAACTGTGCTGACCACAACATGCTTCCGCACTTAGATAATGTTCACGTTGAATTCCTCCCACCCAATTGCACGGCAGTGCTTCAGCCATTGGATTTGGGCATCATTCGCACCCTAAAAATATATTATCGCAAGGAAATGCTGAGAAAAATTCTCGTCAGCATAACTTGTAGACAGGAGAAGATTAAAATAACATGAAAGAAGCTATTGAAGCTGCTTCCATTTCCAACATCCTATTTTTGTGATGCACGTTTTCTGCAGTGACAGCAACCAAAACGAGATTACGGAGTAGACTGAACATAAGCAACACACTTCACGTGTCACTGTCTTCCATCCTTCTCAGATGGGATCATCTGGTTGCAGGAAAACAAGCTCAGGGCTTTCACTGATTCTGCATTATGGTAAGCTGTATAATTTCTATTACTAAATTATAACTTAATAATAATAGAAGTGTAATATAAATTGTGTATAAAACTGCCCTACGAACCCGGCCATAATCACCCCATAAACTCCAACCTCCAACAACCCACCGGTCCCTGGAAAAATTTGCTTCTAGTAAAGCGGTCCTTGGTGTCAAACAGGTTGCAGACCACTGGGCTACACTACTGGCTGGGCTGCTGAGACTGGCCACTGGGCAGAACTGACCATCACGAGTAGTAATAGCTTGCATATTTTCACGTTTTTTTGCTCTAGTTTTATGTAATTATGTGCTAGTATTGTAACGAACAGTTAGTGCAGACTACAGCTGAAGATCTGAAGTGGACGCGAGAAGTTGGTGAGTTATTAACAGATTTTTGTGATTTTGAGCTTGTATAATTAGTGTAGGTCAGGGGGCTTTCTGCATATCGGCTTATTTTACAATATAAACTTTAAAGTAAACTTAGTAAAGTAAAATTTGATTTTTGGAGGATTTGTTTTCCAACTTGTATTACTGAGCAATGAATTCAGTGAGCATTTTCGCAATTTCAGTTCACACGAACAAGACTTTGTGCTGTTTACGTCACCATACTCTTACAATGTTGAGAATGCGCCTGAGAATATCCAAATTGAATTGATTGAACTGCAGTCAGATTCTGTTCTGATGGCAAAATACAATGAAGTTGGTGTGCCAGGCTTGTATGCTTACCTGCCACCATCGTATGTGCAGATCCATAAGTTGGCATCGAGAGTACTGTCTATGTTTGGAAGCACTTACCTTTGTGAGCAATTGTTTTCGTTAATGAAAGCTACCAAAACCCCACATCGCTCAAGAATTACAGTCGAGCACTTTTCATCCCTCATAAAAGTTGCAGCTGCACAAGATTTCAAGCCTGATATTGATAAACTGGTTACTAACAAGAGATGCCAAGTGTCGGGACAAAAGAAATAAATCTCACACTGTAAGACTCCTATATAAGCAATGAATATAATATAATGAATATAATTTAATAATATAAGGACCTAGGTAAGAGGCTAAGACTCTAATTGTACGGTGTTATACAGAGATTATATGGAAATAAATTGCTTTTCTTTAAACTTAAACTTTAAGTGTTACATTTTTTAAAGTTTTCAGTATTGGAAAGAAAGCTACAGTAACTTTGTATAATAGTATAATAGTATTTGTTAGAGTGCGGCCCGCTGACGCACGTATGGCAGTGGAAGCGGCCCACCAATGGTAGTGAGTTTGACATGCCTGTTCTAAGCAATCAGTCCGTTTATAGTGCCTATAACTATAATAGCGAGGATAATGTAAATAATAAGGTGGAAAGATTTAATACTAAAGTGAGAGCTGCTGTTGACATAGTTGCACCTGAAAAGACAGTTAAAAAATCTTCTAGCATTGTTATATCATGGAAGACCCAAAGACTGTGATTTAAAGAGAACATGACGTAGAGCAGAGCGTAAAAGGAGGAAGACTAAACTAACTATCCACAATGAAAAATTAAAAGTTAAAATAACAGAATACAATAACACTGTCCGTCTTGAGAGGCGCTGCTATTTCTCTAAGATTATAAATAACAATGCTTGTAATTCTAGAGTCTTATTTTCTACGATTGATCGTCTGCTAAACCCAGGTAACTCAAAGGAATGCCTCCTAAGTACTTCCAGCAAAACATGTGAGGCTATTACTGTATTTTTCAATCAAAAAATTAATGATATTAGAAATAACATAGTATATCTCCTCAACACTTAGGATCCTCCTAAACCCCAGTACTCCGTTATAAACAAATTAAACTCTTTCACTAGGATAGATTTACCTGATTTACATAAAATAATTTCTCAACTGAAACCGTCCACCTGCGTCCTTGACCCAATACCAACAAATTTATTCAAAGAAGTATCGGGCATGCTAATTGATAATATTCTTGACATAGTAAATTCGTCATTAGATGTGGGAGTCTTCCCAGACTGTCTTAAGACTGCTGTAGTTAAACTCCTACTTAAGAAAAATAATCTTGACCCTTCTGCTCTTGAAAATTTTAGACCCATCTCTAACCTGCCTTTCTTAAGTAAAATTCTAGAGAAGGCAGTCATTATGCAGTTAAATGACCACCTCAATAACCATGCTATTTTTGATACATTTCAGTCAGGTTTTAGAACAAATCACAGCACAGAAACTGCACTTGTTAAACTAGTAAATGACTTGCGGGTAAATGCAGACAGTGGCCATTTACCTGTTCTCATCCTCTTAGATCTGAGTTCTGCATTTGACACCATTGATCATAATATTCTTAGAAATTGCCTTAGTTAATGGGTGGGCCTCTCTGGCAGTGTCTTAAATTGGTTTGAATCCTACCTGGCAGGGAGAAAATTCTTTGTTAGTTGTGGTAATTACAACTCAAAGACACATGTATCCTATATGGTGTTCCACAAGGCTCTATCCTGGGTCCGCTGCTCTTCTCAATCTACATGCTTCCGTTAGATCAGATTATCTCGGGGCATAACTTGAGTTACCACAGCTATGCTGATGACACACAGCTGTATTTATCAATAGCACCTGATGACCCCGATTCTGTTGATTCACTAACACAATGTCTTACTTGTATTTCTGAATGGATGAATAGTAACTTTCTCAAGCTAAATAAAGAGAAAATTGAAATCTTAGTGATTGGCAATAACGGATACAATGAGGCTATTAGAAATAAACTGGATACATTAGGATTAAAAGTCAAGACGGAGGTAAAAAGCTTAGGGGTAACTGTTGACTGTAATCTGAATTTTAAATCGCATATCAATCAGATCACTAGGACAGCATTTTTTCACTTAAGAAACACAGCAAAAGGTAGACCTCTTTATCACTGAAAGATGCTGAGAAATTAGTTCACGCGTTTGTTTTCAGTCCACTAGATTACTGTAATGCAATCCTTAAGGAATACCCAAAAAAGACATAAATCGTTTGCAACTAGTGCAGAATGCAGCTGCTAGAATCCTAACCAGGAAAAGAAAATCAGAGCACATTTCTTCAGTTTTGATGTCACTACACTGGTTACCTGTGTCATTCGCCCCATCACAAGTTTTCACAAGACATGGTAGACCTGATAATGAATGCAAATGCAAGAGTAAATGAAAATTCTTTGTGAAAAAGGAATGGCCAAAGCAATGTGTTACTTGACTATAAATGAGGCACTTTTTAGAAGGAACATAACATAATTTGAGTTCTACTATACTGACATTCTGACACATTAATTGAATTACATACATGGTTTGATGGCAGATGCATTCGCATTTAAAGAAAACTGTTTATTTTTGTATCTGCATACATTGCCAGGTCTGCATTCACTCGCAGTTCTCACCTTTTATAATGTGCCATCTCACGTGTTCTCCTCTCCCATTCTGTACACTAACAGCTTGTATGCTTGAAACACTTTATGTAAATCTGCATCATGCATTATGAGGAGTTTTCTTGATGAAATACTGATGCTGTTTCACACAGCAAAAGTCAATCAAACCTGACAAGTTTTGAATCAAATTTTGGATAGCTGCTAATGTAACAAATAAGTTATATATGCTAGATACCATTCCCTATTTAAAGAAAAACTCACACTCAATTGCCAGGGAAAGAAAGTACAACTAGTGATGTGACTTATGAGCCATTTACAGAAAATATGAGTAAAGTCACTGCTGACAATGTTTTCACATCACACATGGCAAATAAGGTACTTGCCCAAAAGTCAAGCTTGCTCAATACCGAACTGTAAAAACATGAGACAGGTGCTGTCCCACTGTGAAAGCACACAAAAATGTTCTAGGAGAAGGTCACTGATAATGTGCTGAGGAAGTAAAAGAATGCGCATACAGCACAACAAAAGTGAATACAGTGCACCCATATTTTTAGTGCACAAACCATTCAGACTGCAAAAATGATAGTCGACTGGTAACGTGGACAGTATTATACTCAGTCCATATGCTGCCTACAATTAGCTACATAATAATTGAAATATGTAAGCAATTCTGTAATTTTGTAAACTAATGAATAAAGAAAAATGTAATTTTGACTATATATAATTTAAGCTTCCAGGTGACTGAAAAGTGTCATTTTGCTTTTAACAAATAAATACTAATAGATTTGGAAAGTTCTTTGTGACATTGCATTTCTTGGGATTGTTCTTGCTTCCCAGTAGAACGAAGCAGTGCAAAACTGGAGAATGCACAATAAAACAAAAAGAAAATCACATATGTTGTCACCATAGAAAGTCAGTTTGTACTTCATGTCTCGAAATGTGTTGCTTTTCTTTTCTTAATTAAATACAGAAGCGGTTAATGCCCTGCTGCCTTGCAACCATGGAGGTTATTTTTTTGATTGAAAACATATGCTAATATTTAAAGAGAAAATATATGTAAATGATATATGCTGTGTACCAAGAAATTATTTACAGTACTTCTACATTCACATTAGGCTATCTTTGGATTTTGGGGGTAGGGCAGTAGGGTTTATGAGCTGATGGGCCATTACTGAGAACAGTAACACAGTAACACTGAAACAAAGGATAGGGTACTTGGTGTAGCTGTGGCGGTTTTAGCATTGAGGAAGTGCACAGCAGTTGTACTGTTAAAGGAATGGTCAAGTGGAGGGCAGATCTCTTGTTGATTATTCAAGTCAAACCCATTTTTATATATTTTTTAAATATTTTGAGATTTCAGGACATTTTAATGATATTAAGGTAGCCCCTTCTTCCTCCCTTTGTTACAGGAGAAGGTTTGTAAAAAACTTAATTTCAATATACAAGTGGGGACCTAAAAATGACTGGAATTGTTAAAAAAAAAACTTTATATTACAATTTACAGCAATTCCATTTTAGTCATTATTAAAATACTCATCAAGAGATGCAATACACTTGTGCCAGTGCTTCTTCTATTCCTTGAAACGTTTCCGGTACTTCTCTTTTTTACTTTGTCTACAGCCTGCTGTGTTTTTTTTCTTCCTACAGTGCTAAATTATTTTCCTTAAGTCTGATTTTTAATTACAGGAACAAAAAGAAGTCACAGGGAGTGAGATTTGGTGAATTTGGGGGTGCAAAAGAAAAATATTGTTTTTGGTCAAAAACTCTTTGATTGATAAAAAAAGTGTGTGTGGGTTAGCTGTCATGGTGCAAAGTGCAGTTCTGCGTGTGTCACTGCTTCAGGCATTTTTTTTCCTGATGCTTTTTCTGAGATCCCTCAGCAGTTCAGTCAATGTCAATAAACATGATCATCATTGTCTTGACGTTTGATATAACAATAATAATAATAATAATAATAATAATAATAATAATAATAATAATAATAATACATTTTATTTATATAGTGCCTTTCCCATGCTCAAGGCACTTACGGAATATAAGAAAGAACGGTAGGGTATATAGTATATAGCATTGTACAAACCAAATAAATAAATGAAGATTATGACAGTGAATTCAGAGAAAAAAAGAAAAAAAATATATATATGACCGGGGCCTCATGCAGAACACCGTGCGTAGAATTCACACTATAACATGGCATATGGACAAACGGAAATACGGAAATGTGCTTATGCACAAAAAAATCCAGATGCATAAATCTGTGTGAACGCCAACTTCCACATTCTTCCGCTACACCAGGGTATGAGCTACCGTGGAAATATGCATGGCTTTACGCCAAGTTTAGGTTTTATACATCGCGATTTTAGCGTGGAAACGTTCGTATGTAACATTTTTGTGCGTACGCACCATTTATACATTAGGCCCCAGGAGAAAAAAATATGCCAAAGCCATCCACATGACTGTAGAAAAAATGCCAGAAATACACATTCAATCAACTCGGCAAGGTGTCACTTGATGAACTGATTAAATACTGTAGGCATGCAGTACTTAGCAGCATAGTCAATAATTACTCCCTATTCCTGTGCTACTGACTGATTTGAGGAATTTTTGGGTCCTTCCTGTGGAAGAATATATGTTCAATTTGTATTGTATTTATGTGGATATATGTCTCTATTAAGGGTTTTCATTCTGCTCTGTCAACTTTAAATCCTATCACTAGGAAAATATATTTTGCTGCTTAACAATAAATAATGAACTGGGTTTCATGTATGTTTAATAGTTTTATACTAGTTATTTTCTTTAAGTTTTAATCAAATCTGTACCTTTATAGATACTTATTAAGTATATCATACCCATAAAATATTTCCACAGGTAGTCATTAGTGTTATGAGAACACAATGTGACTTGTGTCCTGATTTTGTTAAAGGAATATATTAAGAGTTTAAGGAAAGACAGTTACTGACAAGACAATTAATGATCTCTGTAAGCAATAAAGCTGATAATATATTTGCTAACTAAGGGTCACCAAAAAGCCAACAGACATTACATAATAATGTCATAATGTCATGTTTGGTATGAACTAAGCAGTTTCTGATTGATTTATGGGACAGCTAAGAGAAGGGAAGCAATTTTAAAGCTATATAGAGTGCATATTGTGTTAATTGGGTATTCAGGACTTTAATGTTAAACTACACTCTCAATTTACCACTGTAGACTCAAACTTTTTTTTTTTTGCCATGACAAAGAGTTAAACTTCTTGTTATTATTTTCAAACAAGTTCCAGAGTCAACTTCTAGGATCAGGGGCAGCTCTGGCTTTGTTACAAGGACAATAGGTTGTAATTCCTTGCAACCCTAAGCTCCATTTTCCCTTAAAATACAAGGTTTCTGAAATTACCTCCTTGCTCTTTCACTTAATACAACAACTGCATGCTGCAATTTAGGAAATGTAATAGGTATAGACATTATGTTTCTGCTGCAGATTCCCCAACTTGTTGCTACATGCTGCCATCTCTTCCTGCTCTTTCTACGGTTGGCTGTTCTCTAGCATTTTAAAGGAACAATACTTATTTCTTCCTAGACCATAATACTTTTTCTGCATTGGTGCCCCAGCTTGAAGGATTTAAAACTCCATCTGTTGATCCTACTTTCCTGTGTCAGCATACCTTTCCTAGTTCCAGTGTGATTTTCTTTCTATTAATCATGAAGGTCTCATGTAGGAATTTTTTCATTGCCTTAAGCCTCATTGATGTTATCCTGGTATCCATTCAAACTTCATTCATTTAAAATTTATTTCTGAAATAATTTTTTTTTTCAATTAGACAGTACATTTTAATGTTTCTCAGCAAACTGTTAATTCATATTTCTTCTTTGGGTAAATGCATATCTGGAGGCTGGTGAGTGGAAAGCTATTACAATAACTACTAACTGCATATGCAAACATAATCAATGAAAAATTTTGCTGTAAGTGCCTTTCTGTCTGTAGGAGGTAAATTCAACTGAAGCAGAAGCAACTTAATAGAAAAAAAATATCTCTTTGTATCCTGTGGTTTGAGTAAAACTGCAGGCACTTCATTAAAAATGTTCACCATCCATAGCATGTGTTTCTTTGTGGGTTATTTTACTTTTCAGCATTTTTTCCAGGAGCTCAGGAAAAAAATACATGGATAATCCAGAAGATGGCTGAATGCATAATGTGTAGTTTTGATTAATATTCTCAAAAAGCTTAAATTAAATAATTCTTGTAAGAAAAAAGTATATTGTATAGAAACTTTTAACTCAAGGATTCAAGTAAAATTCTGAATTCCAAGGCATCAATCAAGCCAAACACCTGAAACAATATTATGTACTTCACTTGTTGGCATCTACCTTAAAATCCCATCTTTATATTATTATTGTTATTTTATTTTTAACATTACAGGAAATTGTAGGTGACCAAACTAATCAGTAACATTTTGCTTTTATGTTTAAAACATTTTGGTGTCCTGTGGTAGAAAGCTAGAGATCAGGTTTCTCAGATGCTGCACAGCTGTGTAAATTAGGAATACAGTTCCTGTTTATTCTTTAAAATAATGAAAAACATAAATAGACAGTGATTGTTTACTTTTTATTTTACATTGTAGAAAATTGTTTGTGGGCGTCACGGTGGTGCAGTGGTAGCGCTGCTGCCTCGCATTTAGGAGACCCGAGTTCACTTCCCGGGTCCTCTCTGCGTGGAGTTTGCATGTTCTCCCTGTGTGGGTTTCCTCCGGGTGCTCCGGTTTCCTCCCACAGTCCAAAGACATGTAAGTTGGGTGTATTGGTGATCCTAAAAATTCTCCCTAGTCTCGGTGCGTGTGCGCCCTGCGGTGGACTGGCGCCCTTCCTGGGGTTTGTTTCCTGCCTTGCTCCCTGTGTTGGCTGGGATTGGCCCCAGCAGACCCATGTGACTCTGTAGTTAGGATATAGTGGGTTGGATAATGGATGGAAAATTGTAAAGTAATTTAGTAAAGTGCTCACTGTTGTGTTAATATTTTAAAATTTGGTTTGTTTCTTTAATAGTGGTATTGTTTGATGATACAGTTTATTTTAAAAAATGAAGTGCAAAAGTTAAATAGATGCAACATTGCAATGGTAATTATGGTTTCTTGACAATATTGGCCAAACTGGTGAGCCAACTGTTGTATTCATAAAGAGACTATGCAACAAAGAACAACCACTATTTTAAACCACTGTTAAAATGAAACAAGAAGAAATATAGCTGAAAGTGGAAAAAAGAGACAGCTGAAAACTTGGGAATTACAAGTATTTAAAATAACCTTTTTAAAAATGAAAAAAGTAAAATATAATAATAAAAATGAAAGTATACAGGAAAAATACTTTTTTGTGAAAAAATATTTAATAAATATGTGTAAAAATTACAGTAAACAAATTAGTAGTGATTTGCTGCTTCAAACATGTAATTTATAAGTTTAATTGTAATTTACAAAAAAACAGCTTTAGCAGAGTAAAAGAGACATAATGGAGATAAAGTGTGCTTGATTAATACATTGTTTGCCAAGTGCAGTAAATATATAACATTGCTGCTTTTAAACGTTTTCTCCAGAATTGCTAGTTGTCAAGCTAGGTGGGTGGTAAAGATGCACATCATGGCAAAGTTCAATTGAATTGTGGCGTATGCAAACATTCCTATCAGCACACATATAAGTCTTGTTACTATGCCATATGATACTGCAAGAGTTCTGCTGAAACAGAGTCGGGAGGAAGGAAGGAAATACTCACTGAAGTGAGGGAGATGGAGAGAGGAGAGGAAATGAGAGGAGAAGACTGGGGAGGGGAGAAGCGAAGGAAGTAATATGTATTTGTGCAGACCTGTGTTTGTACAACCTGTCAATAAACCTTTGTAAGGTATTGGCAAAATAACAAGTTTTGAACTTGTGATTGTCTCCAGAGTATGGGGCTTAGTGGCACCCCGTATCTGTCACACTCTGCTTGTTCTCCCACATGCTCTTCATTCAACAATTCCCCATATCCCTTTACTGACTCCAAGTATTTAAACATCTGTATCTTCTTCAGGTCTGATTCCACTCTATCAGGAATTAGGAGGAATGGGAAGAGACTGTGACCATGATGATTTTCCAGCATTTATTTTCCATTCTCCCTGTCCCAACGTTCCCTGCTACTCAGTTACCCTTATATGCAAGTGTTCCTTTGACTCTGCTGTGCCCACAAGATCATCACAATATAACAAGTCCCAGAATTCAGTACCCTTTATATCCCCACTTAGGACATCTGCCACAAGAACTAACAGGAAGTGGCTTAGAGCCCTGCTTTTATGTAAATGTACTAGCACATAAGTGCATATGCACTTCTCACTGTGAATCAATCTATTATACTCTATACCACTGTTACCACTTTTCCATAACTTTCATCTTTCTTTGAAATCAAATATCTGCATTCCATGGGCCTTTAATGTAGGCTATTTCCAGATTGGTAAATGCATAATATAGCTTTTATTTTCCTCAAACTGCTTCTCCTGAAGTTGACATAATGCATATTGCATATACCATCTCAATACCTTGTGGCAGTAGGGGGCAGTAGTGCACCCTTGAACCCTCAGGTACAACTCCAGACACCAGGTAAAAGTCCAAAGACCCTTTATTTTCCAATAATGTGCACAAAGCACCCTCCACACTACTTTTCCAATCACACAATACAATAACTCTTTCCTCCTCGCCCAGACACTTCGCCCTCCTACCTCCCAGCTCAGCTCAGTGTCTGGACTGAGGCACCGCCCTTTTATAGCCCCTGACCCGGAGGTGTTTCTGTCCCAACAGTCCACAGTTCCTTATTCCTTCCGGGTCAGGGCAATCAGTTCTTTTCTTCAACCCGGGAGCACGACATTTCTTCCTGTCACGTGACCGTGACGTACTCCCGGGTCATACGGCATCACAGAGCCCATAAGCCCCCCTACAGCGACTCCTGGTGGTCCCCAAGGTATCCAGCAGGGCTGTGTATAAACACTACAAAGTCCATAAGGCCCTGCTGGACCTCGGGGCACGATCCTGCTGTCGGGAGAGCTCCTCCTGGCGGCCTGGGGGTGAGGACCGGCACGGGAAGCCGGCAGTCCTCCACAACCTTTAACAAATCCATACTGTCTATCATATATCCTCCAAAATTTGTAGTGAGGTAATACCATGGAAGACCTGTGGGAAACAGCAAAAGCTTCTGACTTCTGGATTTAAAGATGCCAGGAATGGAGTTGGGATAATGAAGGGCAGGAAGCATTGAGGGTGAAGGCAAATATATTTATGGATTGGAAAATTAAGCATTTCTTGGAGGGAGGCAAACAGGAAATGAGCAATGACGATAAAGAGAGCAAAGATAACAGAAAGTATAGTATATTTGGGAAGATGGGAACAGGAGAAGGAGAAAAGTCTATGTATATGATAACAAAGATCAGAAAACAACAAAAACAAGTTATTAAAAAAGTTTGTTTCTATAAGGATACAAATGCAAATCTCCTGCAAAATGAAATGAGTATTAAGAGTAGACATTGAGAATACTATAAGCTGTTAAATACTGAGAACAACAGTTGCCAACTTGAAATAGTTGGAACAGTAGTTAGACAATGATGGAAATATATAAATTGAAAATAAACAAGGCATCAATTAAGATGAAGAGAAAAAAAGGACCTGAACCTTCAAGGGTGCAGTCTGAAATGCTGAGAGTATTGAGGTGAACGGGATGGAGTGGCTTCTGTAATTAATGAAAGTGATATGGGATGTGCAGAAGATCCTAGAATATCTAAATAAAGACTGTACTGATCCACTGTTTTTGAAAAAAAGGGAGTTGAATTGTAGTTTGGGAACTTTAATGGGGTTAACATTATGGAACACTTGATGAAAGTATTAGAAAGTGTAATAGAGGAAAGATTAAAGGAACTTGTGAGGATAGATGAGAGGTAATTAGTGGATGCTGTGAGAAAATATAATCTAATTTTCAGGAAGAGCCTTTCTACCACAAACTATAGAAGTATTAACATTATACTTGTAGTAATATACAACATAATAATTAATCAAACCTATTTTAGTCATACTGTATGGTGAATTTTATTTGATGAGTTATCAGTATTTCTTATGCAGTAAGTAATCATAAAATACATACATCAGACCAGGAATTTTTGAAGATTTAACACAAGTTTAAATTCAATTTAATGGATAAAAGTTGAATTCTTTTTAGTTATGCATGGTTTCATATCTTTTACCAAAATGACTCATGCATAATGGAGCATGCAGTATTGTTTTCCAACTCTAAATAAATTATAGTAGCTCACTTATCCTGCTGCAATTTCCATTACCGTAATTACAGCTCTTGTTGCAGTCAAATATCTTTTTATGTTTAGATAAGGGTATTTTTTTCCAGAAGAATACAGACATTTTAATCATAAATAACATAAATTATGCATTATCTTTAAACACATCATTAAATTACTATATCTGTAACTTTTAAAGTACTGTAGTTGTATAGACTAAAACAATTTTGCTTTCCATCTAAAAAATGACAGTTAAACTAGTACTATGTGTAATGAATTAAACAATGAAAGCTCATGTTATTTATTATTTTATAAGTAAAAAAGTTATACAATAACAAACTGCAATAATAGTTGCTTAAAGAGCCTGCTACACAGAATATACAAAAAATATGATAAAAATGCATTATCTAATATATAAAAACCTTTTATTTTTTAAATATGCAGACTCACTAAAAAAGGGTAATATGGCAGAATTTCACAAATACACAATACATAATCATGCATACCTTTGGAAAAATGTGTTTAATACTGCCTGCATATGAAACTAAATTGGAGGTCTGATTTCAGCTGAAGCTTAGGAATTTAAAAAGATATCTTTATTTTGTGTGTATTGTGTGGTCTAACTGCATCTTCAATGGCAATGGACTATTGGATAGGCCAGATTACCAGGATGTAATTAAAGCATATTTTTATATACTGTATGTCATGTAATGGATTGGGGCAACTGACCTACTGCAGTTTTTTGCTGTCTAAACCCCTGGTACTTTTCTCTACATGTTTTATTACCATCTAATTGTCTCTAATTAAATGCTGTTTCTTCATCTCTGATTAAATTTCTTCAGTCCTTTCCATGTTTATTCCTAACTCACCCCATATTTTTCTCTTCCTGGATGACAGTGGTCTCTGTTAGGGTCATTATGGCTAAGCTGGCACCGACTTCTTACTGGAAATTCCCTAAGTCTTTCTCTTCTAATATCTGGAACCCCCTTTTTATAACCTGGTTTACCTAATCTATGTTGCAGATCCACAACTTACCCAGTTTCAAAATAAGTATCTGCTGCAAAACTGATTAGAGCTGTCCTGTTAAAAATACTTGCCAACACCTGTTATAGTTTGCTCCCACTATTCAAGATGCTTGTGCCAGTTGCACAGCAACACCCTGTAAGGGAACTAGGATGCCTCTAAGCTTGCTGGATGCCTCTAAACTTGTTCTGCTTTATTTCAGAGCCGGACTGAAGTCAAAGGAAACAGGTTCTACCCATTGAGGTTATTGGGAGCATACTTCACCTCATGAGGTCTTCTCTAGATCCTATGTTACTCCAGTCAGACGACTCAAGGAAAGATAAACAGGGCAACAAGTTTCTCTGCAGGAAGCTCATCCTCCAGCTGCTGTGTCAAAAAGAACTGCTCCGTAGCTGATCTGAGCAAATGTAAAAGAACAGGGGACCTAGCAATGAGCACCAGTGAGCACTAAAACTGTAACAAACATAAGAGAGCCACCTGTTTTAGGTCTCATCTTTCAACTGAGAGAAACTTGAAAGAAAAGTATGTTCTCACCTCTTTGAGTGGTCCTTCTCAGTTACACATCATAGAGTTATCTATCACCAAATGGCTAGAAGGAGTTTAATATATAAGTCACTGAGACTACGTGGCATTAGATTTTGTGCACATTTTGTTTTGTGCTCAGTGTCCAATAATGATGAACTTATCTCAGTATCTTTACATTCAAGTGTCCTTTAATGTTACTATTGATGTGTACATATGGGTGATGTGGCTGCATTTCTTTCATGTTTCCAAAATTCTGCAGCTATCCGAAAGTTTCAAGCATTGAGTATGATGTTTATGCACAAAAAGTGTTAGTGACATTCAAAATGAAAAAATAAAGCACAAAAAAACTGCTTATGATATTTCAGTTACAGGCTTACATATATTAGTTATGTTTCTTTAAATTACTGTATGTGCTTCTTTATAAACATTGCTGTACATATGTTACTTACATACTTTAGTACATATGTCAGAAAACTGTATACGTTTCCATTTTGCAAGCAATCTACCTTTCTACCTGATCTTATTTTACTATTATATCAGAATTACAACAAAGTGTTAGGTTAGTAATGATCCATTAACATGTTCGCTTATAGGGGATAAAACAGAAACTTCCATTACCAAAGTAGCTATGTAAACCTAGCATGCTATTCTAGATAAACAAGATTTTAATGTGACTTTAACATTATACTAGAAATAACACTTACAGGTGATGTCTTCTAATTCTTATTTATTTTTAACATGAATGACTTGGTTTAAAAGTATCAATAGAACATAACAATTGCCAAGCCACGCACCATTATATATTTACAATGCTAATCTGCCACAGTAAGGTCAGACAACAAAAGAAAAATATATTTTTCGATCAGGCAATGAAAAGCAGTCAGAAAACTTTGCAAATGTTAATAATCCACTCATAACTGGTTCAGTTCATTTTTCCCCATTAACTTCAATTGATGTCGCTGAGTTTGATGAAGTTCCCAAACATTTTGCAAATTTGCTGAACTCAAGGTAAAGCAAATTCAGCAGGGTTCACTCATGACAAGTAATAAGCTAACAGGAAGAATCTACAAGCTTTATGTAACAATAGGTTCTTTTTCAAAAATGTTCAATGATCCCTGTTAGTTAAATGAGATTTTTTCTTTCAATAATTAAACATGTATTACAAAGATATTTCATAATTTTGGTTTCTACTATTATTTACTAGTTTCATTTTTATTTTAATGTAGTGGAAATTATCTTACACTTTAGCTTGTCACCATTTTGTGTTTATTTATTTATCATTTCTATGGTGTTACTAGGTAAAATCAAGCAGACGTGTACAGCACATTACATCACTGGGTTAAAAGTATAAAAGTCATGAACTTGCTAGTTGTCCAAGATCGTATATTTCTAAAATGATTTTCTCATGCATTCTTTGTTGTTTGACTTTCTTGCTTTAGACTAATTTATATTTTTTTATCTTCTTGACTTTGAATTAAGGTCTTATTCTAATTTTGACACAATTGGGTTTAGGGTTTGGGTGAGGGATTGTTTGATTTTCTTGTTATGAAATTTGCCTGTTTTGACTACGTTTCATCAGTAGAATCTTTCTTCTCTAAGAATCTGCTATTTCCTTTACTCTGGAAGAACACTTTAGACATAATACTAAAAATATGTAAAGGAAAAGAACATTTTCAGATTTTTTTCTTTACCTGCCAATCCCCAGGGATGCAAGGATACTTTATAAAATAAATTTTATACTGATGGAAGTATACCTTATATTGTCCTTATTATTCAATAATTCTCTGACTTGCTGTAATTTTTAAAAAACTTCCTTTCTACCAATATAGTGACATAATAATCATTATGCATTAACATTATAGATGGAACATTTGAAATGTCTGTACTCTTAATTTGCCTTATGTAAGCAGCAGTAAAGATCAATAATATTCATTGTGTCACTGCGGTCTACATATTCTACATATATGTTTTGAACTTAATGTATATACTGTAATTAGAATGCTTATAAAATATTAAACATATGAAACATACATATTTACTTTGCTTTTTTAAAGCGTTCTTTCTTTTGTTTTAATTATTGTGATACATAATTTGCTGAGATTAAATATTTCTTGACCTTTGACAGGAGAAAGGCTGAGAAAGATTCTTTCCTCAGATTTCTAGCAAGTAGACTGGTGACACTCTTAATTATATATTCATTAGTTTATTATACCTATTAAAATTGCAGTGGTTGTGGGCTTCTCTGGCATTTAAGGGGCTCACAGTCACCTGGGGCCTCATGTATAAACGGTGCATCCGCATGAAAATGTTGCATACGCCCATTTCCACACTCACATCGTGATATATAAAAACTAAACTTGGGGTAAAGCCACGTACATTCTCACACCAGTTCCCCCCTTGCGTACATGTTTTCTGCTCGGTTTAGCAAACTGGAGGCACCCAGCGTCAAAGCAGTGCTACTGTTCCTCTGTGGTTTCCCTTTCTTTTTTTAGATTCACATCCCTAACGGGGCTTTATCAAATACACTGAAATTAACCGAATATTGTTTATAAATTTAAGACATCTGATTGTAATCAGCCTGTAACCATATAATGGTTCACGGAATGGCCAAACTATTCCAAATACAATAGTTGCTTTAGTGTTGTTACTCTCAGTGGACCACTCAGAGTATTTTAATCCATCTTATCTGAGTGTGGAATCACAGCTATACAGCAGCTGATCAGGATACAGAATCTAGAACAGCCATGCGCATAGTCCATTTAAACAGGCTCCAATAAGGCAAACACTTCAGAGCCTTTCCTGTAGGGAAAGAGCTCTAAACGCACTTAATCAGTCCATCAATTGTTCCTGGTAGAACTGTTTGTACTTATAAGTACAATTACCTCACTGTAAACTTGCACTACAGTTGTTATACTGCACAACCTCAGCCACTTATGCTTTTATATTGTATATTTTTTTATCATATCATTGTTATTGTTGTTATTTAATACTTTTATAGAAAAATAAGCTTATAGAGGATTTGCATATTGAATCTCACTGTACCATACAATAACAATAAAGGAATTCAATAGAAGAGAGTGCCTCATATTTACAGATGATCACAAGTGGCTTCTAAGTTGATTTAGATTTCCAAGAGCTTTCTTGTTGGAGCTCTTGATATCATTTATAAGATGAAATGCATTAAAATATGTATATTACATTATAGAGACAAATTTTTAACTTCATTTAAATAATGTATACTGTTAATTAAATCTGGGCACAGTGGTGCAGCAGTAGCGATGAGCTGGTGCCCCATCCTGGGATTGTTCCTGCCTCGCGCTGTATGCTTGCTGGGACTGGCGCAACCCTGGATGGATATATGAATGGAATAATTAAACATGTATTACAAAGATATTTCATTGTTCCTTAAACATTTTGAAAAATCGTCATTCTAAGTTTACAGACGGCTTGGAATGTATTAAAGAGCTTATTGTGTGGCAATTGGTTACTTGGAGAAAGAAAAGGAAGGACAGGAATTGGGGATTAGTATGTTGAAAGAGACAGTACTGCTGCAATAAATTATTTCATCAAGGGTCGTGCACGTCTCACCAAGCATCTTGCGGGAAGCAAGAACAATCTCTGGACAGAGTGCCAGCTCTTCGCTACCACTGCGCCCCCATGTTTAATACATACTTTAATTCATTTCACTCAGATGGTGGGCTATGACTTGACTTTTTATGGCAACTTTGTTATCTGACCATTTTGTTATTTCGGACACTGTGCGACTTTCTGAACTTAAACTTCCTAATTTCTCCGCCACTCTGTATCACTTGATCAACTTCCTTTTTTTGTTTTATCACTGCTTAAGTCAACAAATTGTACTTTTTCCTTGTTTCCACTTCGCATTTGCTAAAGTTCTTTTTTCACATGCTTTTGCCATTGTCTTTTAACCAAAGACTGAATGGAAAGGTGATATTTATATTGATTTGCATATTAAAATATGCACAATTCTGGGAGGAGTCTGGGTGAGATGGCAGGTGCATACACATGCATTACTTTTCACGCTGACCGGGATTTATGGAGCAGAAGTGCATGGAAGTTGGTTTATGCATGGTTTTGTGCATCTGAATTTTAATTGTGCATACTCACATTTCCACTTTTGTCCGTACGCCGTGTTTTAGTGCGAGTTCTACGCACTGCATTATGCATGAGGCCCCTGGTCCTTAACATGCTACAGCACTACCACCGCTGACCTGCACAACCCTGAGACGTTTAAATTGTGGCTCTTCAAAACCCTTCCACCATCTAAACTTTTTTTGGATGCTTTGATTGCATCTGAGCAAGACAACAGTTAGTGTACAGAAAACATCTCAGCAAGTTGAGAAGGAGGGCAAGATACACAAAGTCTTGAAAGCACAGGGACATTCACCTTGCTGCTATTCAGTGGAATTCTCTCAGCAGTGTATGTACAAAAATGTACAAAAACGTCTTTAATACAAGCTAAATATAAAAATATTATTTGTGTTGCTTTTAATATTAATGTTTTGGATATGAGAGGGTACTATAAGGAGAATGACTTTTCCAAGTGCATGAAATAGCACTAAACCTAGTAGATTGTGGAGCAAATACTCCCTGCTGGACATACTGATATTTAATTGTTTTGTCCTAAATCATCATATAATACTCTGACCTAATACTACATATATTGTATTGCATTTGTAATATTTTTTACATAGTCTGCAAACCATACAGTTTTCTCAAATGTTGGATGTGGCGGTATAGGAAACAACGGAATAAAGTGCAAAACATTTAATTTCTGCCACCGTAGAGAGAATATGTGTTAAAAGTCTTAACGACATTTCTGTATATTACATTAGCAAATTAAATGGTAAACATTGTAGTGATAGTGAGTGGAATAGGGTCTTCTGCTGTGAAATTCTAAAACATTTTCAATTGTTAGTAATTCTACCATTTAATAGTAGACAATATTGTATGGTGACTAGGGCATTGGCCTGTAAATCACAACCTTATCAGTTCAGGCTTCTCTTCTAATTCACTGCCTGACCCTGGGCAAGTTAGTTAACATTTTGTGCTACAATTATAGTAGATATGGGTTAAAGTATATAACTAATATAATAATAATGGCTGTCTTTTATTAGATATTCTTAGAAGAAATATTTGCATAATTGTACAGCTAAAGCACCTGTGTAAAATTGATTCACCTCAGATTTACTTAGGCTGCAGAAATTTTATCATATTCATGAACATATTGTTGTGGAAGCTGAAATACAGCATCCCCTAAATGGCATACAAGGACAGAATTTGCATGCTTCCACAGTAGGAATGAGAGTGTCACATTGCCAGATGCTTGCAAGTGAGGTCAGAAGAATGTAAATTAGAACAAGACATTAAAAAAAATCAGTGTAGAAAAAAAATTAAAGTGCTTTCATGTAGGACATGAACAATTTTGATTCTTTTTCATTTTTTGTGTTTTGGCAAGTTCACTCTCAAAAATGGATACTGTAAAAAAACACTTAAAAGGAGAAAGACTGTACAACTGTAAATAACTGCTTTCCTAAAGTGACTAAATATGTAGGGTATTATTTGCTGACTCCCCTTTCCCTTATAGTTATTGTTGTCTCAGTCTCTTTATTTAATAAAGAATTGAAAGAAACAAGAGTCTAGCTAAAAGTGTTTGGGAGAAAGTAACAACAATAACATTTATTTATATAGCACATTTTCATACAAACAATGTAGGTCGAAGTGCTTTACAAAGTGAAATAAAAGGAAGTTAATATAAAACATAAACCAACAAGAATAGACAATAATATTATACAGTATGTAACAAAGAAAAAGGTAAGGTCGAATGGACAGAAGGACAGATAAAAACAAGAAAAAACTCCAGTTAGGCTGGAGAAAAAAACAATCTGCAGGAGCTACATGGCCAAAAGATCATCCAGCTCCCACTGGGCATTCTACCTAACATAGATGTTCTAAATCAATCCTTATGGTTTTCAGGCTTCACATGGAAGAAACTAAAGATGATGGTCATGTGGACATCTGGGACCACTATTCATTCCAGAAACACAGGGAGCAGCATGGTACCTTGATCAGGTGGTGGTGGCGCAGATTACCACCACAGAGTAACTGGAGAAAACAGCAGAGCATAGTACAGATTAGTAGGGAATTGCAGAAACTAGAGGAAAATGATAATTCAATGCCCATAGAGATTTATAGGGATACAATTAAAATGTAGCTACAAAAAAAACATTTTAAAATGATTGGTTTTTAGCAGTTTTAAAGTATTCCAAATTTTAGGTGCATAATAGCAAAATGCTGTCTCACCACTTCTTTTCAGGTTGGCTGTTGGAATCATAAATAGGCCTTCATTTGAAGATCTGAACTTACGACTTGGAGTGTAAAGGGACAAACATTCTAAAATAAAGGACAGGGCGGGATTATTTAAGGATTTACAGTATAAACCATTAGTAGTATTTAAAGTAATTTCTAAATGACACAGGTAACCAATGTAACAACATTAAAAATGATGAAATGTGCTCAGATTTTCTTTTTCTAGTTAAGATTCTTGCTACTGCATTCTGCACTAACTTTAACCGATTGATGTCTTTCTTAGGTCCTGTAAGGAGTACATTACAGTAATCTTGTCAAATGAAAACAAAAGCGAGAACTAATTTTTCAGGGTCTTGGAAAGTTATGAGGGGTCAAACTTTAGCCATTAGAAAAAATGCAGTTCTTGTAATCTGATTAATATGTGAATAGAAATTTAGGTCAAAGTTAATATTTACCCCTAAATTCTTTACATCCGACTTGAGTTTTAAACCTAAAGGATTAAGTTTACTTCTAATACCCTCACTATATCCATTTTTACCAGTCACTAAGATTTCTGTTTTCTCCTTAATTAATTTGAGAAAGTTACTGCTTCTCCATTCGGAAATAAAAGTAAGACACAGTATCAGAGAGCCAAGAGCATCAGGGTCATCAGGCGCTATTGATAAATACAGAAACCAATGGAAATCAATTTGTTATCACATGCCAGAATATATTTAGGTTCACTCACAATCTAAAGCTGCAAATAACCTTTCTATATGAGGAAATTAGAATTATCAAAGACATTTTATGTCAACAAGCACAGAATACACAAACACAATACAGAGGACAGTTTATTCAGAAGCTAAAGCAGGGACCAAAATCTATACAGTACTATACTGGACTTTGTCTGAAATACTTACAGTGCAATTAAAACAAAAAAACAAGTGGTACTTGATTTTAATCCTGTAGTCATTCAACTTGTTAGTTACTCTGAAACATGAATGCATTTTTAAAAAAATATTGTTAACCTGTAAAATCATATTTTATTTTGGTTAACAATGCCTCGTATTACATTCCTTCAACATCTGCAGAGGACATTTGAAATCAGGCATATTCTCTCACTGTATGTGTTTGGATTTTTGCAGGGTAATTTTGTTTTCCTCCCAGTGCATGTGCATGTTAGGAGGACTGGCAAGCCTAAATTGATCCTGCATGAGTGACTGTGGGAGTGTGGATAAGTGTGTCTTGAAATAGACTAGCACCACTCATCCCTAAAATTAGATTACATATGCTCTATGAATAGAGGAATGATGTTTATTTTTCTAATAGTTTTATTTTAAATTTGGCTTTGCTCTCTGAAATCATGTAAAATGCAAATTACAAAAAATGCTTACAAAGAATGAAAGAGAATTAGTGTTTAAAAATTAATGAAATCTTTAATCACATGCATGTCAAGTGAATAAAAGGTTTGACATAAAAAAAAGTGTGTGCAGAATTTTGAAGTTGGAGGTAAATATAATGAATGACTGCACTGATTTCAAATTCAGCAAAATACCATATCCAAGACAATGTGGCTGTTTCAATCTGTAGCAGACGGGAACAGTCATAAAGAGACGCTCTACGCTAAACAGCTCAAAAGCAGAGAAAATGGCAAATCTATTGAGAGGTCATAATGGAAGACTACAAAAACAGGTGGAATCAAAAATTTTACTACCACTCTGAGCCTGCCTCGTGTGTCTTGAACAGTTTTTTACTCAGTGGGATGTCTTGACCACTTACCCCAATTTTAAATTATCACAAAATACTCAGTGTTCTGACTTTGAACTCTTTTTCTTGCCGTCTTGGTCCTGATCTGTTTCTAGTAGCAGTAAGTTTTTGTCTCTGCTTTTATCCCAGATCTACAGATTCATTGACACCACTGTCTCTAAATGGCTTTAAATTTCCCTCAGAGGTTTCTTGAATCTAAACTCTGAAATCACTTATAGGATCACAGGTGGCCCCACTTCTTCTTGACAGACAACTGGTTAGAAGTCTCATTAGTGGCTCCTGGTGTCCCTATTGCCAATGAATCTTTTTCAGCCTCTAAAGGGCAGTCCCAAAAAACATTTCTCATCTGCCTGCTTTAAAGAACTAACACAGACCCACTCGTGCCAATCTAGACTTTGTGATGTTACATAATGAGCTTTATGTTTTCAGTGGTGTAAGGGCAACTGCGGCTTTTTAAAGAATAATAAGGTCCACCTTCTCTTTACCTGGGACTATGTTCTGTCTCATATCATCCATGAGATATTCTGATCTTCTACCAAAACAGCATAGCTTTACTCTTTTTCTCTTAACAGGGGATGAGAGATGATGACATTCTAATCAGTTACTTCCTTTCAAGAATCTTGAATAAATATTATATGTTTACAACTTAGCCTAATATCTCTCTCTTCCAGCTGTATGGGTGTTCCTGTACTAATGCTTTTCCAACACATGGCCAGGGCAGATCTTTCCTTCACTCAGTGCCAGGTGTAATTGCTTTACTCTGCCAATATTCGTCTTTCTCTGTCACCTCTGTAGGCCTTTTCCAGGAATTTTGGCTGACCTGCAACAATTGCTGGTTTCTTCTGGTAACCACTTGCCAGACTCCAGCTAAAATAAGAAAAGAAAAATATTTGTCCCCTTTGCTTCGGGCAGTCTCCTGTTTAAAGTGATTTAACTGTATTTTTAAGTATATTTAAAGCAAAATGTACAGGGTGAGCTAGAACTGGACAGCACTGTTGCTTAACTTAGATTTATTATCACAGCTCCTAGCTGTTTTGCTTCTAAGTAAACAAAATTATTCATTTTTTAGAATGGAAGGAACAATTATAGGCACATAAAATAAATGAATGTTAATCATGTTCTACATTACACCTAGTATGTGTGTTTGCTATTAGAGCAAATCTTATGAGACTGTAGTTTGCTTATCTAAAGGTAAATAAAATTATGATATCACAAGAGAGAGTTAAGCAAAATGTTCAGAGCTAGTATCAATGCTATTGATTGACTAAATTAATAAGAACAAATTGAATATCAGTGGTAGCCTTATAATCTTATAATCTTTGACTTTTTATTTTGTATAATAGAAATGTATGACATTGTATTGTGAAACAGTTTAATACTTTTGAGATTTTTAAAGCTTGAGAGTTCTAGCTTTGAATCCTCGGCCAGTTACTGTCTGTTCAAACTTAACACATTGTCCCTGAGTCTGCATTGCTTGTACTACTTTCCAAATGCAATGTTTTATAAAGTACCCAACAGCCATACTTCAATAAAAGTAAATATGTCATTCTGGACTCAAGTAAAAGAGGTTGTCCATGAGAAAACTACTCAAGTAGAAGTATTAAAAATTCTGATATTAATAGTGCTTTAGTATCAAAAGTTGAAGTATATGTAAGATATCTATTATTTTATATATAACCAATAAAATGTCCAAATTTAAAATCATTTAGGCTACATTCTAGTGTTAGCTATAAGAACTTGTGTACTCTTTCAAGACTTTTTTGTTTGTTTCACAAACCTTCCTCCCTTTCCAGCCCCTCAAACTGCATGGGCTGCTGGCCCCTCATCTGCCCTGCAGTGTGCTTCTATTCAATTGTTTCACCATGCTTACTGAACCCTGCTCTCTCTTCACTTCCTCCTCTGTTTACAAAAGTCAGTGTAATTGCCTTCTCTAACTATTTACACATAAACATAACAGGCTTTATATAGCTATATGTTTTTCTCATGACGTGACTCATCAGAGTACAATTCTTCAAAGCTGTTATTGAGAATTTGAGCACTTTCTCCACTGTTGTCAAGTTTGGTTCAGCAATTGACCATTCCAAAAATAAATAACAGTACATTGTGAGGTCATCTGAGAAAATAATTGGCTGTGCTCCTCTATCTGTCACAGACTTGTATGCATCCAGCATCAAAAACCATGTCAAAAGGATCACCACTTACTTATCTCACCCTGGCCAACACTTGTTCCAAAAAGTCCCCTCTGGTAAATGCTTTAGGTCAATTAAAACTAAAGCTAACAGATACCTAAACAGTTTATTTCCCAGAGCCATAGTCCTTGCAAAGCAGTCATTTTAGGCTATCTTCCTTGCTAATTCATATGCTCTTTCATATACTTAAAGAAGATGTGTGTATGTACAGTATATGTATGTGTGTGCATGTATACACACAATATACATTTGAACATCTCTTTTGTAATTGCACTATACTGCAATTGTTCATAATATTTGTTGATTAACTTATGTTATTTATCAATTTGTATGTGATGTAGTGTAATGTCATAATCTAGTCTTGCCGGTCCAGACATGACATTCAAAAATGTGTAGTGAATGATGCCGAAATCCTGCAATGCAAAACCCCCAGTTTCTCTAGTTCATGCATTTTAAACCAACACTGGGATTTCAGGAAGAAAGCAAAAGATATTGAACAAAAGGCTTGATGCTGAGAGAAAATAAACAGCTAAAACTGATGTTATCCATTCAGGAGCTCAGTATATGAAGGTAACTCAAGCTTAATAATTAATTTGCACGTTGTAATGTGAGCTGCAAGAGTGGAGACAGACAGACAGACACAGAATTGTAGACCACTGTAGCTTCTGGGCTCCATATATTTGAGAAGTGTGTCTGTCTAATGTGATATCTTGCTGTCATTGTAACTATTTGTATCACTTTATAACAACAATAGCAAATGTATCTGCTCTTTTAACAGTAGTCTTTTTGACGGAGTGTGACACAACATTTACTTCAAATGCATATTTTGCAGTTCATAAGTTCATGAATATAGCTGCCTGTTCTTTCAGGCTTACATTGACTTGTACACTATTGTCCTAATGCTAAACAAGAGGGAGCACACACTGCACCTGCAACAACATATTGTTAATGTTTACCATTCGCACATTGATGCCGTTGAATGCCAATATATAACCTGATGAAACAGAAAGGGATTTCCCTTTAATCAGGTTTTGTTTATTTTTTGAAATGGTTCAATGTGCTCTTTGCACACATAACACACATATTTCTAATAAAGTTTTTGAGATTTTTTTGACTGTAGGCGGTTCATCGTAAACAGAAGCTTGCTGTCTGTTGAACCAGGTTAATGAGAGTGCTTCTAATCTTTGCAGTTCAAAATCACTGTCCTTACTTTGACTTCATGGGGCATTCGATTGGATTAGGAATTTGAACTGTCTAATTGTTTCCACCCAATTTTAAGTAAAATTCACCCATAGCTGTCTCCAGAAGTATACATTATACGTCTGGCTTCAGTGAGATTAGTCATATGCAGGTGCAAAGCTACCAAGTTAAATTCCTGTACAATAAGTACTGTCAAATAAAAGTGATTCTGATTCTGAGATAGACTGATAAATTTGGACACCTTCAGAATAACTGAAAGTAGATTGGCACCTTTCTTCTCCATCTTTAAAAACTAATTTGCTCCGTATCCTATTACCTTCAAATACAGGACATCTTTGTCAAAGGTTACAATGGAAAAGTGCCAAGGTGAAAATATTATTAGTCAAATGTCCTCAAATGACCAGTGAACAAGTTCATTCAGTACCTAGTGAACGTATCTAAGGTAGTAGTGAACTATAGCATGTTAACTTTGGGATCACCAAAATGGTCTACTTGGTGCCACATCTTTTCGCATGTTCACCATGAAGGGAGGCTCTGAGCTATCCTTGAAGGGGAGGTCTGTCACACTTGCAGCAAAAAAAATAAACTGAAAAAATACACTTTAAAATCTGATTTTTTTAATTATAATTGAGATAGGTAAAAATTCGCCCTAAATTTAGCTGGATAAAGACAATTCAACTCATCTGTATACCTCAGCAGGTAGCAAGGTTCAGCTAGTGTCAGCAAACTGAAAGTAAGAAAGCATATTGAAGTAACTAAACTGATTTAAAAGAAAAGTGATTCTGTTTTTAGATGCTGAAAGCTATTCAATTTATTTATATATTTTTTTCTAAATGCACAAATGATTAATTTAATTAACAAGTTAAACTAAAAAAAAATAAATGTGAATTTTTTAATAGATATTTTAAACAATGCATTTTGTAATGCTACCATGATTTTGTTATTAATTCATAAAAAATGCCCTTTAGAATGTAGCAGGAGTGTAATAATAGAGTCCTGCTCTTTCATAACTTTTCTCTAAATATATTTATAAGTTCCTCACATTATGTACCATAATGTAAGACAAAACTAAAGTAGCCAATAAATATATGTTCAACCATAATATATTTAAATGGATTAGTCTTGACATTTCCACATAGTATGCAACTACTTTAGCAACTTAAATATCTAGATAGTATGAATAAACGTAATCTAACCTATTACTGAACTCTTCTTGTGCAAGTGTGTAGTACATTAGATCAGAAAATAATGGTTCTTTTTGTTTGTTTTGTTTCAGGTATTTCATTATTCTGGATGTTAGTGAAGGCATTTGTAAAAATGAAAGTGTTTTTGACAGCAGAATGTAATAGGTACAAATCTGCAGCTTGTCAAAACAAAATATTTTTATTGTTATTGCTGTTATTACTGTTATTGCTGAGAAGCATTCTGCAAGAGTTAAGGCAACAGCAGAAGAATGCAATCATCTCACTCATCCTCTCTGTAATAACATATTGTGGCAGCAATTGCAGACATGATTTATTTGCAGACATGATTTATTTATTTTTATGCCTGTACTGAAAATTGGTATTTTTTTTATAATCCCCAACAATACAGCAGAGCGGGCACAAGAGTTACAGATATAGCAGATGAGCTCTCTTGTCTCCTTTGTAGCATCTGCAATAACAATCTGCCGTGATTAATGAAGACAATAGTGTTTAAAGGAATGCCCTGGAAACTAGTTTAAGTGTACTCATTTCTCCCTCTGCCCTGGAAATGTTTTTTTTTTCTTTTTTTTGCCTGTTTAGCAGTACTCCTAATTTAGTTTCTAATTGCCTTGCATTCTAATTAAATATTAAGTTTGTTTTGCATTTTTAAATGAATTCCCTTTGCTGTCTCCTGCTTCATTTTATGAAGGTGTAATAAACAGGAAACACATTTGTGTACCAGTCAGGCTCCTGACACTTTCCCACTGTTGTTAGTAAAGCAGCTTAACAAATTAAAATGAAAATGGTATATTTTTATAAATGAGTTTTTATTGAATATTTTTATTTATAAACTGATGGTACTTTAAGAATATAAATTACTTGATATGAATTCAGGTATTCCCATCAAGTCATTCGATGTCTGTGTGTAATAGGTTTTTTGTTTTTACACTTGTTTAGTTCTATATTGTGTAAAAAGAAAAATAAAATCTCAAGTAAGTTAAGCCTGATCGACTTAAAGGACAACACCTCAACAGAGACTCTGGGATCATAACAACTCTGTGAGGTCCTAACTATCAATGACTTGAATAATGTAAATACAGAAATGCAGAATGAGCAGCAGTTTGGAATAGGTTAACAAAACATTCTATTCTCAAGCTACTGAAGACTTTGAGTCCTTAGAGGTTTATTCTCGTTTTTGGTTTATTCTGGTTTTTAGCTTCCTGTTGTCTTTGTCTTTCTCTTCACTGTCACCTATTGTAATTTCCATTGATATTTTCTTTTTCTTGAGCTTTCCTGGAGCTTTAAAAATGGGTTAATCGCCTTTGCTGACCTTGGAGACCTTATTTAAAAGTTAATATTTTTTAACATTATTGCAATGGCATTTTGTTTTTTCAATGGACGCTACCATTTTGAGAATTTTGTGTTGCTCATTACCATTGTAATAAATCCCACAATCCATCAATAGCGCTACAATGTAAAGATCACCTCTTGCAGCACTTGTTTAATCGAGATTGAACTCTTTTCTGAATTTTGAAGCTAAGACTTCAATTTATGGGTAAGCATTTCAGGTTCTGTCATTTCTCTCTTTGACCTCTGGTGTTGACCTTTGCTATTTTACTTTTGATCTCGTCTTTTCTCCTAGTGCTTCATCAAGAGAATTTTCTATCTTTCTTTCAGTATAATGTCATTTGAATAAACCTATTATTATAAAAATAATGACTTTATCACTGGTATGTTAAAAAGATAAGTTTTATCAGCATTTAAGTTACTCTTTAGACTATTCTATTCATTTTACATTTTCTTGTCATTATTATTATTTCACTATCTGCTTTTATAATTCTGAATTTTTTTAAGATGCTACAACTGCCTTTCATGTATAGAGTGTGTTGTGTACGTAAGTGTATTGTTATTTATTGAAAACATTAACATCACATTTTCACAGTGTATATATTTACAAAAGGGCGGCACGGTGTCGCAGTGAGTAGCGCTGCTGCCTCACAGTTAGGAGACCTGGGTTCACTTCCTGGGTCCTCCCTGCGTGGAGTTTGCATGTTCTCCCTGTGTCTGCATGGATTTCCTCCCATAATCCAAAGACATGCAGGTTAGGTGCATTGGCAATCCCAAATTGTCCCTAGTGTGTGCTTGGTGTGTGTGTGTGCCCTGTGGTGGGCTGGCGCCCTGCGCGGGGTTTGTTTCCTGCCTTGCACCCTGTGTTAGCTGGGATTGGCTCCAGCAGGCCCCCGTGACCCTGTAGGTAAGATATAACGGGTTGGATAATGAATTGATGGATATATTTACAAAAGAACTGGTCAATTCTGAATATTAGTGAATCTGATCAAACAACATAATTTCAGATGACCAATCATAAAGCATTTTAGAGCACCTTCTGAGGGAGTTTACCTGCTTGGAGTTTACTTTGCCTCTCTTGCACATTCTGCTGTTGAAGTCCACCTTTAAGCAGGTCAGGGCTAATATGCTGAGTAAATAGTTGAACTCCACTGTTACTACCTTTAGCAATTTTAATCAATTAAAGTAGGAAACTCTTTAAATACAAGCAGGTGGTTAAAAGTTCTACTAGAGAGAGAACTCTGGACCACTGTTACCGCAGTGTCACAGGTGCTTACCATGCTAATGAACAGGCCTATGTCTTGGGCAATTTATTTATTGTCCCTTCTTACAAGTAGAAGTTAAAATCAGTAAAGCTAGTAATAAGAACAATATACAGGTGAGCACAGAAGGGTTTCCAAGGAGCAGAAGCTTTATTACAATTCTGGAAGATACAAACACAAGACCCTTTTGGAAATGGTCCGGCCACACAGGAAACACATGTCAAACGTGACACTTCGGCCCCAACTCCTGGTCAAAAGGACACAAAGACTTCCTAGTCAAGGGGGTACAGCGGCTCGGAAGCAGCGACTGGAGCAGATGGAGTCTGGGAGAAGAAAGGACAGGAGAGTGAGACCTTAGGATGGCCAAGGCACAATCTTTTAAATGTCCAAAGCCTTGTGCAAGGAACACATCGTGCAGCAAGCCTGTAGATCATCCCGCAAAGAGGAGGTGCAAGAGTGTTTGTTTCCCATTGCAATACTGTTTAAGAGGGAATTTCTGAAGAGCATCTGTGTCCCCCTGCGGCAGCGGTCACACCCCCACCCTCAGCTTTGTTTACACCTTCGTGAACTAAGCAACTTGCAAAACCAGGCTCAGCTAGGCGAGGTAGGACATCAGTATTGATGTGCGCAGAGTCGGGATGATGACAGACAATAGAGTTAAACAGCTGCAAGTTTATGAACCACCTTATACTGTAAGTTGAGAGTTTGCATCCTTCTCTCTGTACAGCCACTGAAGGTGAGTGTGAGTGGGGCCCATTTGATTGCTAAACACTCCTTCTCAATGGTCAAGACATTTCCTACTCATATATGTGATGGGGTGCTCTGCACGACCAAAAACCTGAGACAGGACAGCCCCCAAACCAAATGCACTAGCGTCTGTCTGCAGGATGAACTTTCGAGAGAAATCCAGGTTCCTTAAAACCGGGTACGATGACAAAGCAGTCTTTAGATCACAGAAGGACCATTCACAATCATCCGACGAGACAACACAGCGGTTCTTTCTGCCCTTTGTAAGATCAGTAAGAGGAGCAGCTCTATTCGCAAAATTTGGGATGAATCTCCTATAATAACCAGCAAGTCTGAATATGGCATAAACCTGTTTTTGCGTTTCTGGATGGGGGTAAGCAAGCACCTCATCCACCTTCTTCAGTTGTGGTCTAACCAAACCCCTGCCCATAGAATAACCCAAATAATGCATTTCATATATGCCCAACTTACATTTCTTAGGGTTAGCTGTCTACACAGTCTGTCTTAAGCTGTCAAGTACAGCTTGAAGTTGCTCCAAATGCGAGTGCCAATTATTACTGAAAATTACAACATCACTGAGATACGCCCCAGAATATTCAGAATGGGTGCACAAAATCATCATATGCTGGAAAATTACAGGAGTACCACGTAGACCAAACAGGAGTCTAGTAAACTCAAATAATCCATCGGGGTGGCAAAAACTGTTTTTTCACAAATGGAAACTTCAAGAGGCACTTGCCAATACCCTTTCATAAGATCGAGTTTAGAGAAATTGTTGTGGAACATCAGAATGTCTTGGAGTTAGCACTCAGGAAGGTATTCAAAGAAGTTTGTCCTGAAATGGATAAATATATAAATACAGTTATATATTAAATACATTTCTGTCATGAAAACTGTATTCTAAATAAAGCATTTATTAAACACAATAAGGATAATCCATGGATTTCTAAAGAACTGGAAAAGTTAATGCACATCTAAAAAGGAAGCTCAAAAAGGCTCCATAAAAATGAATTTCATTTGGGCAGTGTAGTTAAGAATGCTAAATGTACAAATAAGGACAGGCATGAAGAGCATTTTCCACTGATGATTGTACTCTGCTTGGGAAGGACTACAAATGATTACTGATTACAAATGTAAATCCTGTTACCCCTGACTGATTCTTCTCTACTTAATCAGTTGAGCTGTCTTTACTGCAGGCTTGAGAGGCACCCCTCCATCTACAGCCCTCCTTGTGTCTCTGCACAACCTTCCTTATCTCCCTTTCACTCTAATTCTTCCTTTCTGCTATAAATCACTGATAATGAAGTACTTTTGGACTTCTAGCAACATAAATGTCATAAAAGCAGCTAGCCAAGACAACATCTCACCACCCACATTAAGAAACATTAGTTGTCTATTTTTTATGCTTTTTTGAATTTATTAAAAACATGCAATGCTCCATACAATAAATTCAAACTTAACAAAACTAAATTCAGTTCAGCCCCCACCCATGAGAAAGAGAGGAAGGTCAACAGCCAGAGTAAAACTTTAAAAATAGTAAACAGGAAAGATGTCCTTCTCCCCAGTATAAATGCTTATTCTAAAATGTTATTTATTTGAACCTTTGTTTAAAAAAAAAAAATTGTTATAAAAAAGTTTTGAACAGATCCTCTAAGTGAGAAGTAGATTTTTTCTAATTTCAAATAATATATAACATCAGTTACCCACTGACTTAAAAGAGGTGGGTTATGATTCTTCCATTTGAGCAAGATAAATCTACATGCTAGTAGTGAAGTATAGGCAATTACAGTTTGTTTGTCCTTCTCTACCTTAAGACCATCTGGAAGTACACCAAACACAGCTGTTAGTGGATTAGGAGTGATTGTGACACTAAAGCTGTCTGAAAGGCATTTAAACATTTTGGTCCAAAATTATGTCAATTTTGTGCACGCCCAAAACACTTGGCCCAATGAGGCTGGAGCTTGATTGCAACATTCACAGGATGGATCTTTCCTTGAAAACATTTTGGACAATTGTAAATGGGACAGATGTGCTCGATAGATGATTTTAAGTTAATAATTGTATGTTTTGCACATATGGAGCTGAAGTGAATTCTGCGCATCACTGCCTCCTCACTCCTTTTCTGAAATGTTGAGTGAGAGATCCTTTTCCCACTGTACTCTTGGATCTTTGAAAGGGAGGGACTTTAAAAGGTTTTTGTATATTACAGAAATGCTGTCTGAGTCCTCAAGTCTAATCAATATATCTTCCGGAATAGCAATAGGTGGGAGGTGAGGAAAATTGGACAGGTTTTGTTTAGTAAAGTTTCTAATTTGGAGGTAGTGAAAGACATGTTGCTGGAAAGTTAAATTTGGAGTGTAATTGTTCGTAGGGTGTGAAGATGTTGTCTATGTACAAATCTCAAAGTGATTTAATTCTGAATGTTTTCCAAACATTAAAAATTGTGTACATTTGAGATAGTGGAAAAAGGTGGTTATAATGCAGAGGTGCCACAGATAAAAGCTTCTCTGTCTTGAAGTGCTTCCTACATTGGTTCCATATTCTAAATGAATGAAGCACAATTGGGTTGTTAGTGTATTGGCAATAACTTTTATTTTCTGGGGTACAAAGCAAGAAATATAAAGAAGTGCTGCAGGATTTTATTTCTATTGTGGACCACGCCTGTGTATGTTCATCTATTTGTGTCAATGTCCAGGTTTTTATAGCTTGTATATTTGCCGCCCAGTAATAATATTGAAAGTTAGGTAGAGCCATGTCACCTGCCTAAAGTCTTAGGTCTCTGTAGGGTCACCCCTTGGATATGTGGATGTTTTGAATTCCAAATAAATGAGGTTATGATTGAATCTAACTTGTTAAAAATTATTTATTGGTGTATATTGGAATGCTT
>JANRMT010062837.1:1611859-1659247 GCA_026402145.1 Polypterus bichir lapradei
GAATCTAACTTGTTAAAAATTATTTATTGGTGTATATTGGAATGCTTTGAAATAGAAAAAGGATCTTAGGAAGGATATTCATCTTAACAATGTTAATTCTTCACGCAAAAGTGAGATGAAGGGTAGACAATCTATGTAAGTCTTGCTTAAGTTTTTCCATGCAGACAGCAACATTTTTTTGATAAAGAGATTTATGTTTGCTTATCATTTTTGGTTAGAATTTTGACTACAATTACAGTAATCCCTCCTCGATCGCGGGGGTTGCGTTCCAGAACCCCCCGCGATAGATGAAAATCTGCGAAGTAGAAACCATATGTTTGTATGGTTATTTTTATATATTTTAAGCCCTTAGAAACTCTCCCACACTGTTAACATTATTAGAGCCCTCTAGACATGAAATAACACTCTTTAGTCAAAAGTTTAAACTGTGCTCCATGACAAGACAGAGATGACAGTTCTTTCTCACAATTAAAAGAATGCAAACATATCTTCTCTTCAAAGGAGTGCACGTCAGGAGCAGAGAATTTCAGAGAGAGAGAGCGAGATAAAAGCAAACAATCAAAAAGTCAATACGTGCTTTTAAGTATGCCGAAGCACCACGATAAAGCGGCATTTTGTAGAGGAGCGTCGGTATCCTCTAGGCAAACAGCCTCTGTGCAAACAGCCCCTCTGCACACACCCCCTCCGTCAGGTGCAGAGAACGTCAGAGAGAGTGAGAGAAAACGAGAAAAGCAAACAATCAAGCACCGCGCAGGAAGCACATCGTATATCATTGAGGAGTTTTAGTTAATATGTAATACATGCTCTGTTTGGGTAGCTTCTAAGCGATCCGCCAATAGCGTCCCTTGTATGAAATCAACTGGGCAAACAAACTGAGGAAGCATGTACCATAAATTAAAAGACCCGTTGTCCGCAGAAATCCGCGAACCAGCGAAAAATCTATGATATATATTCAGATATGCTTACATTTAAAATCCGCGATAGAGTGAAGCCGCGAAAGTCGATATAGCGAGGGATTACTGAACTGTTTCATGTTCTGGGCTCTGTTTAGTTGATTTTTGCTCTCCCACCTTTGGCCTTGGCTAGTTCTATATAACCATTTCCATCTCCCAAAACATGTGATCTAGTGAGGCTGGAGCTCGATTGCAATGTTTGCAGGTTGGATCTTGCCCTGGAAACAATTTGGACAATTTTAAATGAGATACATTGAATAATTGAATGCTTTGTGCATATGGAGCTAGAGTGAATTCTGTGCATGGCTGCCTTCCACTCCTTTTCTGAAATGTGGAGTGAGAGATCCTTTTTTTCACTGTACTCTGGGATCTTTAAAAGGAAGGGTCTTTAAAATGGTTTTATATATTATAGGAATGCTGTCTGGGCCTTCAACACTGATCAAAATTTCTTCTAGAATTGAAATAGGTAGGAAGTGAAGAAAATTGGGCAGATTTAATTTAGCAAAGTTTCTGATTTGGAGATAGTGGAAAATTTGTATTTGCGGGAAGCTAAATTTGAAGTGTAATTGTTTGTAGGATGCAAAGACATTATTAATATACAAATCACTAAATGATTTAATCCCATACATTTTCCAAACATTAAAAACTGTGTAAGTTTGAGATAGTGGAAAAAGGTGGTTATCATGTAGAGGTGCCACAGATAAAACATTTTGTAGCTTGGAGTGCATCCTACATTGGTGCCATATTCTGAGTGAATGAAGGACAATTTGGTTGTTAGTATATTGATGATGCCTTGTATTTACTGGTGTACAAAGCAAAGAATATAAAGAAAAATGTCAGTTGTCTTAATTTTCAATATGACTAACCCTGAATAATTAAACAACTGAACGGCTAATTCTTTAGTATCTCGCTTTGCTTATTGTGCCAAAAAATGTAGCAGGTTTTGATAATGCAGTATAGTGTATTCTCTATTTCTGCTACCTTTACTCTCATACCTGTGGACAAACAAGTGCTAACAGTGAAATTGAGTGAACACAGAGGTAATTGGAAAAAAGACAAATGAAATACATGAGCTCTAAAACTCAATGGTGCAGAGGAGGTCTTGTGTACTGCATCATGAAGGGAACTGGCAGGCCACTAGAGCAAAGGAAAATGGACCAGTAGATAAAATGTACTCAGAAAAACAAAAAATATGTTGAATGTGACAAAACCAAAATAAAAACAAAATTCAAAGTCAAAATCACTAAGCAGAAAGGTCGTATACAGGGAAATCTAAAATGAAAGAATACGTGTAAGTTTTTAAGAAGTATCCACAACCTTGAGTAAACAAGGAATCCTGATGTTGGTTTAAATATCATTGCATCCTCGGGTATGTGTTGCCTTAGGAAAGGAATGTAGTGTCTAGGCATTGAACCTTAAAATGGCAATATCCTAACAAAAATAATATGGTGTTGCAGTAATGTGAAATCACAATAATGAATTAAAACAGTCAGTCCAAATACAAAATGAAACAATGAAATGAAGTCAGTCAGTTTCTAAACCGTTTAGTCCTGAAAAGGGTCACGGGAGGTGCTGGAGCCTATCCCAAATAATACAGGATGCAAGGCTGGAACAAATCTGAGTGCACCAGTCCATCACAGGGCAAATACAGTCCAACTGCACACTAGGGACAATTTGGTATCGCCAATCCTCCTAACTAGTGTGTCTTTGGGCTGTGGGAGGAAACCAGATTACCCAGAACAGACGTGAGGAGACACAAACCCTGGTCTCTTTGTTGCAAGGTAACAGTGCTACTGCTGCTCCACTGTGCCACCCCTATTAAACAAAGTTACAATTAGGATCCACTTGATTCAGAACTTACTTAAAAAATGCGGTACCTGAGAGAAAAGTGTATTGGTAAAGGAAAGAAATTTAGACAATCTAGATTTCATAGCATTAAGAAAGTGCTTTTATTGGCTGAATAACAAGAAGCCAATGCTGAAATACAGTTTCTGGGTAGAGTGTAATATTCAGGCAAGGTAAAATAGCATGATATGTCCCATCCAATAGGTAGAAAAAGCTGTTCCAAATAATGAAAGACACAATGAAAGGCAATAACCAAAGTGGTGGGATCCCTTTTTCATTTTGTTTGGCAAGACACTGTCCGGCATATCTAGCTTTAACTGTCTTAACTAAACATATATAAACCAGTTTGAACTCATTACTTAATATTATCTCTTGGTTTTTGGCATATTTATTTTACCTAGTTCATTTTTTGCTGATTTGTTTTACTGTTGTAAAAGGGGGAAAGAAAGTGAAGTTTTCATTAATGGGTTTATCTAAATACAGTGAGGTGCCAAAATTGCATAACCATACAGGTGCTGGTCATAAAATTAGAATATCATGACAAGGTTGATTTTTTTCAGTAATTCCACTCAAAAAGTGAAACTTGTGTATTAGATTCATTCATTACACACAGACTGATGTATTTCATATGTTTATTTCTTTTAATTTTGATGGTTATAACTGACAACTAATGAAAGTCCCAAATTCAGTATCTCAGAAAATTAGAATATCAATTAAGACCAATGCAAAAAAAGGATTTTTAGAAATGTTGGCCAACTGAAAGGTATGAACATGAAAAGTATGAGCATATACAGCACTGAATATTTAGTTGGGGCTCCTTTGGCCTGGATTACTGCAGCAATGCGGTGTGGCATGGAGTCGATCAGTCTGTGGCACTGCTCAGGTGTTATGAGAGCCCATGTTGCTCTGATAGTGGCCTTCAGCTCTTCTGAATTGTTGGGTCTGGCGTATTTCTATGGGGTTAAGGTCAGGCGAGTTTGCTGGCCAATCAAGAACAGGGATACCATGGTCCTTAAACCAGGTACTGGTAGCTTTGGCACTGTGTAAAGATGCCAGGTCCTGTTGGACAATGAAATCTGCATCTCCATAAAGTTCATCAGCAGCAGAAAGCATGAAGTGCTCTAACACTTCCTGGTAGATGGCTGCGTTGACCTTGGACCTCAGAAAACACAATGAACCAACACCAGCAGATGACATGGCACCCCAAACCATGACTGACTGTGGAGACTTTACACTGGACCTCAAGCAACGTGGATTCTGTGCCTCTCCTCTCTTCCTCCAGACTCTGGGACCTTGATTTCCAAAGGAAATGCAAAATTTACTTTCATCAGAGAACATAACTTTGGACCACTCAGCAGCAGTCCAGTCCTTTTTGTCTTTAGCCCAGGCGAGACGCTTCTGGCGCTGTCTTTTGTTCAAGAGTGGCTTGACACAAGGAATGCGACAGCTGAAACCCATGTCTTGCATAAGTCTGTGTGTGGTGGTTCTTGAATCACTGACTCCAGCTGCAGTCCCCCACAGTTTTGAATGTTTTTTGTTTCACAATCCTCTCCAGGGTGTGGTTATCCCTATTGCTTGTACACTTTTTTCTACCACATCTTGTCCTTCCCTTCGCCTCTCTATTAATGTGCTTGGACACAGAGATCTGTGAACAGCCAGTCTCTTTAGCAATGACCTTTTGTGTCTTGTCCTCCTTGTGCAAGGTGTCAATGGTCGTCTTTTGGACAACTGTCAAGTCAGCAGTCTTCCCCATGATTGTGTAGCCTACAGAACTTGACTGAGAGACCATTTAACACTAGAATTACCAGAGCCTACGAAAAAACTCGTAATTCCGTCCCACCTTAAATTGCTTCTTAAATCCCTTCACACCTCTCCGCCAGCATCCTTTGTCTTCTAAATGTGCTGATAAAGAGAAGCTAGGAGCAGCCGGCTATTCCATCCCCCCACCATTTTAGAACGTGGACGAACTTCTCTCAGCTCATGCCTTGATTGAGTATCTGGGAGTGAAGTGAAGTTTTAGAGTGGAAATAATAGATCGTTATTTGGAACACACGCATTTCATGTCTGTTCCGTTTCTACAGTAATCTGTGTAAACACATTGTTAAAACAGAAACGTTTTTTATATTCTAGTAGTAGATGACAAAATGTAGGCATAAACTGTATAATGTATGAAGCCTGAAGTCCAAATAACAAAGAAACATTTTCACAAAAGGTTCAAATATAACACAATTGCGCTTTTATTCAAAAATATAACTGCAGAAACAAAAAGCCGCCTTAACATGCGACATTGACGGCAACTTAGTATAACTGCCTCCGTGGTGCAATACAATCAGTTCTCGCCTTGAAATCAAAAGGTCGCGAGTTCGATCCTGCACCACTCCGTTTTGAGAAGTAACTGCTCTTAGTCTTACTATTTTAGAGTAAAAGCATACATTTGATTTCAGTCTGTAACAGCCGGTGCAATTTATGATCCTTGTAAAGGTTAGCTTTTTTTTTTTTTAATTCACTTTTCATTCTCTCAGTCGTGTTCAGAATCAATCCATACAACCCCATCTGACAGGGCTGTTTTCACTAAACACGCGCTATAGCTCTGCAGTGTACCACGATGCATACTAACGCGACCCCCCACCCCCCAAACGGTTCTGACACACAAACGTTGGCGAAGCTGCCTTCTTCGTATCTCACCGTCACTTGATTTTCTTTTTTTTCAGTTTTATTGAGTGTTCCTGCCAGAGCCCGCATGTTGCTGTATGCGGTTTCTTTTGTACTCCAGGACATGCAGAGGAGAGAATGGTAAAGAGCAGTAACTTCGGCGCTATATGCAATAATCAGACACTCCCCATCTGCCCGTGTCGTTCAAACACAGGAACATATATTGGTGTAAAAGTATAACAAAAGTGCACTTTTATTCAAGTGCACTTTTTCCATCGCCTTTTCCTGTAAGAAGCAATGTACACACTTCTCTCTATGCTGTGGTTTCTATTACACACCTGAAAGAAAGAAACAATATATGTAAAAATATCATCGCACTAATGCAATATTATTTGAAAACGAACAGCGTCAGATCGAGTGTGAATTTATGCAGGAACTGGAAATTCTCTGATGCGGGACCTTCCCCCAGGGAAGAAAGTACAGTGTCAGGTGCTCATTCAGTGTAATAGGAACCATAGCACAGAGAGGTGTGTACACTGCAACAAGTACACGTGTCGTAAATGTAGGAAGGACGGTCCTTGGGTGTGTGGGAACTGTTAATATTTGAATGTGATGATTTTATATAGCACGGAATGAAAATCAGCACTTCTTAGCATTGCACCATGCAAGCTGTCGTATCAATCGCCTGCTGTAACTTGCTTTCTTTTTTCTTCGGTTATACAGGTAGTCTTGAATAAAAGTGCACTTGTTTTGTTTGCGAAATGAAGTGTCTGCGTGCACTTTTCGTGGCATTACACGTGTATTTTTTGAGCATGCCCGTTTGAGCATGCTCAATCACAGGAACATAACTTGGTGTAAAAGTATAACAAAACAACGGGCAGATGGGGAGTGTCTGATGATTGCATATAGCGCTGAAGTTATTGCTCTTTACCATTCTCTCCTCTGCATGCCCTGGAGTACAAAAGAAACAGAATACAGACGCGCTATAGCTCTGCGCTGTACCACGATGCATACTAACGCACCCCCCCCAAAGGGTTCTGACACACAAACGTTGGCGAAGCTGCCTTCTTCGTATCTCACCGTCACTTGATTTTCTTTTTATTCAGTTTTATTGAGTGTTCCTGCCAGTCCCCGCATGTTGCTGTATGCTGTTTCTTTTGTACTCCAGGACATGCAGAGGAGAGAATGGTAAAGAGCAGTAACTTCGGCGCTATATGCAAGCATCAGACACTCCCCATCTGGCCGTTGTTTTGTTATACTTTTACACCAACTTATGTTCCTGTGATTGAGCATGCTCAAACGGGCATGCTCAAAAAATACACGTGTAATGCCACGAAAAGTGCACGCAGACACTTCATTTTGCAAACAAAACAAGTGCACTTTTATTCAAGACTACCTGTATAACCGAAGAAAAAAGAAAGCAAGTTACAGCAGGCGATTGATACGACAGCTTGCATGGTGCAATGCTAAGAAGTGCTGATTTTCATTCGGTGCTATATAAAATCATCACATTCAAATATTAACAGTTCCCACACACCCAAGGACCGTCCTTCCTACATTTACGACACGTGTACTTGTTGCAGTGTACACACCTCTCTGTGCTATGGTTCCTATTACACTGAATGAGCACCTGACACTGTACTTTCTTCCTTGGGGGAAGGTCCCACATCAGAGAATTTCCAGTTCCTGCATAAATTCACACTCGATCTGACGCTGTTCGTTTTCAAATAATATTGCATTAGTGCGATGATATTTTTACATATATTGTTTCTTTCTTTCAGGTGTGTAATAGAAACCACAGCATAGAGAGAAGTGTGTACATTGCTTCTTACAGGAAAAGGCGATGGAAAAAGTGCACTTGAATAAAAGTGCACTTTTGTTATACTTTTACACCAATATATGTTCCTGTGTTTGAACGACACGGGCAGATGGGGAGTGTCTGATTATTGCATATAGCGCCGAAGTTACTGCTCTTTACCATTCTCTCCTCTGCATGTCCTGGAGTACAAAAGAAACCGCATACAGCAACATGCGGGCTCTGGCAGGAACACTCAATAAAACTGAAAAAAAAGAAAATCAAGTGACGGTGAGATACGAAGAAGGCAGCTTCGCCAACGTTTGTGTGTCAGAACCGTTTGGGGGGTGGGGGGTCGCGTTAGTATGCATCGTGGTACACTGCAGAGCTATAGCGCGTGTTTAGTGAAAACAGCCCTGTCAGATGGGGTTGTATGGATTGATTCTGAACACGACTGAGAGAATGAAAAGTGAATTAAAAAAAAAAAAAAGCTAACCTTTACAAGGATCATAAATTGCACCGGCTGTTACAGACTGAAATCAAATGTATGCTTTTACTCTAAAATAGTAAGACTAAGAGCAGTTTACTTCTCAAAACGGAGTGGTGCAGGATCGAACTCGCGACCTTTTGATTTCAAGGCGAGAACTGATTGTATTGCACCACGGAGGCAGTTATACTAAGTTGCCGTCAATGTCGCATGTTAAGGCGGCTTTTTGTTTCTGCAGTTATATTTTTGAATAAAAGCGCAATTGTGTTATATTTGAACCTTTTGTGAAAATGTTTCTTTGTTATTTGGACTTCAGGCTTCATACATTATATAGTTTATGCCTACATTTTGTCATCTACTACTAGAATATAAAAAACGTTTCTGTTTTAACAATGTGTTTACACAGATTACTGTAGAAACGGAACAGACATGAAATGCGTGTGTTCCAAATAATGATCTATTATTTCCACTCTAAAACTCCATTTCACTCCCAGATACTCAATAAAGGCATGAGCTGAGAGAAGTTCGTGCACGTTCTAAATTGGTGGGGGGATGGAATAGCCGGCTGCTCCTAGCTTCTCTTTATCAGCACATTTAGAAGACAAAGGACGCTGGAGGAGAGGTGTGAAGGGATTTAATAAGCAATTTAAGGTGGGACGGAATTACGAGTTTTTTCGTAGGCCCTGGTAATTCTAGTGTTAAAGGCTTTTGCAGGTGTTTTGAGTTAATTAGCTGATTAGAGTGTGGCACCAGGTGTCTTCAATATTGAACCTTTTCACAATATTCTAATTTTCCGAGATACTGAATTTGGGACTTTCATTAGTTGTCAGTTATAATCATCAAAATTAAAATAAATAAACATTTGAAATACATCAGTCTGTGTGTAATGAATGAATCCAATATACAAGTTTCACTTTTTGAATGGAATTACTGAAATAAATCAACTTTATCATGATATTCTAATTTTATGACCAGCACCTGTAGTTCCTACCTCTGGTTATAGTATGTGTACTTGCTGAGTTACCCAGCATTCCCAAGTTGGACAATGATAAAGTGGAAAGGTAAAAGTAATTCCTTATTATCCTTAAGCCTACTGCATTAATTACTTAATTATTGTAAGTGCTGGTGCAGATAACCCCAAATTGCAATAAAAACTCTGAAAGCAATATGTCAAGTCAAAAACAGTGAGGGAAATTCATGATTAAAGAAACTATTTAATGGAATGGGCTGGAATTGAACCTGGATTTCTTAGTTTAAAGGCACCCATCATGCTTCCATGACAGCCTAAGTGGTACTGATTCTCTTCCTATAGTACTCCATATCACATTCCATATTTGAAACTTTAACTATTTCACGGTATATTAAATATGTCATTTCCTAATTTACTGCAAATTTAGATTTGGAAATGTGATTGTATTTAAGATAAACACACTCAGCAACCACAGTTTGCTATAAATTTTAAGGCAGCGATAGGGTTATGACGGATTGTTCTGATCCTGAACTGCCCCCTCCAAGGGAGAACAAAGCCAAAAGTTATAAATCATAAATCTGGTTTATGCAGCTTCACATACAACATAATAGCAGCACTGGGCAGGCTGTGATAGTTGTGAAATGTTGAGATTACACTAGAGATGCCAAATTGCAATAAATAACTACAGAGAAAATGTGACCTATTTAGAGCTATAACAAATATAATAGGAGAAATGCTTTATTAAAGAAAAAGTTACAGTGCCTATAAAAAGTATTCACTCCTTTTGAAGATTTCACATTTGTAACACTTTACACTGTGTCCATAATTACACTGTAAGTACTAGGTAATTACCTGTATAAGTACAGTGTAACTACAAGTTATTTCTCCATACTTACTGTGTAATACAAAGTAACGCTATAGTTAACTACTCAGTTGTCATTGTTATTCCACAGTTTATATAATTACAATGTAACAATTTATCACTAATCCAAAAAAAGTGTACTTACATAGTTACATTGTGTCTGTACTTTCAAAATCTCACAGCTGGCGCAGTGGTAGTGCTGCTGATTTGCAGTAAGGAGACTGTGGAAGATTGTGGGTTCACTTCCCGGTTCCTCCCTGTATGGATAGCGCTTTGAGTACTGAGAAAAGTGCTATATAAATGTAATGAATTATTAAAATGTAATAAAAACATCAGGATATGTAACTACAACTATGTAACAGATGTTCCATGGTCTGGGTAATTGTAATGGGGAATTGCAGTGGTTGGATCAGTGATAAATTGTTGTTGGCAGAGGTGAGTCAATATTATGGCATAACCTACACAAACGTAATGCCAAAACTGCAATACAATTGCTTAGAAATAACAGTGTTATTTTTTCTCTAATGGCCAGATCTTAATTCAATTCAGAATTTGTAGATAGATTTGAAAAGAGCTGTTCACTCATGATCCCTCTTCTACCTGCCAGAGCTTCAGTAGTTTTGCCAAGAAAAATAGGGAAAAAGGCAGTGTCTGTAAAGAGCTGTCCACAAACACTCAAGGCCTTGAATTGCTGCCAAAGATGCATTAACTAAATACTAACTTGTAGGGGTTGAATATTTATGTGATCCAATATTTTGGGTTTATGTTTGTCATCAGTTTAGGTCAAATTATAGAGATCTGTTTTCTCTTTGATATTAAAGAGTCTTTTTTTCTGTTGATCAATGTCAAAGAAGACATTACATCCATTGTGATTCAATGTTGGGTACCAATAATGTGTGAAAACTACAAAGGCACTATAAATGTAAAGGGCAGAAATCAAAACTGGATTTCTTGATTGAAAAGCAAGCATGGTACTCATCACACCACCATCATAACACTGTAAAACCTGATGAGTTAAGAAAGCTCAAATGGTTTGAGAAAACTGATTGCCTTAAACCATTTAAGTTTAATGATTCAATCATTTGAGCAGCACTAATTCTCTGAACTGTGTATGAACAACTCAAGTACTTACTGTTTATATAAGCTTAAGTAACGTGAATTGTATGAACTATATTTATTTTGCTGAACTTAAAATTGTTGAGAGTTTGGACTTAAAATTAATTTATTGTAATGAATGAGAGTGATATTACTCTTGCTTACATGTTACTGTTTTTACACAAATCCTACAACTTAATTTGAACTAACTCACTTCTTTCTATTCAGGTAAAATATTAGGCCACAATTGCTATTTTAAATAGTTGCTACTCACTTCAATTAAGGAAACTGGTTTACATTGCATTAACTAGATACAAATACTCACAAATACTCAAGAGGATAACCAGAGAGATGCAAACAATGCTTAAAACACCAATTACACTCTTGACTAAATTACATGCTAAAGTTTGCATTAAATAGATAAATCAATAAGAATCTCCTAAAACCTCTGAACAATAACTTCTGAAATTGTTACATAGATGTTCTGAAAGCCCCTGAGAAAATCAAATCAAAGTAAAACGTGCAACCATAAATTACCAGGACTCATATTTTAACCAGCCATGTCAACTAGATTCTAGTCACATCAGTACCTTCAAAAAAAAAACAAGCAAAAACTTCTGAGAATGAGATGAATACATCTGCTTACAAAGGAGTTTTAAATATGCAACAGCTACTTCTCTGATTTTTTTCAAAACAAGATGATTTATATTAAAACAAATCATATTTACCCACAACACTGACATTTTGATAGATTTCTTGAAAATGAATTGATGTAACAAACAAATTTAAGTCAGGAATTAGTATATACAGTGCAGGAAACATAAAAGATTAACACATTTATTGGCTTCTTGTTGAAATATTTTAACAAACAAAAAAAAAAAAAACTAAAGGCTGACATTGTTCACAGCAAAATGCACATTCTTTTGTCAAAAAGTACATATTAAGAACTTTACTTTAGTCAAGTTCATTTCTCCAGGCTTGTAACTTTTAGTTCTGAGTTGCTTTCTTCCATCATTAACCTTTACTGCAGACTGAAGAATAAGCAATGAATAAATGTAAAGGGTACCTTGTAAATTCTGAAGATCTCTGATGAGTCTTGTTTTAAGTAGAAAGTTAGGCCAGCTAGGATGGTGCCTCTTGCTGTATTTATGTCATTCTTATCCTGTTGTACAAATTAGTATCTGTATTAGGCTGCTGTTAATATTTAATTTCCAGTTTAATACATTAACAACATTACTACCTGCTCCTCATATGCCATTAGAAGATTTGCCATCTAATTCCCAAAAACTCCAGTCTTCTTTTCCTTTTAGAGCTTTGGAAGCTGTGGTGTATTCTTGTCTAGTCCAGCGGCAAAGGAATATGGCAGGTTTTGATTGGTGATCCTATGGAATTCACTGTAGAGATGTACCAAATATAATGGCATGTAATAAACTTGAATTATCCTACATCATTGAAGAGAAAAAAAAAACAGACAGACAGACATGTCCTAAATATTTTGATACAAGCAAATCGGACAGAAGTATTTTAAACATTTTCACTGATCACATCTAAATTGTTGTTTGTAATATGTATTCTGAAGTAAACATATCTAAAGTTCTTAATGCAAAAACAACAATGCCACAATGATGAACTAGGCACATATCCACATTGTTTTTTTGTTAAAAGCTTCTGTAATGTTTCCACTCACTTAGAATTCACAAAACAGGGCTGGCCATTTATCTTTCAACTCTGCAATGGGAGGAGCGGCATTCACAATTTCTTCACACTTAAGTGCAAAGGTATGTTGAATGTGCTGATGGATAAGTGTCATTTCTGTCTGTTTGCAGTTGTCTTCTTGAATTCCTCCACCATTTCTAGCCTCACTGTCTCTAATGTGTCCTTATTGTCACCTGAAGGATAATTAGGAAGGAAGTTGACTTCCCCTATTCTGGGTCTTTTAATGTTTGACCGGGACCTGTTGCTTCTGGGTTGCTTCTGCTGTGCTTTCCTGCATTGATGGCTATGTCTTTTATACCAGCTCTACTTAATTTTGTTCTATAATTGCCCATCTTGAAGTACAGGCTGTTCTTCTTGCCATCATATCCTGTATTAAAGCCACTCTCTTTTGCATCGCACGCTTAGGCCTTCAGTGATGTCCTACCTGAATTAATCCGTCTCTTAATACCATTATTATGATGACACAACATCAACATTTATTTATATAGCACATTTCAAATTATGTAGCTAAAAGTGATTTACAAGATGAAGAAAGAAAAAAGAAAAATATAAAAATAAGATCACACAATACTAAGTAACAGAGAATAAAGTAAGGTCCAATGGTCAAGAGGACAGAAAAAACAAAAAAAAGAAACTCTAGGGGGCTGGAGAAAAAAAAAAAAAAAAATCTGCAGGGGTTCAGAGGCAACAAAACAACCCAGCCCCCACTGGGCATTCTACCTAAAATAAATTATCTAAATCAGTCCTCATGGTTTTAAGGCTTTAGAAACCATCAATATTATACAGAAACACAGTATAACAGGGCGTTGCCTCACAGACAGCTATCTCATGTAGTGAGAATGAATGCCATTAGTAAAGCAAGAAACCCAATTAACACAATTCAACAATTCACAATTCCTTTCACTGCAGCCACAGATGCACTACATATATCATCTCCAGCAGAAGCATCTATATCACCCTAATAAAATGAAAACATATAAAAAATAAAATGCATTGTAGTCACCAAAAATACTGATTATTTGTACACAAGATCCATCCTCCTTTCTTCAAAAACAGTTCAATCACTGATAATGTAAGTCTGTGTTGTTTTCAGCAAGAAAAGAAAGAAGCTCCAAATAGTTGCCTGTATTTGTGGATCCTGCTCTTTCATCGTGTCCCATAAATGAAAGTTCCTTTTTACCCAACAATATGACACAATCTATCAGTCTTATCAATATTTGCCTATTTTAATTCACCTTTTCGTTGTGGAGCTCCATTTCCCTACACACTTATTTGTTGAGCTGTAGATCCACTCGGTTTCCCCAAAAGTTTTCAAAAGCATCGTTGCTTGTTAGTGTTTGGCTGTGCTTTGGGGTCTCATTGCTGCCTAGGTTAGACAATTCAAGTTTGCAAACCCAGTGTGGCTCTAAACACTAAGTCAATCTGTTGCAAATAACAGACATTCTAAGCAATAAAACTTGCACTGCTCCTTGAAGGCTGTGAGCTAAAGGTACCACTTATAGTTACTGGATTGAAAGTGGTGGATCAACAGGTTTGCTAGCTTCGGAGTTGGCTGACCGTTCCTCACGATGTCCAGCCTTTCTTGAAAAGCCAGTCTTGAAAATGGTTTTGTAAGTATATCTGTGAACAAATCAATTTCCTCTCCTCTGTCTGCCATTGTGGGTTGAAAAAAACAGCTATTAAATGTACATGAATATGTTTTACCTTGAGCAGGTTGCTACAGATCGCTCTCTGACCATCCAATCACAGAACATGAAAATGCCAATGTTATCATATGCCTGCTAGTTGGCCCCGGTATATCCCCAACTCAAAATCTGATTATTTAAAGCAACAGTTTCATTGCCATCTATTTTAAGCTACAGGTGCCTTCACTGTGGAGTATGATGTCTCAAGGCAGATTTATTTTACCCTGGCAACACATGTTGGCTGGAATATCATTGGATAAAAGCTCTAACATAAACATATATTACTATAAGCAGCTCAACCAAGAGAAAAGCTATCAAATGAAGAGAATAGGCTATTGTGAATTATTTAAGCCATATTCTTTGAAAATTATATTAGTAAAAAATTAAAAAATAATAAAATAAAACATACGTCAGTGATTTTGACTTGTGCTTAGGCCAGCAGAGGAGGCCTTGCTGGTCTTGATGGCCCACCACTGCTTTTAAGCATGGTTCTTTACTCACTAGGGCCTCTGTAGCCTTGCCTATTAGTTTGCTAATAGGGTATGCTTTGTGTTCATAAATTTCAGCAGCCCATCACATCCAGGATATTACGTTTTCAATCCCTGGTCAACTGCAAATATTTCGCCTCTTTCTGAAAAATGCTGTTGCCCTTGGTTAAAGTAAACTCCACATCATAAGAGAACGATGGAACTACAAAGCTTTATGGCCGTTCTATTGAGATGCTCAGGTAAAAGTATATTATCTGAAAGTATCACCGTGTCATCAGGGCTATTTGAGCTGAGATTAGATTCAGCTAGTCAGACTAACATTATTGTTGCCTTTAATGGAAGAGCCTCTGTATTCACTAAATTACAAAGGGCATTATGAAAATCAGGATCTTGATACTGCAGTCAAAAGTCATGGGCCATGTTCAGCTTACTTTTCAGTTCTAATGTGAGGTCAGTAACGACCTCAAGGCAATAAGGCCAGATGAGCTTTTTGGCATTTTCTTCGTCAAGGATGACCCTAAATTTGAGAGACACTGCCATTTTAATTTTATTGCAAAAACCTATAAGAAACACAAGAAAATCAAGCTTCAAGCATATGCATGTAATAGCATAGCATGTATAACATCTTATGTCCTAATACTATTAAACAATAGTGAAAAATATAGTCTTCACCTTTAAATATATTTCTCTGTTTGGGTAGTCCTTAGGTTCACCAAAGTCACCAGACAAAAAGACAGAAGACAGTTGGATGTGGTACTCCTCTTTTACTCATACTGAAATGAAATGTTTGGTGATGGGAAGTTGCTTGTTTGACACTTAGTAGGCAAACAATGGAATGTTTCAGCTGTCATAGAGATTTCATTGAATACCATTTTCCTTCATGAACAGTGTAGGTAGAAGGCTGACCCCATCTTCACGAAATTTGGTGGGCGGCTTCCCTGCGCTAACCGAAACCGATGTGCGTACTTATTTCAGTGGTATGACGCCACTGTCGGCTGCCATATTGAACTTTCCAACGTCACTAATTCTCCAACTTCCCGTGTAGGTAGAAGGCTGAAATTTAGCATGCTCATTCCTTACAGCTTACTTACAAAAGTTAAGCAGGTTTCATTTCGAAATTCTACACGTAACGGTCATAACGGTTGACAACGTTTGCCATGTTGAACTTTCTTATTTATGGCCCCATCTTCACGAAATTTGGTAGGTGGCTTCCCTGTGCTAACCAAAACCGATGTATGTACTTATTTCAGTGGTATGATGCCACTGTCGGCCGCCATATTGAACTTTCCAATGTCACTAATTCTCCAACTTCCCATGTAGGTAGAAGGCTGAAATCTGGCAGGCTCATTCCTTACAGCTTACTTACAAAAGTTAAGCAGGTTTCATTTCAAAATTCTACGCGTAACGGTCATAACGGTCAACAATGTCTGCCATGTTGAACTTTCTTATTTATGGCCCCATCTTCACGAAATTTGGTAGGCGGCTTCCCTGCGCTAACCAAAACCGATGTACGTACTTATTTCGGTGGTATGATGCCACTGTCGGCCGCCATATTGAACTTTCCAACGGTCTTTGTTACTTATGGGCCCATCTTCAAGAAATTTGGTACGCGGGTTCCCAACGCTAACTGAATCCTACTTACGTACATATATACGTCCATAGCCTGCAGCTCGGTCACCGTGTGAGGCGGCGTTGGGTCCCCCATTCCAACGCCTCCCACGTTGTTGGCTGCCTGCCTATATAAGGCCGTCCGTCGCTCCGGTCTCTACATTCCCTTCCTTGCTTCGTCACGGGATTCACGTCTCCCTGCTGATAACTACAGCCTTTTTATTTAATCCACGGCTTCTCCGCTGTTTTATTGTTCGTTTATTACGATTATAGTTATTGTTTAGGTATTTTAGACTTACTTTACATTGTTCAGGTACCCATTTCCTTTATCAATCCAACCGTAACCCCATTAACATGTCTATCGAGGTGATCACCATTGATCAAAGAACTGTCACTTACTGAGTGGTTGCCATGTCCAGAGATGGCACCTACCTTTTTCCATTCTCTGTGTTACATATTGCACAGCCATATCAGGCTCACTCTTGATATCCGGAGGAACATTGTGTCTTATGTATTGAATGACTGGGACAGGTTCAAGGTGTGGACTGATGATGGTACAGGAGATAATTATACTACACAGGAGCACTATAAGAGTGAAATGCTTAAGCCCTTCACCTATGGTTCTGCACGTGAGTTAATGGCTGCCGCTGAATTGTTCGGTTGTCGCTTTCAAGTGTACCGAAATGGCCAAATATTTTACACCTTTTGACAACTGCCAGTGCCTCTTAAACATCTTAGATTCACAGGTGACGATTTCAGTAGTGGACACTTTGATGTTTATGAATGTTTCAACTCTCAAAAGCTGGATGTGAAGTTATCGATGAAACCGGTTGTATGCTTACAACGCTTGACAGAAGCCGAATGTCACTTCAACACAAGTCCTGCAAATACTGTCGTAATTGAAACAAACCATGAAACTCAAACCGATTATGACAGCAGTAATCCAAGCTGTGACATCTGAAACAAGATTACTGTTCAGATGGCCAACTGTACGTTGCATGCTCAAGAGTAAGCTCAGCGCACAGCTTGGTCATATTACAACCGGAGGGCCGAACTCAAAATGTGGTATACAAAGAGATCCTTAACAAATAATTATTGGTATATTTTCCCTCAGTTTAAAAAGGTTTAATTTTCTTCATAATAAAAATTTTAAGGCAGTACTTCGCCGCTGCGAAGCGCGGGTATTTTGCTAGTGTTCAATATACCAAGTCTCAAAGTCTCTGAGTACAAAAAAAGATTTTATTGGCAAAAAATAGAATGTTTGTAATCTCTTTAAACTCAGGCAAGACCGCATGTATCCCAGGCAGAGAAACATGCCACTCATGAAAGGTGTGCGATCAATGGTTATCTTTTTTGTGCCAAGTACACTACCACTTTCTGTAAAGCTTGTTACAAATGCACTTGCTTCTGTGCGCAATGATTCAATAAACAAAGATTCCACTTTTGATGTCTGCACTGGTGGTTTGAAAAATCTTGGTGATGACAAGTGTGGAAGACCAGCCCTGGCACAGACAGGCAGACACCGATGGTTCAAACACCACACACGTTTCACAAAGTATTTACAATATGTACAATAAATATAGTCCCACACATAACCCAGTGTCCTTCCACTAATCACCCTTACATCCAGGCCTTTCAAAAGTCCTGTCTTTACTGCCTCCACTCCTCTTCCACCTGACTCCAGTTAATGACTGGAGGGAGGTGGCCTCTTTTTTGCCCACCCGGACATGCTCCAGGTGACTCCTGATGAGCTTCCTGAGGCACTTCTTGGTGTGGCGGAAGTGCCGCATGAGCAGCCGGAAGCACTTCGGGTGTCCCTGGTAATATGTCCACCAGCATATCCGGGTGTGGCGGAAGTGCTGATGTCCAGGGCTCCTCAGTCGTCTGGGCACCCCCTGGCGGTGGCCACAGGCCCCTATACTGTAGGGTTGAACTTCCATGCTCCATTCCCATGGCCCCCATACCAACCAGGGTGGCTGCCCACTCGTGGTCCGGGGCAGGCGTAGTTCCTCTCCCGATCCTTCTAGGCGTCCCGGCTGGGCACAATCCCCACCCACCCGCCACACAAGTAAAAAAAAAAAACAACATTTTTGGTGTCTCTCTGACAAAGTTTTTAAAACATTTTTGAAGTTATGCATGTCATGAACTTTTTTTCTTGAACACCTTGTACTTCAACTTAAACATTATTGTTCAGAGATGCAGTAGAGGACCAAAGCACTTTATGACATGAGGATATTGCTCAAGACAACAATATTTTGGCTCAGCTGAAAGATGTGGAAGGAGCAACTGCCTGTGATCAGAAATCTTAATAGACATGTGCTGTTCAGTTTCATCTGTGAATGTACAGGAAAATGGAAGTTTTACTATATCATTTAACTCCATTATAATCTCCCAAAATTGGTCTCCTTCTGGTATTCTTGAGCCTATTATAACTGGGAGCAGCCTAAGCAGAGTGTGGTTCTCATGTCCATTTTCCACCAGTTGTTCCTTGAATGGCAAAATTTTGTGGAACTGGAAGGGGTTCGTCAACCTTGTCAGAATGCTGGTAAGGAAAATACATTATTGCCCTATTCAAATGTATCCATCCATCCATTATCCAACCCGCCTGTGGGACTATATTTATTGTGGCCTAACTACAGGGTCACGGGGGTCTGCTGGAGCCAATCCCAGCCAACACAGGGCGCAAGGCAGGAAACAAACCGTAGGGTGCACACACACACACTCACACACCAGGGATAATTTAGAATAGCCAATTCACCTAACCTGCATGTCTTTGGACTGTGGGAGGAAACTGGAGCACTGGGAGGAAACCCACGCAGACACTGGAAGAACATGCAAACTCCATGCAGGGAGGACTCGGGAAGCGAACCCAGGTCTCCTAACTGCGAGGCAGCAGCGCTACCCACTGCGCTACCATGCCACCCCCTATTCAAATTCTCCTTAGAAAAATATTTTTTGATTATCATACCACATCTTCAAAGAGGTCATGTAAGATGTCAGCTGGAATCCTTTAATGGGATTGAAATATGAGAGATGGTGAGAAAGGACAGAAGTGTTTTTAACACCGTAATCATTTTCACTGTCATTGTTCTCTATTGCATCAATGATGTGAATAAATTGATCTTTTGTCCTCATCTTACAATTACTACTGATTGTAAATGATGTCTGCATGTCTGATCCGGTAGCAAGGCAAAACCAGCAGAATTACATAAATCGGAAACTTTCATTAAAACCAGCTAGCCCATGTGCAGCAAGATTATCAGCATCAACAGGGTAGACTGTGCCTTTGAGACGGTCACCAAATGTTTCAACATAAAGACATTGGAAGAGAAAGTCATTCAAGAGGGGTGCAAACACTTTTGCATAATCAAGCTGTCGTACGCCATTAGAATTGCACAAAAGGGCAAGTTGTGTGAAGTGTAGTGCAGCAAGACACAGGTTAACCAAATTCCAATAAACTGCACATACTTTGTATATTTTCTTTAAAGTCTAAAGAGGTTTTGCAATTTCAGATTCATTGATATAGAGAATTATAGATAACTTCAGGCCTTCATCTGAGAGAAGGGAGTTTCCTTGACAGTACAAGCCATTACAATATGATGAATACTGGCCAGGCCCCTGTTGGTGGTCTTTTGTATTTTCTCAAATGCATATGCTTTTTTAGCAATAAAGGTATACTGGGATGACTCAATAAGGTACTCAACAGGTTTGACATATGTAAACATGGCCTCATTATATGATTTTCTCCTCTTACCTGTGGATAATGGGACTTCAGAAGTGATGAATTTGTGCAAAACATTACTCTCTGAAACTGCTTGAACGATTTCACTTACAACAGTTTACGTGAAAGAGAAGTTGTATTTCTTGAGTATTTTAATAACAGCTTCTTTGACAATAGGCTCCGACTAACTGATCAATATGCTCAATGATTTCCTTTGTTGTCCTGTCAGATTCATGGAAAATTGTTTGCATTTTCAAAAAGAAGGCTGCAAGATTATAGTGCAGCTGCTGTACTAATCCTTCAGTGTTGCTACCAGACACTTGAGTGTGCCGGGGCCCCTGCCTGCCCAGGATGCCTCTGTCTTGGAAGGACCAGGGGAGCAAATGTGGGCAGAGCATCACCTCCCCCAGAATGCTAGACGGCAGCTCCCCTGGATGGCAGCGATACCTCGGACACCCGCAGGGCTTCATGGGAATTGGAGTTCGTTACAGCCCTGTTGGGATCTGGGGGTGCCGCCAGGATGTGCTGCAACTGTCCTTGAGCCTGTGTGTATGGTTCTTCTGCCACACCGGGAAGTGCTGGTCAATGAGCACCTGGAGCACTTCCGGGTGACCTATATAAGGGACCAGCAGACGCTACTCTGGGAGCCAGAGTCGAGAGGAGGGAGACAAAGCTTGCTGGAGAAGAGTGGAGGAGATAGAGAGAAGAAAAAGTATTGTGTATTCTTAGTGCTTGTTGGGACTGTGTTGTGACTGTGGAAAACCGGGAAGGCGTTACCCACAGGCAAAGAAAAATAAAAATAAAAACTTGTGTTTTTATTAGTGTGCCTCCCATGTCTTTCTGTGCCGGGTCAAGCGCTGGTAAAGCGCCTTTTGTTACAAGTGGTTTCATCTTCATCGGACATGTCTACAGGATCTTGTTCAATGTAGATATCCTTGGAAACATCTGACTCAATTTGCACTACAACTGATACATCAAAATCTGAAGCATGTTCTCTGCTTTTATGAAAATTAAATGTGTAGTGGATATTTGTCATAAACCAGTTTAAATGAATAAACATATCCCCTTCAACAAACAGCTAAATAGATTCACATATGGACAATAAAAATCCAAACTGTTTGCCACACCTTTCCTGTTACTGCCAGCTACCCTTCTCACAGTATTTACAGCAGACTTGTGTATCTTGCATGAATTAAATGTGCTAAAGGTGAACATACATTTGTAATGCAAGCAAGGTAACCGAGAAACTGTAGAACCACTGACCATGTCTTAGTAACTGTACTCTGATGGAAGTAGAACATGAATATGACTTACACTTCCATATGATGTTAATGGCCTCAGCCAACAAGTAAAATAAAAAGAACAAAACAATTAGACAATGAAAGTTTGCCAAAGTTAAACCAATACCATGCAACATGTTACCAATACTTAGTTATGAATTAATATCAATGCAAATGAGCCTCCCTTTGAAACTTTAGCAATACATTAACCTAATAAAGCAAAGAATTACCTTTACATTTTTTGGGTTAAAAGTGAAAGTAGCAGTTGTTTAATAATTTCCCCAACAAAATTTGTGGTTTCTCTCACTTTCAGACTCCAAACAACCAGTTATCTTAAGGATGTTCTCCCTGGTGGTGCTGGCATGCTGCTCTGTGGCCAAGTTAAAAGTTTCTAATTTGCAGGAGTTTATAGCTAGTTTACTTGACAAATGTCAGAAAAAAAGAGAAAACTTTCATATTAGACAGACCACTTAATCGACAAATCTTTTACAATCGTTTCTCCAATTACTTGTCTTGTTTCTTTTCAGAAGCTAATTGTAGGTGCACTCCAATATAAACACAAGACGATTTAAATTTTAGTATCAGCCATTTTAGACTGGCCAAGCTGCAGGATAATCTATTTTGCTATTGTTCACCAAACTTGAGTTTGGCACGCAAGTAAAAATAAATACAGTTGGGGATCAACCTTTTTTGTTCAATGGCCACATATTAGAATAACACAATAATTTGAATAAGTGAGAGTTTCAATATCACTATGTTACACCATATGGGTGTTCAATTTGGAGAACTTTTTCCTTTCGCTGTGAACAGAGAAGCATGAAGAAATTCAGAAATCACTTCATTCAATATACAAGGCAAAATTGCCCTTGCAAAATTAAAGAACTTATTTGATACTCCATTAATTAATGACTCATTTGTGAAAAACAACAGCCAGTTGACAGTACGTATCGTGACACTGCATTATTACCAAAATACTTTGAAAATACATGTATCCAAAATCTGAAAATAAAATGAAAAACGTTTTTCAGTTTACATCAACTCTTACAGGGTAATTCCCATAATTTAAGGCTACCACACCAATTGTCTGATGCCTCTATGTAGTGTCACCCTACATATTGTCTCTCATCCTCCATCAGATGGATTTCCTCATTGGTTTTTTCTGGTTCCTCCAGATATGTGATGCGATCTTAGGGAGCTCAGAAGAAGTTGTTTGATCAGGAGACAGCACCAAATGTGACTGAAGCAGGCAGGAATCTTACACAAGGATACAGGAGAACACAAGCTGACTATTCAGTAACAAGTACCAAAGTCACATGAACATTTGAAGTGTTATTGGAAGAATGTTTTAGTTTCTTCTTACATTAATGGAAGTGACAAAAAGTCACACTAGAGCAGAGATGAAATTAGGCATAGGTAAAGAAATCAAAGAGTGAGGTCAGAGAGAAGTCTAAGGTACAGATCAAAAGCCCAATATACAGCATTTGAAGAAGAACAAGCAAAAAAACGTCCTTTTTGCTGTCTAGGTTTGTTTTTCCCTAACTAATCTACAAAAGATGTTTGTTTTGTTTTCTGAATCCATTGATAAAATATTTGCCCTGCCACAATTTTGAATAAGGAGTGAATGATGAAGAAATATGTAAAGGTGATGTCTGATCACAAGACCAGAAATACACGTCTGTAGCTTAAAGAACAGAGACATGGAAATGCAGTTTAGAGCAAAATGGTTTTGCAGGGATATTAAACATAACCATAAATATCAATGGTATAAAATAACAGTAAAACACATTTTAGCATTTATTAAGCAGACTCAGCAATGTCTTAATCTGAGATGTTTGATGAAGTTTCAGATTTCTCTGTCTGTTCTCGTAACTCAGTAACAAGTGCACAGTGGGGTCTGTCCTTCTAGCTATATAACATCCTGGTATATTGAACCTGCTTGACCTAAGATTGTATGTCTCTGAAAATCACAGACAGCACAGATCATTAACAGCACAAGCAGCCTTCTACTCAGTACTCCTAGAATTAATGCTTCTTCAGACAGGCAAACAAGATTAATAAATCCAAAAGACATTTTGCACAGTCACTTTTTTTAGTCCTCCCTTCTGTCAAAGTTATACCAGCAGTTTTGGAGGCAGATCATAAGGTTACCAAACCGCCAGTCATAATAACAAATAGTGTATGTGTTCCTGTATGTGTATATTGTTTATAATTGTATGTATGTGTTGCATTCTTTGATTGCTAATTTTTCTGTGCTCATCTTTTGTTGGTATTGCATTACTGTCAGTATTTTAAACAGACTTGCAAGTAAGAAAGTTATTGTGCTTTGAACATGACAATAAACGTGAACTTGAAGAAAAATTATGCCCTAACTGGTGGAAACACTCAAATAATAAATGAGTGTACACCATAATTGTGAAAAAGTAACTTTCACATAAAAATACTAAGCTTGTCCTTTATAAAAATGAGTATAAGTATAAAGTATTCAAAAACACTATAACATTAAACCACCCATAGGTGCAGGCAAAACTATCTGGATGAACCAAAGCTCTAAAAATTAAATCTTGGATAACGTTCATCCAGGGTAATAAGGTAGTTACTGCCCTTAATCACAAGCACACAACTTGTTTTAGCACAACTGGACAGAAAAAAACACTGTCTCATGTCAGTCATGCATGCCCGAGGGCCATCCTCCAGGCTTGTCATGGTAAGCAGGGTGAGAGGAGGCGCTGTTGCTTATGGTGTTGTCTCTTTTTCTGTCGTCAGAAGTGAGAAGACACCCTGTGAAGGCAGCTGGCATTTAGACCCGGGCTAGGAAAGAGTGCAGAGTATCAGTACATAGACCATTTAATAGAAGAGCAGAGGAGGCTATTTTGTTTTTGTTGAGAAATTGCACCATCATGTGCTTGTTTTGTTTATTTGAATGTTTGAAGTAAACTGAGTTACCCAGTTGGGGCCCAACATTTCTCAGGACGTTATAGTCAGTCTTTCTGACCACACTCATTAGTAACCTTAAGTGACATTGAACATGAATATTCTTTCAAAGTCAAATATAAATTCTGCATTTTTAATTTATTTTGGTTTCAATCTAAATGTTAAAGAAGAGCTAGGCAACTTAAAATAGTATTTTGACATTACTACAGAAAGGCTGTCTATGGTGGTCAAAAATAAGATAAAGGACTAAGAGATAAACCGCCTGGATATCACAACCTAATTTTAATCTCTTACAGACACACAATTTCTAAATTGTTTCTGCGTATATTTATATATTCAGTTATTTTTACATAATCCTTAAATGAATATGAAATGGGTTTGCCGATATTACTGCGTTGTATTGTTTTTCAGTCACTGTCTGAAGGTTAGTTACTGGTGTAAACAGGTGTACACGATGGAGATGTGTGGCATCACTCAGTAGCCTTACACCACCAAACTCACCATTTGTTTGCCTCTTGACACATTGCTGAATTGATTCAGATGAAGGCATTGTAGGTATACCCAGGCTACATTACCATGATATCTGTAAGAAATCATTTCTGTTATATTTAATTTTCCTGTGTTCACTCTTTTAATTGTATCCAAATACCAAGCAGGCAGAGTAGACACTAGAGAAAATGACAGTGGATGTAAAGGACAGCTGCAATATCCCTGTGATACTCACTTTTGTACATGTTAGTGAATTATTGCTTAAATGACCCAAACATTAAAGAATATGTACATTAAAAATGAAGAGTGAGTTCTTGTTTGGCTGAATATAAAAGGTATTAGTATAATCATGAATAACCTAAAAAATAATATTTGAAACTAATTGCTTGCTTAACATTAGAATTCCTGAAGCCTACAAAAAAACTCGCAATCCTGGCCCACCTTAAATCTCTTCACACCTCTCCATTAGCGTTTTGTTTTGTAATTCAGCACAAGCAGCAAGCAGCCTACTGTTTCATCCCTCGCGTTGACGGAGCTCAGCTCAGGCAAAAAGTTCTCCCACCTCAAGCTCAGGCTCCTTATCTGCGTGTGAGATCTGGAGTTGTATTGGGTAAATAATACAGTATATCTTTATTTGGAATACATGCATTTCATGTGTGGGTAAGTGTAGGATGAAAGGAAATGCGAGAAATGCAAGATATGCTGAGCACATTCCTAAAGCAGAAATTTTTTCTATGTTATACTAATAATGATGTGAAGTGTATAATGTGTGAAGACTTTAGTCCAAATATCAAATAAATATGTGAACTTTTATTCAAGAATATAACCAAAGAAGAAAAAAAAGTCGATTTAAATGTGGCTGTCATTAAGTTAAAAACTCAAGCTCTAATGTCAATCGACAGAGAGTTTACATGTGCTCTTGAATGGTGCAGAGGTAAGAACAGCTGCCTTATAACCCAAAGGTCCTGGGTATGAGACCAGGCGAGTAGTGAGCTGCTATTATTATTATTTCTATGTTTTGTGTTGGCTACCGGTTCCAAAGGGAGGCTATCATCCTGCTGACTATGCCACTGTCAAATGAATCAGTTCCAGTTCCAAAAGGAGACCATCATCCTGCCAACTATGCTACTGTCAAATGATTCAGTCTCAACACATGAAAAAGATTTGGGACAGCCACCCATGCATTATTCCATGGCTGCATAAGGGTATTGAATGTAGTACTGAAGTGTACTTTTTGTGTTCCAGATTGAAGCGAACTGATATGCAAAAAGATGGCGACTTTAAAAGCCAAAACCAGAAGTGATGTCAACTATGGCCAGAAACCAAAAGTGACTTCAGTCTTGCCGTCGGTTCCAGAAGTGACATCCATCTCGGTGCTGGAACCGGAAGTGAAGTACTGTTGTCAATGTTGAGCCTGAAGAGACAAAAGAAACATGTTTAACACACCCTGCCACCCCCTGGCCTGGTGGGTAATTACCTTCACTTGATCCACTTAGCAGGCCCACCGCCAGGTGGGGGACAAATGGGACTCTGGTCTGGGGCCCTAATGGAAGGGGGCCCCTTCACGCTTGATTTTTTTTATGCTGATGTTGTGCACGTAGATATATATTCGGACAATTATTCAAGTTACATGTAATAGAAAAGTTAAATCATTTAGCTTACAACAATACAAGTGAGTGTTTTAATAACCGCACGCTCCACGCAAGTAGATATCATGCTCGTGTCGTGTGAAGCACGCTTGTCAAAAAGGGCTGGCAGCGGCACGCTTCTCAAAGACAAAGGAGAGCCGACGGCGACATCCTTGAGCTTGACGTTGAGTAGTATGTTTGTTGTATAGGGTAAGTGGATAATGGATTGACTTCGCCATTGTAATTGAATACTTCCGTTTCACACACACAGGCGCTGTTCTGTCTCAGACAACAGCGACATTGTTATGCACTATCATAGATGTTGACGTGTATGGTGTAGTAGAAGTCCATCTCCGTAGTTTGATAATTCATTTGCTTGAGTGTTTATTGTTGCTTTTAAAGCAGTGACGAGTGTGCGTTGGTTTTGTGTGTATCATTAAAGATTCTGGATCACCCGGATTTTTTGAAAACTTTGAACTATGATACAGCAAGTTACCATACTGATTGAACACCATGTAGATAACCTTAACCGTTTGTATATATTAAAATGTTCAGATGTTACTCCTATTCATTGCATTGGTATAATTGTACCGTTACATGTTAGATAATACATAGACCTATCTCATTAATGTATTGTTTTAATTCTGCTACAAGCTTCCGTTAGCACTGGCTTTCCTTCTCGCAGTCAAACTTTGATGTGCGAGAAGGCTTAAATCATCAAGTATGGTATTCATAAATGCAGCATTGTCGCTGTCGGATAAACTACATTTTGATCATTTTGTATATGTATTTGAAGGTTTTGGCATGTGGGGACCCGGGGGAAGGCAGAGGGGCCCACACGTACCCAGTTGTCTGGGGCCCAAATATTTCTGGTGGCAGGCCTGCACTCAGCATCCTCCTAATCTCACGTGTGTGACAACTGCTAATTAAGGAAAAAGAAGCAATTTAGGGGTCTGAGTCTTCAAGAACAAGTCAATTAAAAATAATTCAAAAGATGTTAATTAGTAGCAAAAACAGGTCACTAATTAAGGAAAGGGTTAGATTGAAAACCTGCAGGTACTGTGGCCCTCTTGGACCGGAGTTTGAGACCACTGAGATAAATGGTATAGTCCAGAAAAAACCTCTGCCATTAAGTATTATGTAAAGTCTCAAAATAGCTAATTAAGAGTTGTGGGTAAATAGCTGGCTAAAAGAGATAAGATTTACATGTAAACTGTGATCAGAGAACAAGATCTAAAGTTAACTGTTATATATGATCTCATTTTCTACTTTAAATGTGCTGGTATAAATTAAGTAAGGGTGCCCTAGTGTAACAGGGAGGTAGTTACAAAGCACTTTTTTCTTTTTACTTACAACAATTTAACACTCCTCTGCTCCTACCTATAGGAGTTCAGATCTTGTCTAGCATGTAGTGTTCCTAAAGCACTTTACCTCCAAGTTGAAATGTTTTTGTTCTGTCCTGGCTTACTCCCTCTTCCTTTTTCCTGCCATCTGAGCCCTTGCCAATATTAATCCACCTATAATCCAAGCTGACTGGTCTTGTGGCAGGAAGGCATCTCAGTACTCAACCAGGATATACTTACAGGGCAGATTACTTCATGTTTTAGTAATGGTCTTTGGAACTCTTGGGTGCATCCCCCTAAAATCTTCCTAACTATCCCAGATGCCCCTGCGTCCTGCAGTATCAGGAAACTTGTCGATAGTGGAGCTTATGAAGCCACCTATCTGCTTGGAGGAATCTTCACTTACTCTTTATAGTTCCCCACTGTCCTCCGTCCAAATTAGTTTTTATGTCCCTGCAGGCACCACTTATTATACTGAGGTACAGTGCCCTTTGAGGTTTTGTGTCACTGTTAATGTTGCACTGTTACTGCACTTACCATAAAGACCTCTTACAGCTTACTTGCTCCCCAGCATTATGGGAAAACTCTTACAATTGCAGTTCTTACTGGGCACTCTGTCACTGCATATTTAAGCAAATATCTGTTTTTGGAGGAAAGAACTTGTAATCTAAATTACTTTTTACACCCACTTTATGCAGCAACTTGTTCTGTGCTTGATATTTATTCAGAATGAGTCTTGAAGTACTGAATGGATATATTTTCCATAAAATGTCAGTGAGATTTTAACATCTATCATAGTGGTAAAGTGTTTTACTTTTATGTGCAATTTATGTCTAGTACATTTATGGTGCATAATCATGTGTTGTATAAAGGAAAGATTGACAAACGTTTAAAATCAAGGCGCTGATGGCACTTGTGGTAAAAGATTTGAATTCTAAAGATATTATTGGTTCTAATTACCATTTTTCCTCTATATAATGTATCAGTAAGAGCTATTTTATTTTAAATATGTTAAGAGTCTAACAGGGCTACATGCAGTTTGCCTTGAACATTTATATTTCATGTCTTTCCTACCAAAAGAGAAATGAAAATTAACATCAATAAAGGGATAAAACAAACAAAAAAAAAATGATGGGTGGGTGTCTGCAATTTCTGGATTAGGAAAGATAACACAACAATACCTATACTTCCTTGGCTGTCCTGCCTGAAAGAGAGGTTTATTGAAATAATTTTTAGGAAAAGCATTTAATTTTAAAAAGAAGCCTCATAAAATTAGATTGCAGTTCACTTCACCCTGATACAGAATATAAGAACATAAGAAATATAACAAATGAGAGGAGACCACTCAGTTCATCAAGTACATCTGTTTAGCTAACAGCTAAGCTGTCCCAATATCTCATCCTGATTCTTCTTAAAGGTAGTTAAGATTTCTACATCAACTACATGTCTTGGTAGGTTGTTCCAGATTCTCAAAACTCTTTACGTAAAGAATTGCTTTCTGGCTTCAGTCTTAAATACATTTCCCCTTAATTTCCACTAATGTTCTTGAGTATGTGATTCACTCCTAAGTTGAAAGATGTCTGCTGAATCTATTTTATTGATGCCTTTGTGCATTTTAAATACCTGGATTAGGTCCCCATGCAGTCTCCTCTACTTGAGACTAAACAGGTTTAATTCTCTGAGTCTTCCAGGGTCTGTTATTTAGTATGTTCTTCTCATTAAGGTGCTTTTCTAATTTACTTCTTATTATGCTTTCCATAATTGTGCATGGCACATTGGTCTGCAATTTCCAGGATCCATGTGTCTCCTTTCTTGAACATTGGAGTCACGTTTGCACCTTTCCAGTCCTCAGGTACTTCTCCTTTTGAAACTGGGCTTTCATTTTTTTTGATACATTTGGTAAAATCCCATCAGGTCCAGGGAATTTATAAATCTTCAACATATTGAAGGCTTAAAACACATCTGACTCTTCTATATTAAATTCTATGAACTCAGTTTGTTTTTACTTCTGCAGGAGGCACTCCATTTATTTCTTCCTTTATAAATACTTGGGAGAAATATTTGTTTATTTCATTTGCTATTTTGTCCTCATTTTCAATGAATTCTGCATGTGTCCCTAAGGTTCCTTAAATTCTTTTTATCGTCTTTAGTTTTTTTTAATTTAATTTATTATTTTATTGTATTTGAAGAAAATAAAATTACATACAATCAGGCTGAACCTATACAACCAATAACTCCATAAAAGTTAAAAAAAAAAAAAGTTGCTTGCTGTATGTCTTGGGTTCACTAGCAATTTTTATTTTGGTTTCTGTTTTGACATTTTGAATGCCTTTTTTGATCTCTTGCTCTGGGGTCAAATATTCCTCTAGGTAAGAATTATCTGGCTTTTAAAAAATGTTCTTATACAGTGATATTTACAGTTTTACTTTTTAAATAATGTTCCTATTTATCCGTTTTGGTCAATTCTGTTTTGTTTTATGGGTTTTTCAGAATAAACTTTTCTGAAGTATCATTTATAGTTAATAAGCTTTTACTTTCCCATTCTATGATTTGTAGATTCTTCCTCATACCCTTAAAGTCTACTTTCCTAAAGTTGTAAGTCTTCATTTTGGTGTACATTTGTGTGTTTTGAAAGATAATCTCAGATTTTACCATGTTGTGATCATTGTTGCTTAAAGTATCAGAAATATCTATTTATATTACTCTGTCTTTAATGTTTACATAGGCATCACTACGTGTTGGGCTTGAGACAAACTGGGAGAAAAACAATCATTTACCATCCGCAACATTTCAGTGTCATCTTTCTTGATAGGGCCATTCCAATCAGTGTTTGCAAAGTTACTTACTTACTTGAAAAAATAATATTCTATTATCTAACATATCAGAATTTGGCAGCCTGTAGCAAACTCCAATAACCAGGGGCCTCATGTATAAATGGTACGTATGTACTGTGATATATGGCCAGCCAGTCATCCCGGCCAATAACCCCAGGCCGCCAGGTGGAGCCCTTCCTGCAGCATGGAGGTGCCCTGAATGCCAGCAGGGAATCATGGACAATAAAGTTTTTATCCACAGCCCTGCTGGATACCACGGGGGCCACTAGAAGGCGGTGCAGGGAGGAACAACAATTGTTTTCCTTACAACCCGGAAGTGCGTCATGGTCACATGGAAAGAGGAAATGACGTGCTTCCGGGTTGAAGAAGAGGAGTTTTTATCTGACCCGGAAGTGTTAGCAGTCACATGGACAGAGAGAGAAAATACTTCCGGGTCAAGGACTATAAAAAGGACTATGGGAGATCCCAGGGTTGAGCTGAGTCAGGAGGATGGGTAGCAACGCATCTGGGAGTAGGAGGATTGATTATTGTTTATTGTGTATTGGTTATTATATGAGTATTGTGCAGTGGAGGGTGCTTGGTGCACTTTATTGTTCAAATAAATTTAAGATTTGGACTTCGATCAGATGCCAGACACCAGATAAGAGGGTTCAAGGGGACGACAGCGCCCCCTATCTGTCACAGTGGCGTAGTCAGCAGGATGCTCTGGCTGTCGGTTTGGCAGAGGACCTGATAAAAATTCTGTGGACAGTGAACCCCAAGAAGGCAGCGTCAAGGCACGCAGAGAAAAATCTCCAGAACTCACGAGTTACCAAGTCCGTCATGGGGAAGAAGAAAGCAAAGCAGAGTGGCAGCATCAGCAGAGGAGCCCCACTCATCATGGCTGACACTCGGGATGAGTTACAGAGCAGAATCACAGATCGGGAGAGGCCTCCGGAAGGGAATAACCACAACGAGGTATGGGCCGGCGACCTAATCGATCATATATTTAAAATATCTCATTTTGTCCCGTGCACATACCTCGGAGAAGATCATCTGGAGGCTCTGCGGGAGGCAGGAGAAACTCCCGAAGACGGTAGTGCGCTCTTGGTTAAGCCAATGAAAAAACAGAGGACTTCCGCATGTTGGGTGCCATCGAGGAACACGTGACCTGCCCCGGGGAACTCTGGGAAGGAGAAGGTCACTGTACCGCTGCTGATGACTTCGCCCACAAGAAAACGGACTTGGTCTTTCCGAAGGGGGAGGCGAGCAAAGCACCACTCACCCCGAAAAAAGGTAAGGAGGGCCAGAAAATGACTGATCAATCCGCCGACAAATTCATAAAGGCGGGTCGCAGTTCGCCAAAGATGGTGACCCGGTCCTCTGAGGAAAAGAACTCCAAATCCTAAGCTTAGTTGTGAAACCCATCAGAGCACGTGCCAGGAGTGGGCGTGCTCATTGGCTCCCAACTGGAGGGTAAGGTTAGTGATCTCCTGAGCCTACCTCCGGCTGAATTAAATAAATTAATGGATGTGGGGGAACTGGAAAAGCTACTCCAGCCCGTACATAGTTTTTTACAGGTGGTGCAAACGATTCAGAAGATCGTCGTGGACTTGGGAGCAGCGGCTGAAGCGCCGATTAAGAAACTCGACGAATACCTGCGGCAATCGTCTTAGGAGCTGCCTGTATGAATTAATTCAGTGGTACAGGTAAGTGGGACCCGTACCATAAATATACCACGGGGGCTGCTAGAAGGCGCTGCAGGGAGTAACAATAATTGTTTTCCCTGCAACCCGGAAGAGCATCCTAGTCACATGGACAGAGGAAATGATGCGCTTCTGGGTTGAAGAAGAGGAGTTTTTATCTGACCCGGAAGTGTTACCAGTCACAGGGACAGAGAGAGAAAACATTTCTGGGTCAATGACTATAAAAAGGACTATGGGAGATCCCAGGTTTGAGCTAAGTCGGGAGGAAGGGTGGCAACACGTCTGGGAGTAGGAGGATTGATTGTTTATTGTGTATTGGTTATTATTTGAGTATCGTGGTGTAGAGGGTGCTTGGTGCACTTTATTGTTCAAATAAATTTAAGATTTGGATTTTTATCTGGTGTCTGGCGTCTGATCAGAGGGTTCAAGGGGACGACAGCGCCCCCTATCTGTCACAGTACAAAAATGTTGCGTACTCCCGTTTCCTAAACCATGCACATTTTCATGCTAGCTCAAACCCTGGCGTACACAAGTTCTCTGCTTCGTTTTGCAGTGCTTTTATTCCAGTGTGCTTTCCCTTTCTTTTTTAGATCCACATCCCTGACACGGCTTCTTCATATACACTGAAATTAACCACATATTGTTTATTAGTTTAAAGCATTTGATTGTAATAAACCTGTAACAATATAATGGTCCACACGCAGACGCTGCCTCAACCATGCTGTCTATTTGAACTGTTCTCATACGACAAATGCTTCAGAACCTTTCCTGTACGGACCTTGTGGCTCAAAAACAGTTTCATCCCAAGAACTATAAACGCACTCAATCAGTTCATCAAGTGCTCCTTGTAGAACTGTTTGTACTTATAAGTACAATTACCTCACTGTAAACTTGCGATACAGTTATAATATTGCACAACCTGAGACACTTTATAAAGCGTGTATTTACATATGATGACAATATCATTTTTACAATGAAATGCAGCAAAATATGTTTATTACATTATACAGATAAAATGTTAACATTACTTAAATAATCTATATTGTTAATAATTAAACATATGAGGACACAGTGTCTCAGTGCTAGCAACGAGCTGGCGTCCATTAAGGGATTGCTCCTACCTTGTGCTGTATTCTTGCTGGGGCTGGCGCAACACTGGAAGGATAGATGGATAGAATACTTAAACATGTACTACAAAGATATTTCAATGTTCCTTAAAAGTTTTGAAGAAACAGCGTTCTAAACCTACAGATGGCTTGACATCTGTTACAGAGCTGATCGTGTGGCGATTGGTTACTTGGACAAAGAAAAGGAAGTACAGGAATTGGAGGTTAGTACATTTGAAAGAGACAGTGCTGCTGCAATAAATTATTTCATCGAAGGTCGCGCAGGAGCAATATCTGGACAGAGCGCCAGCTCGTCACTATCACTGCACCACCATGTTCCCATGTTTAATAACATGCTTTAATTCCTATCATCATGAAAATGATAACAAGTATACATCTCAGTATTTAAATTATTCAGAGAGCTGTAATATCATGAATGTAATGGATTCTGTGTCCTGTTGGAGGAGGAGAAAGCCCATTTAAGAATCACGTAGTGATTCACACACATAGAGCACATAGAAGAACAAATACAATACAAAGCATTTAATGTGGTACTTTAGTTATGATGGTATTTGAGAAACTAGTATATTAAAGATTTTAAGATGAACTTTATGATTTTCTACTTTAATGACAAAATAAACTATGTGATTAAAGTGGAAATTTTGAGATTTAAGTGCCGTGCTTTTTTCCCACCGTGTGCCTATTTTTTTTTCTTCTCCCTGTACCCTACTAAGCTTCCATGTGACACTCAGACGGTGGGCTATGACTCGTGGCGACTTTGATATCTGACAACTTCTTTTTTATTTACGGCACTGTGCGACTTTGTGAACTTGAACTTTTGAGTTTCTCCAACACTCTATGTCACTTGATCAACTTCCTTTTGTTGTTTATACCACTGTTTAAACCAACAAATAGTACTTTTTTCCTTGGCTCCACTTGATATTCGCTGAAATTCTTCTATTTTCCCCCGTGCTTTTGCCATTGCCTTTTCACAGAACGCTGAGCTTAAGGGCTTTTTATATTGATTTGCATATTCAAAGAGGCGTAATTCTGGGAGGAGTTGGGGAGTGACAGCAGGTGTGTGCATGTGTGTTCAGGGATTTATGTAGCAGAAGAACGTGGAAGTTGGCATACACACAGATTTATGCATCTGGATTTTTTTGTGCGTAAGAACATTTCCACTTTTGTCCGTACGCCATGTTTTAGTGTGAATTCTACGCACAGTGTTATGCATGAGGATCCAGATCTCTGGCTTTTTTCATTACTAACTTAAACCAACAGTGATTTTGATGTTTCCTCTTTCCATCTTGAAGATATGGTCCTGAATGTTATTTTTCACATGCACAACATATACCATCACACCTCCTTGTTTCTTTCCTTCTCTATATCTTCTAAAGCATGAGCAGACACTAATATCGTATTCCTCTCCATCACTCTTACTTAGCCATGAGCAATATATGTTTCTTTTCATAAGTGACACTGAAAACCAGTTGGACTGGTTTAAAGTATGTAACCTTACATTGCAATAAAAAATTATTCTAGGTTATGCAAAGTATTGCACATATTTTTCTTTAATTTAAAACTGCAATAAAATGCAACTGTTTTTGTCACATTTTTGATTCTAATTATTAGGTAATGTAATTAGAGTAATTAAAATAAGACATTACAAATGCAAGCTAAAATGTAAATATGTCTTTAATTACTTGTTATTAATTTAGGTATTTGATGGTTAAGAATTGTATTAATCTAAAGCCCCTTTATTATTGAAAGCCTGCTTTTTCAAATGTACCACAGGGATTATAAAGTAAAGTTCATAAGCAGTGGCTGTAATATTATTATATAAATATGTGATAATTTAATTTCTAGTTGGTTGTTTTGTGAAATCTGGATTAAATGTGATGATTATAAAACTTCTATTTAGTCCAGCATGTCACAGTTTTCCTCAGAAAAAGTATATAATCACAAACAGTTACATTGCAAAAAGACTGCTGTCGAAATTACTTTCACAGAGGCTGCCTACTGTGATTCTTTGACAAAATGCATTGAAGCAGTAATGAGAAGTCAAAGGTCACAGGAAGGATTTTTTTTTCATTACTTGACAGCCACCTTTAAACCACTGGAGGTATAAAAGAGGTATTGGTGTGATCCCTGCAGTGTTGCAGTGCTGCTAAGTAACTGTTTATGTTTAGCAAACATAAATGGAACTTTCCCGAATTTTCTTGTACCTCACTGTCTAGCATTCTGACCTGGTGTACCGCCAGCCTTTTGTTCATCACACTTCAATAATGACATTCGGTGCCACTGAGCATCAGGTTACAATCTGGTGAAAAGATAAATTGTATTCCTCTAACACAGTTGACACATGCCGCTTGGCTTTATTTAAGCCAACCAATCAGGACTGTCTGTAGAATACAGAGTGGGGAGCACTTCATTGAAGCTCAGCATTACATATGAGTAAAGATAAAATAAAAAAAAAAAAAAACTATAACCCACTTGTTTTGCTTTACAAGCTCCAGCTATGCATCCCACACAAAAATCAATATCACATTAGACAGGGCAAGTAGACATGAAGGTGTACTGTTTATTTATTTTTTTGTGGGAAAAATCTTTTAGTGAATAAAAAATAAAATAGCAGTATCAAAAAGAAATAAAAATAGATGACATTTTACTAACTTTAACTTAGTTTACCAAAACCATCAAATGAAAAATAAGCCATTAAAAGGTCAAGTGCAATATACCTTAAGTTTTGACAAGTTAAAATAGAGCATTTTGGTGTAAAAAAAACCTTTATGTCTGTAAAGCTACAATGATTAAGAAATGCATTGCTAAATAAATTGAATATAACTTTCCCAAGAAAAATGTGAAAGAAGCATGCTTGGAGCCACAGAAAGTGTTTAACCTGTTTAATTCAGTTTGGTTGAAGGAAAAGTGTCCAAAGAAAATAGCATGTGATTGTGCCAAAATAACAAGAACAAAGATGTGCTCTTAAGCTGTCCGTTTTCAGAGTCTGAGAGTCAACAGACCGAATATGTCCTTCTGGTCCCGAGTGGTCTTTTGCTGCTGGTCTTGATGACATGGATCTGGGAATTAAGTCATTCCTCTTCCAGACAACGTTCTCCTCCACTGCTGATGGACACAGATGTTATGTTAACAAATGCGCCCCACTTGACCAGGGGTGGTATTGCTTACCAGAAAAAAGCCTGAGCCTGTCGAAAGGTATAAAGCTTCCTGCCTTTGTTCAAAGCAAAATGCACCTCAAAATATTGGTATTGTTGAGTAAAACAAAGGGATCTGCTATGTACATTACTTAGATATATTGTGACACACAAAGAAAGACGCAATCTCTTCTATGATGTAATCACAGGACAGGATAGGAGTTAAAGGTGACAGAGCAGTCCATCAGCCTTCTATTCTCTTCTGCTGCAACTTCCTATAGTACCTCCCGGTGCTTCTGTTTGTTTCCCTCCCCTCAGGGATTTAATGGGGAGGGCCACATTGTCCTGGAGGGAGTATTCCATGAAGCACATGTAGAGTAGAACAGAGTGCCTTTTATTATAATTGCACAGATGTACAACAAAATTCTCATGTCTCATGTGTCCCCTGAATAATGCATATAATATAATAAAAACTTAATATCCAACAGATTCAACATATGCCCTGTATTTTAAACTACACACATGCATTAATATAAACCAATAAAACATTGAAGGTGGAAAATAAAAAGTAAATAGTGGAGCAGTTCCATTTTACAGTGATTGCAATGAGTCTCCAAGATGTTGTACTTTTGTCCCATTGATGCCATGGGTGACAGTGAAAGAAACAAGTTCAAAAGCGCTTAGATGCAGTAAACAGTTATTTAACAAAATTTAGTTCACTTACAGTGCTCGGGTTGAAGCTTTTCAGTAGTCTAGAAGTGTGTGTCTTAATAGAACTATAATGACTTCCAGAAAGCAGCAGAGGGTGGTGGCTTGGGTGAGATGGGTCCCTAATGATTTTTTTGGCCCTTCATAAACATCAAGCTTTGTATATGTCCTCTAGTGAAGGTAACTGAGTGTTAGTAATTTTTGTGCTGATCTGTTGACTCTCTAAAGAGCCTCCTTGTTGGCCACGGAGCACCCAGCATTCCATACCAGGATGCCACAGGTAAGTATGCTTTCCAGAGAGAAGCGATAGAAGCACAGCAACAGGTGCTTGGACAGACTAGCCTTCCTCGGCATCCTTATGAGGTAGAGCCACTTCTGTGCCTACTGTATTAGAGAAGTTGCATTAACAGACCATGTGAAGTCCTGGGAGATGTGTGTGCCAAGGAATTTAAAACTAGGCACTCTCTCCATTATATTTCTGGTGTAAGAGAAATGGGTTTCTCTTCCTGCTGCCTGAAGGTGATAATCAGTTCTGGTTTGTTTTGGAGGTGTTGAGTGCCAAGTTGTTAATGAAACACCATTCAGAAAGTTTGCTGACTGCTACACTATAGACAAACTCATCATCATTCTGTATCAGTCCTAGCAGAGTGGTGTCATCTACAAACTTAATGATAGTATTTGTGCTATGTATTGGTGCACAATAGTAGGTATATAAAGAATTAAGAAGAGGACTCAGTCCGAGTGTCTGGGTTGGCGAGTGGTGGGTGCTCAGCCTGTCTGTGGTTGTTTTGTTGAGAACTTATTGTTCCATCTACATGTGTGTAGATTGATACCCAGGTTGAGCTGCTAGGGATGATTGTGTTAAAGGTAGAACTGAAGTCCACAAATAACATCCTCACGCATGCCCCCTGGTGTTCCAAGTGAGTCAGTGTAGTGTGGAGAGCTGTATTAATGGCATCTTCTGTTGACCTGCTGGTTCTGTAGACCAAATTGGTGCTGATCCAAGGTGAGTGGAATTGAAGATTTGATGTGCCTCAGGACTAGCTTCTCAAAGCACTTTATTGTAGTGGGGATGAGAGCTACAGGTTAGTAGTCATTATGATTGCTGATTACTGTCTTCTTTGGAACAGGTGCAATGATGGCAGACTTAAGGCTTTTGGTGAAAGTGCATTATGACAGAGAGAGATTAAAGATGTTGCTGAACACCTCTGCCAGCTGATCCGCATGGTCTCTGAGTGCCCTCCATCTGGGCCAGCAGCTTGGGTTGACACTTCAGAATACTTTTCTAACATCATTCATGCTAACAGTAAATGCCATACTATTTGTAGTTGATGATGGTGCCATCCTGGTCTCTGCCTCAAAATGGGCAAAAAAGTGGTTGAGTTCCTCTGCTAGTGAGTCGCTGCTGCTGATGGCTGCATCTTTGCTGCCTTTATAGTTTGTACAGTACTGGATGACTTGCCATACACGTCGGGAGTCTCCATCATTGAAATGACCTTCATCCTTCTGCCTGTAATATGCTTTTACATTCTTGATGGCTCTCTTCAAATTGGATCTGGCAGTACTGTATAACTCACCATTGCCAGATCTAAAGGCTGTATTGTGATCTTTTAGCCAAAGCTTGACATCTCTGGTCATCCATGGTTTACTGTTTGAGACACATCAAATGTGATTGCCAACAGTGACGCTATCTATACAGTTCTGTATATAAAACAGGACAGTGGATGTGTACTCTTCTATGTCTTGATGTACAAAAGTGTGTGCTCAAAACAGCCTGGAGTTAAATTTAAGTCCCTTCAAGCCAGATTTGGATGATTTTCACAGTTGGTTTTGTTTTGTTAATAAGAGGTTTGTATGCAGGTGTGAAAAAAGGGGATAAGTGGTCAGACTGGCCAAGGTGAGGGAGAGAGGAGACTCTCTATCCTTCCGTAATGTTGTTGTAAACATTGTCCAATGTGTTTTGGCCTCTTGTGGGACAAGTCACGTATTGGCAGAATTTAGGGAGGACTGCTTTCAAATTTGCTTGGTTAAAGTCTACAGCTATGATAAACATCCCATCAGGGTGAGTAGTCTGTAGCTTGCTGATTGAGAAGAGAGAAACCCTCACTTAATTCAAAAAGTTAAGCTCATTTCACTTGCTATGATGCTAAAGTAAAACAAAATGAATTCTCGTAAACTATCTCTCTATTTATGCATCTAAAGTTTGTGCCAAGGACAATGTGCATAAAATATCCACTAAACCCTAAGCACACTAACCCCAACCCTAACCCTAACTTCCATCCTAAAACCGCATGACCTAAAACTGCATTGTTGACATGATGCTGTTGCTCTGCAAATACAGTACTTGATATAGGACAACATTGCTCTCCTCTGTGCTTTCTGACCAATGGCAGATGTTCTTTGAAAATTTTTTTATGGTTGTGCTGATTGCTTAAAATCTCATGAGTGTACGCATGACCATGGGTAGCCTAAGTGCATCTTCAATTATCAAGGAACACTTTGTGTTTGTGGAACCTATTCAGCCTTGGTTGTATGATTAATCTTATTCAAGCAAGACTTATTCAGCTGAATTTTGATTTCATAAACATGCTTTGTGGAATACCATCTCCCAATCAACACTCTTATGCAATTGAAACATATTTCCATTTAGCAGCATGGGAAATTTAATCATAATGCACAAACCATCTATTAATCAGAAAAGGTGTTAGTAACTGTGATTCCTTCATAACAAAAACAAATTTATATAAAAAAGAGATGCCTCTAAAATAATATATACAATATATATTAAAAGGGTTTATTCAGACCATAATATAATTATACACAAACCAATGTATATGTATGTATCTGTGATGCCTTGTAAAGCCCTGTCATGACCTTAAACCATGGGCATCTAGTAGTGCCAAGCCAATCAGTGGTGTAGACAAAACCATACACAGAAATATAAAAAGTGAAAAACAGTAGTTCTTTATTTACTGGTGCTTAATACAAACAAAACTCAAAAAGCAAAATTCAGTAAAGTTGCATCTATAAAAATATAAAGACAGTTTTGATATAACACTATAAATAAGCAAAAACAACAGAAGAAAAATATAAAATAAAATCAAGTCCTTACTCCTTCCTCCCATTAGTAAAAAAAAAGCAAGGTTCTCAACAAAACACTATTAAAAACAAAACTCACTAATTAGATAGCTCAACACCATGTGGTCCTAACCAGAAATTCTGTAACTTTTAAATCATTGCACCTGCACTTAAGTCTTGGTATTTTTCCAAGCTGGTCAACAAACCTGGTTCAAAGTAGTATTCACAGCCAGCCTTTATATGTACATTCAATTCCCATCCTATGAGGGAGCATGCCATGACGTTGCCTATGTGCCACATTCCTTCCTCCAGGAACTGCAAACTTAACACCATTAGTTTGTGTGTGCACCTTCCCTAAAGCAGTTGAACTACTCGTGCTCTCTCTATCTCTCTCTCTATCTCTTTCCTGTAAGTACAGTTTACTGTCCCCCAGAACTTTCAACCTCTCTTACAGCCCTCTTAATCATTCGACAATTAGCCTCTTTTATTCCTCATAGCAAGATAGCTATGCACTGTTGTTTCAACCTGTCCATGTCTCTGGCATGCGTACCTACACTGCTGCAAAGCTGTATCCCAACCAGATCCTCTTTACATCGCTTCAACATGGCAAGGTTAGTGTCTCTTAGATATTTATAAAAAGAAAGTAAAGTTATATATAGTTATATATCTAATAATAAACTATCATGACATGACCTGTCATATACTGCATACCATCCCTTGAAATTCCAGGTCACACGGTCGGCACAAAATATTTAGTCCACTCATTTTTTCCATGACACATGTTCACCTGGAACTGAAAAATCAGGTAAAAAAATGACTGACTGATTGAATGAATAACATGTATCCGTAGCAATACATTTTTTATATTTACTTGAATTTCATTAATTTTTTTACCGTGCTGTTTACTGAGTACAGATTAAAAGCGTATACAGTAATCCCTGGCTATATCGCGCTTCGACTTTCGCGGCTTCACTCTATCGCGGATTTTAAATGTAAGCATATCTAAATATATATCACAGATTTTTCGCTGGTTCGCAGATTTCTGCGGACAATGGGTCTTTTAATTTATGGTACATGCTTCCTCAGTTTGTTTGCCCAGTTGATTTCATACAAGGGACGCTATTGGCGGATGGCTTAGAAGCTACCTAATCAGAGCATGTATTACATATTAACTAAAACTCCTCAATGCTATAAGATATGCTTCCCGCGCGGTGCTTGATTGTTTGCTTGTCTCTGCCTCTATCTCACCCTCTCTGACATTCTCTGCGCCTGACGGATGGGGTGTGAGCAGAAGTGCTGTTTGCACAGAAGCTGTTTGCCTAGTGGATACAGAGGCACCTCTAAGAAATGCCGCTTTATCGCGGTGCTTCCAAAAGCACACTTATTGATTTTTTGATTGTTTGCTTTAATCTCGCTCTCTCTCTCTCTCTCTCTCTCTCTCTCTGACGTTCTCTGCGCCTGACGGAGGAGATGTGAGCAGAGGGGCTGTTTGCTTAGAAGATAAAGATACAGACGCTCCTCTAAAAAATGCCGCTTTATCGCGGTGGGGCATACTTAAAAGCACAGAAGCACGTATTGATTTTTTGATTGTTTGCTTTTCTTTGCAAGCGCTCTCTCTCTCTCTCTCTCTGAAATTCTCTGCTCCTGAAGAGAAGATATGTTTGCATTCTTTTAATTGTGAGAAAGAACTGTCATCTCTGTCTTGTCATGAAGCACAGTTTAAACTTTTGACTAAAGGGTGTTATTTCATGTCTAGAGGGCTCTAATAATGTTAACAGTGTGGGAGAGTTTATAAGGGCTTAAAATACAGTAATCCCTCGCTATATCTCGCTTCGACTTTCGCGGCTTCACTCTATCGCGGATTTTATATGAAAGCATAACTAAATATATAACGCGGATTTTTCGCTGTTTCGCGGGTTCTGCGGACAATGTGTCTTTTTACTTCCTGTATATGCTTCCTCAGTTAGTTTGCCCAGTTGATTTCATACAAGGGACGCTATTGGCGGATGGCTGAGAAGCTAACCAATCAGAGCACGCAGTTAAGTTCTCCTGACTGAGAAGCTAACCAATCAGAGCACGCAGTTGAGCTTCTGCGTGCTGAATGCAGTGTTAACCAGGAAGTCTCATCTCGCTCATTCAGCATCAACGTGTTTCGCTGTGTAAAGAGTTGTGCTCTTTAGTGTTTATCTTTGTGCATAGTCAAGCCCTTCATTATGGCTCCAAAACAATCTGCTACTGCTTCAGGGGCCGTGCCCAAGCGCAAGAAGAAGATGTTAACGATTGCCGAAAAGGTAAACGATTTGGATTTGTTGAAGGCTACGATTCTTTTTATTTAAAAAATAGGAAAGGAATATAAGATCTACGGCTGCAGTGTCCTTTTAACCAGGGTGCAAAATGAGTTGTAAGTGGATGTAATAAGGCAGTAGTCTGGATGGAATCTGCTTTAGGGATTTGGATTGAAGACTGCCAGAAGAAGAACAACGGCAGTGCTACACAATCGCCTGAAGTGGCTCCTTTACAAGGGCTGTAACGCTCTCCTTTGTTGTGCAGTAAAATTAAACTCATTGTTATCGGACAAGTCATCGTGTCATTGTTGGTGAGTAACCATAATTAATTTTCTTCTTACAGTGCTTAGTACATGTACGTACGTTTAGTGTCACTGTACACACATTTACTGTATACTATTTTCTTGCATTGTACGTATTTATTGCTGGTGGCCTGTCTATCGTAATGGCTGTAACATATGTGATATCGGAGGCACTCAATATCTTTAAAATAATATTTAGGTTTTACTGTATATAAACAGTGTGTTTATATACATAATTTCAATGAATCTTACCTAATATCTAAGAGAATACAAAGGGATTATGCTGTATAACTCTGCGGGGAATATTTATAAACAGTGCGGGAGAGTTTATAAGGGCTTAAAATATATAAAAATAACCATACAAACATATGGTTTCTACTTCGCGGATTTTCAACTATCGCGGGGGGGTCTGGAACGCAACCCCCGCGATCGAGGAGGGATTACTGTACACATATTAGAAAACATAATATGGTAACAGTGTATTGCTAAACCACATAACATTAAATAAAGAAATATACACAGTGTCATGCATGGGAGGCAGCTAGAAAGACCAAAAGAAGACAATTCCACTCCAAGCCGTGTGGGTGGCATGGTGCAGTAAACCTCTCTCTTTTATTCCTGCAGACCAAACACAGGAAATTCTACCTGGACAAGGTGATGTCACTTACTGTTCTGGGCACAGTGATGTCACTTCCGGTTCCGGCCACGATAACGTCACTTCCGCCAACCTGCCTTAAAAGCCAGACGACTTCTGCTTGTAAACTCACTTCTGTTTTAGACTCAACCTGTACACACTGTACTACCAATTTTCACTTCATTGCAGCCTTATTCAAGTATACGGATGGCTGCCCCAAACCTTTTTCCTGTGTCAAGGTGTTTCCTTTCGCAACAGATAAATCAAAAAGCAAAGGCAATTTGAAAACGATTCGTGGAACATTATGTTTAGTTGAAACATACACAGCACAGAGCAGCACACTGCTGTTAGTCTAGTTGAAGGAAAGGTCAAATGAATATAAGTGCTCAGCTGTGGGACTACACCATTGTTGAACAATGTGCCATAATGAGATTTCTCTGGGCAGAGGGAGTGAAACCTACAGTTGTGCTTGAAAGTTTGTGAACCCTTTAGAATTTTCTATATTTCTGCATAAATATGACCTAAAACATCATCAGATTTTCACTCAAGTCCTAAAAGTAGATAAAGAGAAACCAGTTAAACAAATGAGACAAAAATATTGCACTTGGTCATTTATTTATTAAGGAAAATGATTGAATGTTATATATTTGTGAGTGGCAAAAGTATGTGAACCTCTAGGATTAGCAGTTAGTTTGAAGGTGAAATTAGAGTCAGGTGTTTTCAATCAATGGGATGACAATCAGGTGTGAGTGGGCACCCTTTGTTATTTAAAGAACAGGGATCTATCAAAGTCTGCTCTTCACAACACATGTCTGTGGAAGTGTATAATGGCACGAACAAAGGAGATTTCTGAGGACCTCAGAAAAAGAGCTGTTGATGCTCATCAGGCTGGAAAAGGTTACAAAACCATCTCTTAAGAGTTTGGACTCAATCAATCCACAGTCAGACAGATTGTGTACAAATGGAGGAAATTCAAGACCATTGTTACCCTCCCCAGGAGTGGTCGACCAACAAAGATCACTCCAAGAGCAAGGCGTATAATAGTCGGCGAGGTCACAAAGGACCCCAGGGTAACTTCTAAGCAACTGAAGGCCTCTCTCACATTGGCTAATGTTCATGTTCATGAGTCCACCATCAGGAGAACACTGAACAACAATGGTGTGCATGGCAGGGTTTCAAGGAGAAAGCCACTGCTCTCCAAAAAAAAACATTGCTGCTCGTCTGCAGTTTGCTAAAGATCACATGGACAAACCAGAAGGCTATTGGAAGAATGTTTTGTGGACGGATGAGACCAAAATAGAACTTTTTGGTTTAAATGAAAAGCGTTGTGTTTGGAGAAAGGAAAACACTGCATTCCAGCATAAGAACCTTATCCCATCTGTGAAACATGGTGGTGGTAGTATCATGGTTTGGGCCTGTTTTGATGCATCTGGGCCAGGATGGCTTGACTTCATTGATGGAACAATGAATTCTGAATTATATCAGAGAATTCTAAAGGAAAATGTCAGGACATCTGTCCATGAACTGAATCTCAAGAGAAGGTGGGTCATGCAGCAAGACAACGACCCTAAGCACACAGGTTGTTCTACCAAAGAATGGTTAAAGAAGAATAAAGTTAATGTTTTGGAATGGCCAAGTTAAAGTCCTGACCTTAAACCAATCGAAATGTTGTGGAAGGACCTGAAGCGGGCAGTTAATGTGAGAAAACCCACCAACATCCCAGAGTTATAGCTGTTGTGTATGGAGGAATGGGCTAAAATTCCTCCAAGCCGGTGTGCAGGAATGATCAAAAGTTACTGGAAACATTTAGTTGTAGTTATTGCTGCAAAGGGGGGTCACACCAGATACTGAAAGCAAAGGTTCAAATACGTACTTTTTACCACTCACAAATATGTAATATTCGATCATTTTCCTTAATAAATAAATGACCAAGTATAATATTTTTGTCTCATTTGTTTAACTGGTTTCTCTTGTATCTACTTTTAGGACTTGACTGAAAATCTGATGATGTTTTAGGTCATATTTATGCAGAAATGTAGAAAATTCTAAAGGGTTCACAAACTTTTAAGCACAACTGTACTTAAATTTACTGAAGAATGTTGGCTCAGTACAGAAGTAAAAATGGCATGACTCAATTAAAAGTTTATGAATGGGTGTAAAGGTTTAAAATAGAAAGAACAAGTGTAACCAACAAAGCTCAATCTGGCTGATCATCAACATCACACACACATCAACATGGTGAATGTCTTCATTAGAGAAGACCAGTGGATTACTGTCTTGTTTTCACAAATTGTGAAAAATGAAATGATGGCAAGACTTTCTTTTAAAGTATGCAGGGGAACTTTATTTATTACAGCTCTTACATTCACGGCATCCGTGCTCTAAATTAACTTCAATCTATACTAAAGGCAAAGCCCTCACTCACTCACTCACTCACTCATCACTTATTCTCCAACTTCCCATGTAGGTAGAAGGCTGAAATTTGGCAGGTTCATTCCTTACAGCTTACTTACAAAAGTTGGGCAGGTTTCATTTCGAAATTCTACACGTAATGGTCATAACTGGAACCTATTTTTCTCCATATACTGTAATGGACTTTAGCTCGATGGCCGTGGGGGGGCGGAGCTGCGTGTGACATCATCACGTCTCCCACGTAATCACGTGAACTGACTGTGAACGCAGTACATAGAAAAGAAGGAAGAGCTCCCAAAGAGCGCTGAAGAAAAACGCAGAATACTTTATTCGCGAGATACAAGTTTAATGAGAAGACACGAGGTATAAACGAGACTTTTAATCACTTTGTAATGGAGTTAAAATTGCTGTAGCGAGAAACTTTTAAGTGCCGGGTCTTAGCTAACATTAAATAAAGCCGTGGACATTGCAACATCACACAAGAGAGCAGCTCATGTGAACTGACTGAATGCAGTACGAGTGATCACTTCCATGCATCAAACCTGTTAAAAAAACGCATTATACAATTGACAAGGTAGGAAAACAATATGCTCCGAGCTGAGCTCCACAGCTAACGTGGTCTTGCGGAAGCAACTTCGTCACGCTGCCACCAAATACTCACTGAAAAATCCACAAGTTAATACACACGCTGTCTCGTGAGTTTCTCCACACTCAATGTATTCCTCGCATCCCCGTTATACCCTCTGATCTCCCATTTCAATTCAGATGCCTCCAATTTCCAGTAAGGCTCTGCTGCGCGATGACAAGTAATAAGTCTCAGGGACAGACCCTACAAAAGGTTGCCATTGATTTGAGGCAAGATTGCTTTTCTCCTGGACAACTATACGTTGCATTCTTAAGAGTGAGCTCGCGCAGCTTTGTCATATTACAACCAGAGTGCTGAACTGACAACGTGATATATAAAGAGAACTATAATAATCGTAATAAACGAACAATAAAACAGCAGAGAAACCGTGGATTAAATAAAAAGGCAGCCTTCTTGGCAAATCAAGGAAAAAGGATGGCTTTATATTTTGTTTGTTTATAAAACAGCGGAGAAGCTGTGTAAAGGCTGCTTCACAAAAAACCAGCGGAGTGCCTTATATGAGCAGGCAGTCAGCTAAAGAAGGGAATCAATAAATATCTATAATCGTAATAAATGAACAAAAAATAGCGTGCAAGCCGCGGATTAAATAAAGGAAATGGGTACCTGAACAGTAAAGTAAGTCTCGAATAGCTACACAATAACTATAACAATCGTAATAAACGAACAATAAAACAGTACAGAACCGTGAAGCAAGGAGAAACGACTGCCTTATATGGCGTTCATTTATAAAGCAGCGGAGAAGCTGTGTGAAGGCAGCTACACAAAAAAACAGCAGAGCGCCACACTCTGAATATATTCCTCGCATCCCCGTTATACCCTCTGATCTCCCATTTCAATTCAAATGCCTCAAATTTCCAGTAAGGCTCTGCTTCGCGATGACAATTAATAAGTCTCAGGGACAGACCCTGCAAAAGGTTGCCATTGATTAGAGGCAACATTGCTTTTCTCCTGGACAACTATACGTTGCATTCTCAAAAGTAATCTCAGTGCACAGC